>CM055836.1:26979521-27373552 GCA_029582265.1 Zoroaster sp. YZ-2022
GAGCCCAGAATGGTACAGTGTATTATTTGGATATGTGGTCATGATAAATTATGCACATTTTTCACGGGAAGCATGATGTTAAAGCTTAACCATGCCTAAATCCATGTGTATTGTACATAATGTACAACTATCTATAGACTAAATCTACCATTTGTAAACGTGTCATCCACTGCAGTGCATGAAGACTGTGACTTCCTGTCTGTCTAGCCTACATGTATCTACATAATTCTGTCCGATTCACAGGCCAGCAGTTTGAACATTTTTATTTGGCTTTCAAACTGGTTTCATCACAAATTATAGAATTTATGTCCTTTGCATTCAGTTTCAAACTGAAAAGATAATTTAAAAATTGTGGCCAAGTGTTGCTCATCTCAATAGTGTAAAAGAGTTTTTGTTTGAATGTTCTTAAATCTTTAATTAATGACATTTCATTTGATAAAGATTGGTATAACATTTCACAGTGGTTTTTTTCCTTCAAAACTGACATATCTTGAGAAATAGGACAAAATATTACAAATTCCCTACAGAATTGTTAATTGAATTACTGAATTGAAATAATGCTTAGTAATAGTAGGATCATCCTATAAATGGATATTAAGACAACCTTTTATTTTTGATAGTACTTTTAAATCAATAAAAGTTACAATTATCATTTTTTTTAATAATCAAAAAATTTAGTGAAACCAAAACTATTTTTAGTATTAGACATTCCATTACCATGATTAATACACTCAGTCACAAGATTCAACAATACATTAAAATGTATTTATTTTACCAATATTTGACACTGTTCAAATAATTATAACATTTTAACATGGAGACATGCAATTGTGCTTCTAAAATGTCCTATGTATTTCCATAATATTCTAAGATAATAACCGAATTTGCATGAAGAAATTAGTAAGTGCAAACGTGGCGGTGAACACGCACAGGCCCCCTGATTACCACGGTCGGATGTTTGACCGGCACCACACGGCGAGGGGCCGAGGTGTTCGCACGTTAAAAAAAAACATCACGTAGGAGGACCATAGATAACCTACGTTTGCCATATTTACCTGCAGTCCACCTACAAAAACATAATACACATTTCACCTACAGTACCTGGACATGGAAGTGACAAAAGAATGAAACCACAGTTGTTGTTTGAAGGACCGTGTTTGCTTTTGAACAATTATCTTTTGTCGAAGTTCAGCCGTTCGTAAAGATTGGGTCCATCTGATGATGGAAGGCCTGGGAATATTTCCAGACAACTTGATTCAAAGCATCGTGAACAACTTTGAACAATTAATTTTATGCTTCTGAAACTTCCTTTTGAGATGATTGAACCTGTTGCCGTTATTTGCTATGGATGAAATGGTACAAAAGTGTGATTTTATAACAAAATTCGGTGTGCTCAGCTCAGACATGTCAGCTGTTTGTGGAAGTTTTGTTGAACTTTTTTAAAACCCAGAATACAATTTTTTAGTTCAATTCAATCACGAAATAGACAGATTTCTCAATGATGACACGGCATGAAAGGAGTTGTGATAACCAAACATACCTTTAGCTTCAGTATTTGAAGCACATGTGATGGAGAAAACCAGAGAGATGGCATAAAGAACAGCAAACATTCGTAAGAGACCCATAACTTTGATCCATTCCAACGCCATTTTGTAACATGTATCTCGCTCGTGTGACGTGTACAGCTCGCGCTCGCTAGCGCTAGTCTAGTGCACACTAGTGTGAATGCATGCATAGCATGCAGCGGCCAACTTGAGCTGCGCTTGTCAAGAAAACATCATCGCACAAAAACGTATACAAACTGTACACGTAAACGTGAATAAGACAACTTGTGTCAAATGAGGGCGTTGTCAAATAATTTTGTTTTAAAGGTATCTGGGCTCGATTTCACAAAGCACTAAGATTCATCTTAAGATGAGTTGTTAGTATTACCATAGTGATTTGTATTGTGACATCACACTTTGCTAAGCAATTAAGATTGATACGCAGTTAAGATTAATCTTAGCTCTTTGTGAAATCGGCCCCTGGACTCCCCCGTACTAATGGAAGACAATTTTTAAGATGGGAAAACCAGCTGTGTAATACTTCGAGAATTTTTTTATGAAATTCAGCATTTTTTTATGGCTGATCTATAAGCCTAATGACAACTTATTCAGTAAATCAAAGATACAGTACGGGTAGACCAAAATTATTTGTACATTCAACCCCATTTTGTGTTGAAATGTTGGTACGTGAAGGTGTACCGTACCCATGGAGGTAAAAATAGATTTTTACCTCCATGCCGTACCCAAGATGTTTTAAAGTCAGTCCAATTTGGGAGGGGCCATCCGTCTTCGGCCACGTCTAGGGCAAAAAGGGGGTGTGTTTCCACGTACTCACCCCATAGTAAAGCGCGTCACCGCACCGATTTTGAAGACAACCGACGACCAGAAACTGGAGACTTTTTTGGCGTAAGTGTAACTCTGCACTAATATAGAAATAATCACAGTTTGACCCACTGACCATTGACCCAGAAAACTCTCTGCTTAGCAAAAGGCGGTACAAATAATAATGGTTTAAAGGGGCAGTATCGTCACGACGAGGGCAGTTTTTAACAGGGCATGGAATCGGTGTACTAGTAGTAGTATAAGAATACAGTGACTGAAATTTACTGGCTCATTTATGCAGCAGCAACGGTAATAGGCCTACCTTATCTAAAGGGAATTATTTTTAGTCACTGAGTTAATCTAAAACTAACACTACGATTCCATGCCCTGTTGATGGTGACGATATTGTCCCATTAACAGAGTGTGATTTGACAAAAGTAAAAAATCCTGAAAAAATGGGTGGTGGGCCCGGGTCTCCCTTTGGTCCAGAGGACAAAGCCCCTGAACCTCCTGGATGTAAAATTTTGGAGGATTTACAGACTCTCCACATCCCCACAAAACCAAGAAACTAGAGGTTTGGACACAAGACATGCTACTCATCTTCCTTCAAAAACATTTTGAGGCAAAGTGAGATTTGTAAAAAAATCCTGAAATCACAGGCCTGCTTTAAGGATGGTATTTTTATTTATTTATTTTAATTTTAATTATTTGGGAATAAGTATCAAATTTGGATGACCAGATAATTAATGAGTGGACGTGATCATGGTCATGATACTTTTGTAACAAAATTTCTTTTTGAACTGAAACAACCTTGTCCCCAGGGTATATCTCGTCCCACTACTAGACCCTGGTAGGAAAAATACTTTCTGCAACACTGATTAGTTTACTTTGAATACTATTATAAGGGAGTGAATTCAATACCTTTTAACTTTCAAAAACCTCGTAAAATCACTCATCAAAACATTGGATGAGTGATTTTACGAAGAGGATGGGGACTGAAGGGGGTTTTGAAAGTTTAAAAGAAACTAAATCAACCTCCTTACATGATTGTTTTTTTTTTCAACAGTTTAGATTTATAGGAAAAAGGATTACTTGTGCTGCAAGGGATAAAATACATGTATAGACTCTAAGCTTACAGGGGGGGCGTTGATTTCTGAGATTATTTACCAGTTTAGCTTTATAAAACAAACAATTTAAAAACACAACCTCACAAAAACAATGAAGACTTTTTTTTGATAAAGACACAAGTTTATTTTACTTACGCTTAACTTACTGCCATCATACAGAAAAACGTGGGCACAGGCTGTTACCATGTGATACACGACACAATTAAACTAAGACAGGACACCAGACTCCATGGAGCCATCATCTATTCTTTTATATTATATATATAAAGATTTGGTGTGAACATGACCATATATGGGTGATGATGTTGACCATGTATATATAGTGCACGTGCCCACATTATATTCACCAGTGTGTTCAGCTCATAGATAAGCCAAGAGCCATCACACTATTCATTGTTGGGTTTCTTTGCTATCATTAGTACATTTTTTAAAAATAACGTTACGTAAAGTTTAGATGTCGCGTCGAGGAGGTTAATCCGACCTAGCTACTAACGTTATCACCAACAACTACGCATCTATAATAACAATAATAATCATAATAATTATCAAGTCCATTGTCGTCACGTCAAGTTTTTAAACCTGCAGGATGTTTTTTGTTTGTACCGATTTTACTTTCAAAGTTCCCACAGCAATTGTTAAGCAATCAGCGTAAGAATAACAAATTTTTATTTTTTTTTTGAGAAGGGGAAGTGTACACTTAGGTGGGGGATCTACCAATACTCAAAAATCTGTTCTCTTTTTTTAATCCAGCGAGGCTCCGCTTTTAATAATACACTGTCATTGCTATTACTACATTGATATATCCAATTATAACTGTACACTTAACGTTTTTTTTTTCCATATTCAGAGATAAAATAAAACAAGGCATTTAAATTGCGCCCGTGAAAGTTTGAGCAAGAACGCTGGTGACACATTTTTTTTAAATACTTTTTTCTTCCTTTTTTTTAACAACTTCACAGCTAACATGATTAGATAGAGTACAAAGCCCTTAATTACGGAGTGTACACAATGGACACTTTACCGCTTCTCCTTTAACCACTATCAACATGGCTTGGCAATTATGGCTGCACTAGAAGCTAAAGTGATAGTTGATATTCCAAACGAAAAAAAAAATGATTACATTTTTCTTTTGCCAGAGAAGAGAAAGGATTGAGCTCTCAATGGAATATCTCAAAACTGATCCCAATGTTGCATTATCAAAATATTGGCAGTTATAAGTGGCGTCGAGATTAAGAGTGCCTTCATGTGTGTACTTGCTTCTACATGGGTACTACAGCATTAAGTTTCACACCAATCACCATGACGCAACTCCAGTGGTCATTACATTTTTAACTTTTCTTGACCCTTACACGGTGTAAAATGTCTATTATGCATGTCACATAACCCATCGTACCGATGGCTTTATCTACATATGATAACACACACATATGCAAATTCTGGAAAAAAAGCAATTTACAGTACATGTGCGACAGATAAATTATTTCACAGTATCTACAGACCTTTACCCAGGTGCAGCCATCTTTGATTTGTTAAGTATCATGTGACCACACTCAATTGAAAATAGGCTGGTTCTTATTGAGAATCACCACTATGATTATAATTGCATACACAGGCAACCAAACAAGTATGACCACAGTGTGACAAAGGACTATAGAAATGTATTTTAGCCCATTTCTTCCACATACTCTTACCAAACTTTTCAGATGAAATTTAAGCTTAACATTTGAACTGAATGGGTCAATGCATGATATCAAAATCTGCTAAGCGGTGAATGTGAAATGTATTTTGTTTACGCATGTTTAAGCTGATTACCAGTTAAAACAGATAGATTGAAATTGCACACTGGCTGGTAATCAGCCTTATCTGCTCAACTATAATTATGGCTAAGCACATTTTTTTTCTCCGCTTAGCAACTTTTGTCAAATGAGAACCAGTGAATCTTTTTGAGCAGAGTTTCACGGTGAAACCAGTTGCCATGACATCTTTCATTCACTCACTCAGTGGCCATCTTGGGTCTTATTCCCTTAAGACATGGCACAGATCACTATGAAGTGGGCCGCCACGTCACAGGTACCAGCCTATTTTGGGTCTGGATTCCCGAAGGCATAACACAGATTTGTATGTAAAATAAGCCACCATGTATCAGGTACCAGTCTGTTTTGGTCACAATGCCTCACTCTGAGCCTCATAGACTTACACATTACAGAAAATCAAGATGGCCACAAAACAAGACGACAAGATACATTGGATGATCCACCACTATTTTGAAATGGATTTACAATGATTTGTATCCTTATATTACTGCAAATGATGATTGAAACCAAAGGAATCTATATAACTAGTAGCCTATACACCATCTCTATATCAAAAGTACATTAATTAGCATTTTCATCGACTTTGCGAACTCCATATACCACAGTTACTATTAAAAGTTTACACTTTTTTTAAGGGCCACATTATTGTGCTCTGAAATAATTAATTTCATCTCAAAGAAGACCAAATCAACAAAAAGAACGTGAGTGACTTGAGATGGATACCAGCTAAATAAAGAAATACAATATATTACTGAAAAATGTTTCTAATGTTAGTGAAAACATGGCACCCAAGGTGGCCCTTCCCCCAGAATCAACAGCAATGGTGCACAGGTTATATGGGAACCGCCCACCGAACTGGTACCCACTTTACACAGCACTGTCTACGAACACTATCTACAAAATGTTTTGCGCACAGATTTTTTTTTTTTTTTTTTTTTTTTTTTTTTTTTTTTTTAAATTATTATAATAATGTTTTTTATTTTCTGATAGACAATACGCCATCTGTTGCTCTCTGATTTCCTGGCAAAGAGATACACACACAAAATCTTATCAAGAACTGCTACATGTTAATGGCTCTTCCCTCCAGGTAATTCCCAACTACAATCTACAGAAGCATTGAGAAAAGGGCGTTCAACCAAATTACAAAGTGAAAACCCTGCACATGTAGCATTTTTATACACAGATTTTTTTTAAACGTTCACGTCATTTCAAGTCACAATTTAAATTTTTTTTTTTCGTCCATGATACAAAAATGTACTAGTTTAGGATGAAAATGATCTATATCTTGATGGCTATGCAGTTTGAAATTTTCTATTAATAAGTGTTAAAATTCATGACTTTTTTTTTTTTTTTTTTTTTTTTTAAATACACATACATCATATTAATACACAAAGAGTCCACCGTTCTCATGTGGCAACTATGCAATAGTACACAACACTACAGATAGTTCCCCCGTGAGAACTAATAGAAATACATCATTCTGCTTTTTTTTAAAAACATACGGACTAAGGTGTAATTTCTTTCCCCATTCAGCTTTCAGACTGACAATAAATTCATACAAGATACCCCCTCGAATTTCAAAGCCAGAATTCACAAGGTATATCATTTTGTTTGACATCCCGAAATCAACAAATATCTATAACAAGCCTTCCCAAAAAAACTTACAATTTTAGCTACAATTCCCCTCTTTAAAATTTTAGCGTGTGCCATATTAAAAGAAAATATGAAACAATTACCTATTTATTTTTACAAGATGAGTTCTAACTGTTCTCCAGCTGCTGATTTTCCTTATATATTTATCCATTTAAATCCCATCCACTAAGATTCATGCCGTGCTACAAAGCAAAGCCCATTGTACACTGCTATTGAGGATGACATCATATGCTATTTATAGCTACCCCAGGGAAGGAAATTCCATCCCTTCCAACAGCAGAGCAAACTGAACAAATACATTCTCATTGCACATGTGCTACTAATCTGCGACATTTTAAAAAACCAAATTCCTCTCAAGGATGGGCTATTTATTTGAATTTCCAAAAAGTGCTGCTCAATAGGGCAATAAAACCAAAGCTTTCTGGGATTTCTAAGGATTTCAATTACGTATAAAGTAATAATTTTTAGGTATGATTAACAGATTTGTATGTTAAAATAAATGTTTTTTTAAAGTATTTATGTGATTAATTGGTGAGTGTAAATGGTTTGTTTCACCTCTCTGAGTTGAATAATTAAAAATACTAATGGTTATAAAATACTGCCAATAACACTAAATGTAGAAGTACACCATAAGCATGTTTCAAGTCAAGGCCCTTCTGGGTAATAAAATCGTATCAGCATTCGTTCCATTATTATTTTTTTTTGAATTTGGAGATCAATGATTTTGAAGATCCCTCTTTGAACATTAAGTTTGCGATTGGCCCAATTAGCATGCAGGGGAACAAATTTGTACAATCCCCATGCCTCTTCCTCCTCCAAGCTAGACAGCTATTGGGATATGATTCAACATAGTTAAAAATCCCATTGTTTCAGAGACAGAAGGCATACGTCACAAAATCTTGTTATATATACCATCCGTAAGCATGGTTCTGATAGATTTTGTCCCTGGCCCGTTACGTAAGATTTCATTGATTATTGGTTTACAGAGTTCGACATTGAAAGTCCCCCAAATATATAAAAACGGGGAAAAATGCAATCCCTATCAATGCTGATTTCACCATTGCCGTAACCTAGCCAGGCGGTAGCCATCATTCGATTGCCATTACTCTTATATTTAATATACACTTATCTTAATCGAGCCCAATTCTTCTTATACAAATGTAAATAACAGTAAAGAAGAGAAAAAATAAACATCCTCAATATGTACTGACCTCTGCATCACACAAGCACAGGTTGTAAAGATATTTCCGTGTGAGATTAGCTAAACTATTAAATTGGTGGTGAAAAATCTACTCTCTCTCTTTGTTTCCAATCCCATTAAACATTTAACACCTGTGAAATTAAAAAATGAAATTATCCGTTGTACGTGTATAGACAGATACACGTATCAGATATTATGGGATACTAATATATATTTTGAGTTTAATATATATATATTTATATACTTTAAAACCCAACACAAAAGATTATTCATTTATTGGTTTAATAGTGTCCTTAAAAATTCCAGCGAAGAAGAATGAGCATTAATTATTATCTTTTAGACGTGTATATTTACCTTTAAGTCTCCGACAGGTCTGAAGAATCAAACTAGGATGCGAAAAAGCAAGAAGCTGGTTGAAACTTGTGTATCAAAATGTCTACTATTAGTACTTCTGAAACGTAAAATCTCTAGAGTTGAAGGAAATCAGGATAGATTCTGCCTTACAAATATCCTCCCCCCCCCCCCATGCCAACTACTGAGCATCAAAGTTACTTAATACATTCCAAATAAAAACAAAAATATTTACACAAATAGCGTACACGTATGATCATAGCTAATCTTCTTCAGCTGGAATTTATAAAGTTCAGCAGTACTACCAACGAGAACCCTTTCTGCCAGATGTTACAAAACGATGAACGCCTACCTTTCCTCCCCCAGATCTAAAACCCATTTCTGTCTAACAGCCCTCTCAGTATTTCGTGCAGGATTTGTAATTACTTTTTTTTTTTTTTTTTTTGGTAAACCGCTAACACTTGATCCTTTTTTCTCAACATGTGCGCATTAAATGTAGATACTGGTCGTACGAAGCGCTAAACATGAGAACCCGGACACACACACACAACCCCCGCCCAACTCAAGGGAATCACTTGAATGTTTTAGAATATCCCATCTCATTGGCAGCGACCTACATGTGCACCGATGCACTCCTATCAAAAAATGGGTCCAAAGTGGTGGGCAAAATGGTGTGCTAATCTTTCCCCCTCCCCCCCTGCAACGGGGGTGCCCTATTTACTTGGCTATGGGTCATGAAGATAGAAACTGTTCTTGGGAGCCGTTGAGGGTTAAGAGTATGTACCCCCTTTGTTAGCTGGTCACGAGGTATCCCCTCCCCTATTGCTCACGGGAGATTCTGTTTTTAGTTCCAGACTTTGAGGAAGCTATCCCAAGAGCCTGTGCATACTGCCATGCCGTCATCGGTCACTCCCAGACAGCTGACGCGATTGTCGTGGCCTGCCAGTACACCTAAAAGAAAAAAAATTAAAAAAATTAAAAAAATAAAACAAGTTAAACACTTTGAAAACAAGCTTCTCAAAACAACACTTTAAAAAATGAGCAACATCAAATTAATAGGTATACACTGTAGCCGAAAAAGCTGTGACTTCCAGATATTTTACTATGTGTATTGGAATCCTGGCCACAACCACGGTACTTGTGTCCTTGAGAAAGACACTTTACCACAATTACTTCTCTTCAACCAGGAGTATAAATGAGGGCCGAGATGGTAATTGTATTTGATTAAACTTGTTGCGCTACACATTTGGCAGCATGGGCTGCATACTCCCCAGGGAGTTGAGATGATTCTAGGAATGACATAACTGGCCCAATGACAGGGGTAATATCTTCATGTGCTATAAGTGTCACACTCGGCAGATAATGGCACATTATTCTCATTATTAAGAAAACATTCAACTTGAGCAAATCATACAACCACAAATTTTTGATGAAATACTTAATTTTGTAATCCTGGATTCACCCTTGTCTAAGCTTATCTAACTTATTACGTACCTGCACGCTCTCCCTTCATAGAATCCCAAACATTGCAGTTGAAATCGTCATAGCCGGCCATCAGCAGACGACCACTCTTTGAGAAAGCTACCGACGTGATGCCGCAGATGATGTTGTCATGTGAGTATAGCATCAGTTCTTGATCAGCCCGGATGTCAAACAACCGGCAAGTGGCATCATCTGAGCCGGTGGCGAAGGCATGGCCATTAGGGAAAAACTGCAAAGTTGAGCATCAAGATACAGGTTGAGAAAGAAAAAGGCAAAAAGTATTTTACAAAAAAGAAAGGAAAAAGAATACTTAGTGAAAAGAAAGAGGGAAATCATTATTTTCTCCAAGGAAATTGTCACCATAACTTTCTAATGCTGGTATTGAACTATTAGAATATTATATTTTTTTCAACTTGGTTGGTCTCAAACTGTTGGGTCTTGCATACCATGCTCGATATGAGGCAGAGTGTCCCCCTATACACTAACACACTGTTCTATTGTTAACGGACCTCCCCCCTCCCCTGAAATCCTCTAAAGAATTCCCAAGATTCCTGGAACACAATGAAGACACAATGGGAGGGGGGGGGGTGCACTCTGCCGCATATCGAGCATCGTATGAGACGAAACTGTTGGGTCTTGGGTCTCAGTCTGTTGGGTCTTGGTCGTGGCAGCTTGACAACACTTCTAATCGAAATGAGGAATGAATGTCCCCCAACACATGTTTCTGTGTAATGGACTTCCAAAGTTCACAAAACGTGCATGACTGCATTATTACATTAAGTAAGACTAATTGCGGTGACACCATGTGAAATTCTCAATTGAGTAGTAATTAGTTCTGAAAAGAACTGGAGGTGCAACTTGACGTTTCGATCAGTATGCTCTGATTGTCCTCAGGAGAATGTATCGTCCTCAGGAGAATTATTCCATTATCAATTTATCACATCCTAACGCAGGAATGAAATGAACCAAAAATGAATGTTTGGTATCATCAGAAAGCCCATTAAATTCTCTTTAAGTTGATATCCATATCTCAAAATGTGAAGTTTGGGGCTCATTCCTCATTTCGATGAAGCGGGTCACATTTGTGTAATATAAACCAAGAAAAAGGAGATGAAGCACTTACTGTTACTGCATTAATATCTGATTCATGTCCAGTGAACGTCTGCTTGCAGTTACCTTCCCTTATATCCCATAGTTTTGCAGAGGCATCGCAAGCACCGGAGACAAACGTCCGGTTGTCGTTGGCAACTGACAAGCTCATGACATCTCCTGTGTGCCCGGTAAAACCTGTCGTTTGCTGGCCTGTCTCTATGTCCCAAAGGCCACTGTGGTTGGAAGAGGGGTGAGAGAAACATTACATCAGGGGTGTGATCTGAAAATGGGTAGTGGGGTCTGGGTCTCCCTTTGGTCTAGATGACAAAACCCCTAAAGAAGGTTACCCATTGGGGTATGTATGCATGCTGCGCCTAAACGTGTCAGTGCATGTACGCACAACATGCATACATGCCTCAATGGGAATATAAAACCCATTTCATCACTATGTGTCCGACTAACGAAACAACCCTTCTAGTTAGTTTAGGGCGTTAGCGGTACCTACCATGACATATCTCCTGAACTAGTTACAATCTGGGTATCATCGATGAAACGGCAGCATGAAAGGTAACCTGTATATGGGAAATCAAAAAGAAATGATGTTAACAGAATGGTTTTAAGCATTGGATCAGGGGTGTAATTGGGCAGTTTTGAAAAATCCACGTAAATTTTGCTAGGGGTATTGGGGCCGCTGTTGTGAACAGCACTGGGGTGAAATCTCTTGTTCTGAGCATTTGCTTTGTTTTCCTTTATTGCTTAAATCTTTAAAATCCGGAGGATCATAACATTGCGATTTGTAAAAATGCAAAAATCCGGACAAATCACACCCCCGATTGGATTTATGTTTCGACACAAATCACTGGTCCTTGAGCAAAACACTTGACATAAATGCTCCACTCCACCAAGTAGTATAAATAGGTACTAGCAATAGCTCTAAGAGTAACCTACGATGGACTGGCACCCCATCCAGGGGGAAGAAATATTCTCTACCATTTCATGACAAAGAAACCGGAAATAAAAACCAGCCTAATGACTGGTACTGTCCTGGAGGCATTTAAAATGCAAGAGGGGTCAATTTTGGCAGTACATATTTTTTGTGTGACGCCAGGCCAATCAGTGGTCAATTTCACAGAGCTGCTTAGCAGAAAAAAAATGCTTACCAGAAACATTTGCTTAGCAGATTTCTTTGGTTACCAGCCAAACTTTCATACAAAATATATGCATTTTGGCTGGTAGTCTGTTTTATATTGCTTAGCAAAAATATTTGCTTAGCATAATTCTCTGCTTAGCATGCTCTATGAAATTGGCTCCAGATATAAATCCATGATGGGAATGTATACTACTCAAAACAATTTAGGGAACACCGGATTTTTAACATCAAATAGGTTTGAAATGTTCCATGAACCAGGATTTTCATTTGCAACCCCCTCTCTCTTTCAGTAGACATGTCATGAAATGTGTAATCACTACATGCATCCTTTATCATCTGTTTCATTGTGCAGTTGTTTCTCATCAATTCTGTGAAACATTGTGTTTATCTGAAATAAATGATCTTGCTTTAACTGAGATTATTCCGGTGTTCCCTAAATTGTTTTGAGTAGTATATATAAAACCAGGGTCCAATTTCATATTGCTGCTTACCGGTAAGCAAATTTTCATGCTAACTCCAGTTCTTTTCAGAACTAATTACTACTCAATTGAGATTCCACATGGTGTCACCGCAATTAGTCTTACTTATGCTAACTCTAACACAAAAATCTGCTAAAGCATAAGCGTATTTCACAGGTTAGCAAGAAAATTCAGAGCGGTGCGTGCTTAGCAGCCCAATGAAATTGGCTCCTGTACTTGACATGGGTGTGAATTGACAAAAGTAAAAAAAATCCTGAAAAATGGGTAGGGGGCCTGGGTTTCCCTTTGGTCTAGAGGACACAAAAAAAAACTAAAGGTTTGGACACAATACAGGCTATTGCTTTCTTCCTTCAATAATATTTCGGGTCAAAGAGAGATTTGTAAAAATTCCTGAAATCAGGAAAAATTCTGGGAAATCACGACTGACTTGACTTTGAGGATGAAGTGTGTGTGTGTGTGTGTGTGTGTGTGTGTGTTCAAGCACTGGCCGCGTTATGGGGACAGAGAACAAAAGAGGGATCCGGAATTACTTAGCTGTGGGGACATTTTCATTGTCCCCACAACGTTTTTAATCCCCAAAATCCTTTGTATTTTGTCCCCACAACGCCCCGTGCGGGAATGTGTGTTCTTACACGCCATTCGTTGTGGGGTACCAAACACAATGGTACCCCACAAAGAATCTATAGAAAATCTGGTACCCCACTGGAGAATTCTATAGAAAAGGGATAATAGAACGAACAAAGGAATACCCCACTTGTCAGCATATGTAAGTTTGTGTGTGTGTGTGTGTGCGTGTGTGAGCGCATTCAAACCGGGGACATATAAGAAAAGGGACAATAGTCCCCGGTTGCTCTCACAATGGAGAACAATGCGTCACCGTATTTTTGGACAAAGGAATTTGACAACAAGTCCCGAATGCCGGTGTTTACACGTGTGTGTGTGTGTGTGAACGTACACACCATTCGTTGTGGGGTCCAAAACACAATAGAACAATTGGACCCCACAAGGTAACTATAGAAAATCTTGTACCCACAGGAGAATTATAAGGAAAAGGGATAATAGAACGAACAAAGGAATACCCCACAAATCAATGTGCGTGAGGGTGTGTGTGTGTGTGTGTGTGAACGTACACACCATTCGTTGTGGGGTCCAAAACACAATAGAACAATTGGACCCCACAAGGTAACTATAGAAAATCTTGTACCCCACAGGAGAATTATAAGGAAAAGGGATAATAGAACGAACAAAGGAATACCCCACAAATCAATGTGCGTGAGGGTGTGTGTGTGTGTGTGTGTTGGGGCAGGGGCTTTCTTACCGGTGTGTCCTGGCAATTCTCTGCTAACTCGGACATTTCCTTCCCTCGTCTTGAGGCTGTAGATTGAACAGATGTTATCCAGACCACCGCATGCCACATAACTACCCGATGGTGCGTAGGCACACGTCATTACCCAGCTAGATCTCAGGGGAATTGCATGGACCTGTGGCAATCAAAATAAAACAAATCAAATCGTATAACATCAAATCGCAAATCAAATCGCAAATCATAATTTAACACATTTTAGAATGAACAACAAACAAATGATGGATGTTGTTACGTTGAGCAGGATGTCTAGCCTGTTACTGAAAGGGATTCAAGTTATTTATCAAGTTGTGTTAACATCAACTATAAAAACAATTTGAAAAAAGGGTTTCCAAATTTGTTATTCTTTGAAAAAGAGGGAGCCCAAATGTTTAACCTCCAATACTTTTGCATGTGTTTTACAAAAAAACAAAAACAAGGTGTCCATATAGCATGTGTTTTCCAAAACAAACAAGGTGTCCATTTAGCAAACAGAATGTCCAAAGGACACCTAAATGCATTGCTGGCTAATACTATTATTATCTGTGCACTGTGAAACTTTTCAGATTACACATTCTAGGAAACTCCCCGAGTCCATTTCCTGTTTATGCAGATTTACTAGCACTAAGCGAGGCTAGCAGGTAGTAAAAATGAAAGTTAGCCTTGATCAAAAGATCTACAGTGTACTTGTTTGTTCAGCTCCTGCACAATTCAGCTGCCAGGCTGGCTGGCTAAACTAAATTTAGCTGCTTTTAGGCCAAGTCACAAATAGCAACAGTCATGAAATGTCAGTCACAGAGTTGTACTCGGGTCATACAACAAAAAGCGACAAATGTGAAACATCAGTCAACTAGTTACTCTGGGGGTCAAGCTACAAAAAGTGTCTACATAAAGCGTCCTAACTGAGTTGTTTATGGGTCAACTGACAAAAACAAAACAAAACTTTAAACAGCAGTTAAAGAGCATTATCCCTTGAGGCCTCTGCAGAACCTACCTTATTGGTTGACTGAGAATCCCAAACTATCAATTTGCCGTCTTGTGATGCGCTCACGAGGTTTCTGCTGAAATATCCGGAAAAAAACAATAAAAAGTGTAAGTACAGTGTGTTCTGGAGACTAATTTCATAAAGAAATAAAACAATAAACATGATTTTGTGTTTTTGGGGAAGGGGTGGGATTAAAATATATTTTAACTTGGATTGATTGATAGTTCTATTCTATTTCATATTTAGGACTTCTCAGTTTTTTTTCAGCAAGACATTAGAACAGCACTGATTGCTTTTGGTCGAACCCAATTTCTGAACAAATTTTGTGCACCATTCCGTCCTATTCCAGGAACAGAGAATGTACAACAAGCAATTTTTAGCAGTATTTTTTGGGTTGTTTACAATGTGCCACCTTGAAAGAATAAAGCGCCGCTTGTGTCAAATTCACCTCAACAAAATTGTAAATTTAAAACCATATTTTGTGACAAATCACTAATTAAAAAATACAGGCGTTTAAACTTCTGATGCCGAGATTGTAATGCATCACGTACCACAAGGCAAATAATCTACAATGCCCTGCAGTGTGTGGCAAATACAACTATTGAGGCATGACACATGCATGAAGTCTTATACATGTAAAAACAATTGCCACCTCCCACATAATGGAAAATACGATAAATAAATTATTTTACAAAAGGAGTAAATAAGATGAATAATCCAAATCCAAATATTAAAGCCAGTAGAGCATGAACTTGGTTTGCACTTCAGG
Organism: Zoroaster sp. YZ-2022; assembly: GCA_029582265.1. Classification (NCBI taxonomy): domain Eukaryota; kingdom Metazoa; phylum Echinodermata; class Asteroidea; order Forcipulatida; family Zoroasteridae; genus Zoroaster; species Zoroaster sp. YZ-2022. Next base: position 26,995,333 of record CM055836.1, read on the forward strand.
CTCGCTCATATGCATCGCAATCAATATGCCTCACAATTAATTTTACCCTTGGGGGAAAAATGTCATAACCGCATCTCGCACTTTACAATTAATAATGAAGAGTATAGCAAAACGCCAACATGAACACAATAACCTGTGTAGTGTTAAGAGTGGCTTGATCTTTGGCAGGTCCATGTAACATCTTCACATATATAATTTTGCCCCCACAAAACACTGATATATACATCGGTCACCATGGCAATTTGCAAAAGGACTTATCACGGTAGAATTGCATGAACACAGCAAATGAAACAACGTCCAATCCCATCGTTTATACTCGATCACGCAATGAGCAAAAAACAAATGCTACACAAGCAACAATACAGGGGCTACTTTTATATACTACTCAAAACAGTTTAGGGAACACCGGAATAATCTCAGTTAAAGCAAGATCATTTATTTCAGATAAACACAATGTTTCACAGAATTGATGAGAAACAACTGCACAATGAAACAGATGATAAAGGATGCATGTAGTGATTACACATTTCAAGAAATGACTACTGAAAGAGAGAGGGGGTTGCAAATGAAAATCCCGGTTCATGGAACATTTCAAACCTATTTGATGTTAAAAATCCGGTGTTCCCTAAATTGTTTTGAGTAGTATAAACCTGGTAAGCAATTATGGTAAGCAAATTTTTTTTACTACCAGCAAAAAATGCATACATTCTGTATGAAATGTTGGGTGGCGACCAAAGATATCCACTAAGCAATATGTCTCTGCTCAGCCCCTGGTTGTTTTAACAGTCAAGGGATGCATGGGTGGATCCAGAACATTTTTTAGGGGGGGGGCTGAGAATCAAAAACAATTATTTTTCAGTACTACAAAAATTACAATGAAATAATCAAAGGGAGAGAAAAACAAAGCACAGTGAGGGAATGGGAGTGCGTTCTCTTCTCTCCTCCCCCCTCTCACTCTCTCCCTCTTTTTGGGTGTGATTGGGAACTTTTGAAAAATCCACGCAAATTTTGCTAGGAGTATTGGGGCCGCTGATGTGAAATCTGTAGTTCTGAGCGTTTGCTTTGCTTTCCTTTATTGCTTAATTTTTAAAATCCGGAGGATTTGTAAAAATCCAAAAATCCGGACAAATCACTCCTGTAATAGGGTGGTTAAGTCTATATCTATTACTATGGTGTTCCATTTACATATTCACAAATACAGGATGATTTTCTAATGAAAAACCAGGTATCCTTGTATAATTTGCCTTGCCCCCAAGAGAATGACATACAAGGACAGGGGATAATTTTACAGGACTGCTTAGCTGAAAGATTGGCTGAGGAGGCTTCATTGGTTACCAGTCAATTTTTCATGCAAAAACGGAACAACTTTTGGTTGTCTGTTTTAAATAGTTTAACCCTCCTACTACTACAAGGGTCAAAATCGGTCAAAATCAGTCAAAAAGTTGATATATTTGATATACTGTTTTTGACTGGTAAAAGCATTTTCAGGTATTGTTCAGGGTGGTCAAAATGTCAGTAAAAACCAGTCAAAAATGCCCCTGTGTACACATTTGTGTCAACAGTCAAAACGGGCATTTGACTGATTTTGACCTCTATAGCAACTTCCCACTGAAGTGCAGCAATAGTAAGAGGGTTAACAGAAATAGCTGCTTTGAAACTGTAATACCTCGAGTCTGAACCCCAATGCATGGCATAGATTTTGGCTAAGTGGCCTCGAAGTGTGCGTCTAGTTCTCATTTGGATCCTGCCTATCGAATCCATATTAGATGTGATGGTGGCAAGGGAACTATCGTTGACTGCTTTTCTGGCATCCTGTAAAGGGAGAAACAAAATAAGATTAACGTTGAATATATCTCTCAAAAAGTAAGGTCAGGGGTGTGATGTGACAAATGTAAAAAACCCTGAAATGGTTGTATCAGACCAGAGTGTCCTTTTGGTCTAGAGGACAAAGCCCCCTGAACCTCCTGTGGGTAGCTGGCCTGGGTCTCCCTTTGGTCTAGAGGACAAAGCCCCCTGAACCTCCTGTGGGTAGCAGGCCTGGGCCTCCCTTTGGTCTAGAGGACAAAGCCCCCTGAACCTCCTGGATGTTTAGTTTTGGAGGATTTACAGACTCTCCACATCCCCACAAACAAGAAACTAGAGGTTTGGACACAATACAGGCTACTTCTTTCTTTCCTTGGTGGCCACTTCTCTTCTTTCAAGAACATTTTGAGGCAAAGGTTTGTAAAAAATCCTGAAATCAGGAAAAATCCTGAGAAATCCCAGGCCTGTAATTAACAATGCTGTAGCTTCCCTTTAAATGCTTTGATCAATTATTCTGTACAATATCTCATTTAAAAGTGATTTACTTCCATTTCACAGAATAAATAAATGAGTACTGTATGGATTTAAATCTTAATCTTAATCTAACGGTAGACAAAGTTCAGTGTACATTTCAAGAGTAAATGTCGAGTTAACATGTTTTGCTTGTCACAAATATTTAGTCCAAAAATATATGGTTCAACAAAATGTGGATAGTTGGTGGACAATATATTCAAAGAGTCACATATTGTGACTCTCTAAAAAATCATGTCATATCACCCCCATCCTGAAAGATCTACATTGGCTGCCAATATCATATTGTATTATTTATAAAATATTGCTTATCGTTTTCAAATCTTTGAATGATTGTGCACCATTATATATATCCGACTTGTTGAAATGTTATGCCTCATCTCGCAAGTTACGTTCCAGTGCAACATTTTTGCTGGCTGAACAGAAGTCAAAACATTCTTGGGGTGACAGATCTTTTGAAGTTGTGGCTCCACGCCTTTGGAATGATTTACCCTCTGTACATTCGTGAATCTCAATCTGTTGACTCCTTCAAGAAGAACTTAAAAACTCATCTTATGTGTATTGCCTACAAGGACTCCTGACATTCATATATGTATTTTTTATCTTTTATTTAGTATTATATTTCATTTGCTATTGTATTGTTATGCTATTGTATGATTATCTTGTTTACTGTAAAGCGCCTTGAGCACTTCTTGGTGGATATGTGCACATTATAAATCTTCTGTATTATTATTATTAGTGCTTTTTCTCCATAAATTCTCCCTAAACTGTAATGTACATACTGCAATGTACCCATGTACATGTACATTACAGTCAGTGATTACGCTTGAATCTCACAGACAACTGCAACACAAAATTCAGTATTTGCTACACAGAGTAAAACAAAACACATTACATGCACACACAAATATTTCTGCCTGAAGATTTTCCAATGCAGGACAAAAAATATATATATTATACATTAAATGTATGTGTGACGCACAGCACAACTAAAGACATGAATACACCCTACTGAATACACGTAATTATGCCCCAGCACCCAGCACCTAATACATTATGACTCAACAGAGATTCTACAAGCCTACTGTAATGTACAAACCAATCAGTCCACTACACGCAAGGCCTTATGCACAAGTACATATATACTGCATAGTGGTGCTCAGTGAGCATGCCACACATACACACACACACTATGCTCACTCCAGGCTGCATGATTCAACCATAACATAAGGACCCAACACATAATAGATGCTGGTTTATGTTAATTATAGGCACTGGTTATGAATACAGCATGCAGTGTGTACAAACACTGCCTGTCTGTATGTGTATATTGGCTACTACGCTTCCATTCAAACAGAATTGGCTATGTGAGATTTGATTTGCATGCATATTTATTTTGAAAAAATAATATTAGTTTTGGAGGGTCTGAAGCTCTTCAATAATAAATAAAATATTTCTTTTGAAGCTTGTTCTGAAAAATAAATTCATGATTGTGACAGATTGTTTACTGCATCTCAATTAATTTTGAATTAAGTCTTGAATTTGAATAATTCTTGAATAATTACAATGTTAGGCCGCTTTAGACTCGCGTGTCAGAATTTTAAGGTTTTTTGTTTGTTTTTTGGCTATGAAACGATGTCCAATTTCAGCCAAAATTGTTGGATCGATTGGAATTCTGCCGTGCTGTTTTTTAAAATACTTTTTCACATAGGGGTATGAACATTTGCCTGATTTGTGAGACCTCTCTTAGCCACCATACTTAGGAAATTAGGTCTGGTTCCAATAAATGCGAATTCCAAACGATCCAGCAATTTTGGCTACAATTGGACATTGTTTCATAGCAAAAAAAAAAAAAAAAAAAGAAAACTAAAAATGCTGATGCATGGGTTTGGAGGCCAGAAAAAAGAGACTTTTTTTTTGGCCTTATCAATTGGCAGCCATTTTTGTTGGATTTTCCATTTTCAATGGATAGAATGCGGCAGACTATAGCCTCAATTTGGTCATGTAGATTATGGCTGTCTGAATTAAGCTTTTTTGGCTACGGCTATGGCTATTGGCTGCAGCAGTAATGCTGAAGTCCAGGAAGAAACAGTGATCTATCCACAGCCATATCCAAGCCATCATTTAGGAAGCAGCCTTATATGCAAGAATAACAAGATGGAAGTACCGTAATCAAGGTCTATACAGCGGACTGAATACATTGTAGGTATTCACAATTTTGAAATTGTTGGTTGCATTTTAAGATACATTTCCTCTGGATGAAGGATTTGTTGGCGAGTCAAGCTAAGTCATAGGCTTACAATGACACAAAACCTAATAAACAGAATTGTTTTCATGCTCAGTTCCAGAAATGAAACAATATTTTTATGATTATTTTTGATCATTTACTAAATCCCATCAATTACTAAATAAACTGGCTGAATTTCTCAGTCAAATGTTTTGTTTTTTCCTGAAAATATTATGCAAAGAAAAACCATAAGAGGTAAAAAGCCATAAAATGTTATGGATATATTTGAAAGGGGAGGGAATTCAAAAAAAATAAATAAAAATAATGAATTTATTATGAAGAAATACTTAGAAGGAAAGAAGAACTCCTCAAAATAAAGAAATAATCACATTCTTAAAATTATTTAGCAGTCTAAGATGTGTAAATTATTTTAATAACACATCTACACTGTACATTTGCACACACACAAAATTCTTCATCTGGAATGATTTCCACGAATTGAAAGTTAGCGTTCCCATTTTGTCATTCAATGACTAGTGAAAATTGGGATGCATGCAGATTGCCGTTTCAGACCCAGACACCCAGCTGTTGAGCTAGAAATGGACAGCTGTCGTATGACATCTTCATCAAGCCACTACCACTGTGCATAAATCATAAAATCCTGCATGGCCAAGTGAGATCCCTAAGCTTTTGTTCTTTGGGCATTCACTGCCGTCAGATACGTGTATATTCCCTCAATTATTTGTTGTTGCTTGGTTACTGAATCCAAAGCAATAACAATGGCATTGCATGACGTAAATGCTACCATCATGATTAGTAGGAAGCCTCCCTTTGACAGAGTACATTCCGTACTATCTCTGGCAAGAGATGTACATGTACTTGCACTGCCTCCAGTGAATTTAAACTTTTTGGCATGGCGCATTCTTTCAGTCAGATAGCAAAATGATGAATCATGCATACAAATTCCAGAAGTAAAATTAGCTTTTTGTACCCTCAAGAATAAATTCTATACCCTGAACATGATAATGTAATGGTTAAAGACAGGTATATGTTTGGTAATTTACAAAAGTATTCCATGAAAAATATTGCATTTAAGTGATTGGGACCACAAACCATCGCATGGAGATACACCTTGGCCCTAACCGTGCCAACAAATAAGAAAAAAATGTTAGATCTTGTTGAAGTGAGCAGAGAACTAAAACAAAAATTGTTCTTGCTGATCGATCTTGTATTCGGGAGGTTTTAATACTTGGACAACTAATGAATATTGTACATGGCCAAGGACCCTCCCTGCATGCATGGAGCAATAAACAGTGTTCACTGACCCAAACACTGTCCACTGACCCAAGCACTGACCTTGCAATCACTACAACAAACATGGATGTATATACCATGGAAAGGCAAGTTTGCCTAATAACCTCAATCCTCCAAAATCCTTCACTTTAGCAAAGAGCATGTAGCATGTAACCTCAATCCTTCAAAATCCTTCACTTTAGAAAGAGGATTTTGGAGGATTTGGGAGGGATAGGGTTAAAACACAAGCCCTTGAAATGTGCAGATTAAACAAAAAATATAAAAATACATGTACATGTAGTAAAAATACATCTTAACTTGGTAACACTAATAAATTATAAGTAGTTTTTTTTTTGCTGGTACCCTTATGTCCAAACTGTGAATAATAAACAGCTGAACAATAAATGGCATTTTGAAAACAATACTATCAATGCTCACTTTGGCCAACTAATGCCACATTTAAACAATCTTATCAAAAGAAATTTTTTGGCAAAATATTTATCTATTAAGTCCCTTCATTTCCTCAGTGGAAAAACAATGTATTTCAGCACTTTGAAAAAAACAAAACTATCTTCCTGTACATTTATTTTCAAAGCATTTTAACAACAATAAGAAGAGTAACTACACAATATTATTAAAGTGTCCCTGATAAAGAAGATGTACATGTATTGTAGTTATTCATAATTTGAAATTGAATATTGCAGTTTGTTGAACCAAACATTGGTTGCAGAGATTATGTTTCAGATTCAAAGTTCATTTTGTTATTGATATTTTCCATGCGTGGGTTTTATCAGTTTTATCTGATGTGAACCACAGCTAGAAATTACAACATATTTGTGTCTAATTAAAATTTCTTTCTTTTGCGATGAGGAAGTATCCAGGACATGAGTAAATATCAGTGTCTTTCCCAAGGCCATAAAGAAAAGACCAAACTGTGACACCAAGTCTAATTCCCACTAATTAATATAACACCCTCTTAGCCTTTAGGGAGCTGAATGAATATACCCAGCCCTTAGGTAATTGTCGTCCAGTCCCGACTTCACCGTCAGAATTCATATTACTACCTTGAATCAATAAACGACAGTACGCAGCAAACGCTGAGGAACGGTACCACACAGCGTTGCCTAGTTACAAAGGCTGTAATATTCTGCATGTGTTGTCTATTGTGTGCAAGGAGAGGGAGCCAAAAAAAAAAAATCTTTTTGTGACGCTTGGAAGGCTCTGCATATATCAGATACATGGACAATATTATTATTAGGTGAACTGGGTGTGAGGGTACAAGTGGAAAATTAGTTCTCTTGCGTGTTATTTTACTTTCAAGTTATCAGGGCAGAGAGGGATGGAGAGGGGGTGGTAGTTTGTAATGCAAGGTTGCATTTCTTTGAATGACAATTTACATGTACATATATTTGATGCATCACCCAAAAGAACACATTTGTATTTTTGCAACATCTTTTGGCCATAAATTTCATAATTTCATCAATTTTTTCTTTATACATTTGTTGCATTCTGATGCATTAACCCTCCCACTACTAAAAGGGTCAAAAGCAGTCAAAATGTTGATATTCTTGCTAAGGTATATCTAGTGCACTTAAAAGTCAAACACTGTCAATCCTTATATGTAGTAAATACATTTACAGGTCAAAATGAGTCAACTGTTTTTGACTGGTAAAAAAAATTGTCTGGTATTGTTCAGGGTGGTCAAAATGACAGTAAAAACCAGTCAAAAATGCCCCCGTGTGCACATTTGGGTCAACAGTCAAAACGGGCAGTTGACTGATTTTGACCTCTATAGCTACTTCCCACTAAAGTCCAGCTATAGTAGGAGGGTTAAGCATGGTTAGATACATTGTATGTAGGAAATAGGGCATGAAAAGGTTAAACTTTCCAAAACTTCTTCAAGTGCATGACAAATTATACAGGCTGTCCATTTGCCAAAACACCCTAATTGTAATGGATATTAAATATGATTTTACGGAAGCTCAAGTGATAGACCTACATGTATCAATGGAGAACTATGCAGTTAATGTCCAATATGATCACTTAAATGAAATGCAATGTGCCTGAAAAAAGTACATGCAAAATTACTGCATGAACTTTCGAGTTGTCTTTGGGGAAAGTGAACTATGTCACCTGTATCGCAAAGCAAAATCAATATCATCCTTCAGACGTACAAATAAAATTCTGCCTATTATGTACAATTTTTGAACAAAAAAGTTCCCCAGACCCTGACAGTGGCTAAGTGAAACAAGATCTAACAGATGTATAATTCTGTGTAATTCAGTCATTACACATCTTGTATTTGATTATTATCATTATGGCAAGGTGTCTGTGGAAAACCTGGAGAGGTTTACCATGAGCAATTTTTTGTTGAATGGATTAGCAAAACACTGCACAAAATTCACAATTTGCTAATCGAAATTCAAGATTTGCTGTTCAAAATAAAACATTTTCCTCCAAAATCCGAAATTTGGCATTCAAATGTAATAAAGATTTGCTATTGATTCAAACCATAGTATTAGCCAGAGGGGTGTCTTTTGGACACCCTATTTCATCTGTCATTTACATGTAATAAGTATTGTAAGTGAACAATTTGGACACCCTGTTTTGCAATTTCCAGCAAATTTGGACACCCTATTTCTAAATCCTGACTAACACCTTGATTCAAACTTACTAGTACTACAAGCACATACAAATATTTCTTCTTTAAAATTTTGCTACGCAAACTTTTTTTAATGAAATTATTCCCAGAGTTTATAGTTAAGATGGCAGACAGGATGTGTCCTCCACGATACAATTTTGTCCAGGAATGCTCACGTCATCAGATAAAAAATGCAAATCCAAAAAGATCAGCAGAATGGGTATTTATTGGATGAAGTCACACAGAGGGATCCATGGTGACTCATCCGGAGGACTGACAAACACACAAAGGGCTCGGGTGAGAATCACTCCCAGCCTGCCTTAACGCATGACCAAATCTACATCTCCCTCACGAGAAAACACAATAAAAAAAAAACTCATGTGATGACTGATATCAATCGCAAAATGCACTTTCCTTGGCGTATATTTAATTTATGAATCATATACGTCAATGTCATCAAAAGGAAAACTGCGAAAGGGGGGGGGGGGGCTATTACAAAAATTATATGAATTTATAATGTGATTATTTACATTTTAACACCAAAGAATCAAACAACTGAAGAAAAAACTAATAATTAAATATTACTGTTTAACAAGAAATCTGCAACGTATTTTATACCATTCAACCGAGTTTCAGAATATTTCCTGATATATTCAAATTGTAAAATTTTAGTATGAAAGATTCAATGAAAAAAGGTTTATCTTTGAATGCATAATCTTGATGTGAAATTACATTTTATAGAATATTCTATTATCTCAATCAGAATTTCTCACCACAAATGAATATATAATATATATTATTGCTGTTCGATACAAAATATATTTAAGAAAAAACAATTTCATTTTTGTTAACGCTACGCCCCTTCAACAAATGGCTGGAAAATCAATAAGAACAACATATTTTTTGTTCTCTGTTCACTACCACAAGATAACAGAGTTTCACATTTGTAGCATTCTGTTGCGTTCAGCATGGTTTGTGGTTAATGCATTGCTATACATGGACATTAGGAGGAATTGAGAGCCACCTCCAGGTTGTCATGGTAACTGTATAACAAAGGAAAATGGCCACGATTCTTCTTGCAGAAAATAAATGCGTAACAGAACCAATCAATGGCCAGGTTCTTGTTAGTTTTCTGGAAAGGTTCCTTAGTTACCAACACAAAATATAATATAACCCTAACTCCTTAGGCCCATTTGCTTATACATGTACATAACCTGAATCCTCCAAAATCCTTCAGTAGTAAAGCAAGCACATGACATGTATGCACACATGTGTTTCTTATCTGTGATACATGTACATGTACATGGCCAGGGACACTCCCTGCATGCATGGAGCAATAAACAGTGTCCACTGACCCAAGCACTGACCTTGCAATCACTACAACAAACATGGATGTACATGTACCATGGAAAGGCAAGTATGCCTAATAACATCAATCCTCCAAAATCCTTCACTTCAGCAAATAGGATTTTGGAGGATTTGGGAAGGTTAGGGTTAATATACAAAAATAATTTACACACGATAGTCAGTGGCCTTACGTTTTGATCATACATGTCATAGGAGAATCTTTAGCAGAGAGGCATAATGACAAACACTGGAACACACAAACACTGAAAAATAATACAAAATTTACCAAGACTTGTGATTTATTTGGGTACTTACTCGTATTTGATTTTTGAGGGTATCAACCTCTTGTCTTAGTTGTTCTAACTCCGTCATTCTGATAGCTTTCTAAATTGATCAAGTCTGCAAGAGTCAGAGAAGAAATTAGTGGTTTAGACTAACATGGCAGCATTTTAACATCACATCATGAAACAATAAATCATAATTCAATATGTCAACAACAAAAAACATCCACATACGTTATCTCAATTATCCAGACAAATGCTGGCATAAATACAAAATTGGTCTTTTTTACAAGAAACCCTTAGTCACCGTTTGATAGACCGACTCGTGTTTTTGATGGAGTATGTAGTACACAGCATCATGCATAAATAGCCCCACAGTACATGGCTGCATATGATGAAGGTGGGGTTGGAATAGATTATCTAGTCCACTGTCTCCACACAGCTAGTTTCCACATAATGAGCGGCACATATTACACACAGTACATTAAGCACAAGCTCACAGTGTACATGTATGCAGTGTCATCCATACATTACTTTAATGTACGTATATTTATAAATAATGTGAATGGCATTAGATGTGCACAAATTTTGTTCTCTTTGAATCACATGTGATTTGGACGAGGAGTATAAACTTCAAATTAATACTGAGCTATTTATTAAATTGAAAATACAATTTCAAACTCTTGCCACATGTCAAAACCTTTCTTTTCACCAGAATTTTAAATCTGTACTTTCTTGAACAAATGTGAGTTTCACTAAAAATTAATTTGGTTGAATAAATAAATATTTCCTTAAAAACCTTAATTATCACTAGTATTTTTTTGAACACTTCTTGAATAAAATTACTTCTTTTCCCTTAAAAATAAGCAATAATTAAAGATGAACATGCATATTTACTGCCAAGATGTTTGGTTGTCATGGGAACCATATTTATTAACACAATAAGAGAGTTTCTCTTTATAACTACTGCTACGTAGCAGCATATTCCTTTGTGTACTTTTTTTTCTTTAAATAAATTAATATAGATAAATCCATGCAAATAACGTTCATCAAGAAAAATACACACAAGTATCTGTTTTGTGTTTAAAACATGAATAAATGGTAGGACAATAAAGTAATTTTGTTGCTTTCTTTTACACTTCCTTTCTTTAACCCTTATGTGAATGCAAGGGTCAAACTCAGTCAAAATGTTGATATACTTGCCGAGTTACATGTGTATCTAGTGCACTTATAAGTCAAACACTGTCAAACCTTACGTGTAGTAAGTACATGTATATTTACAGTTCAAAATGAGTGGACTGTTTTTGACTGGTAAAAGCATTGTCTAGTATTGTTCAGGGTGGTCAAAATGACAGTAAAAACAGTCAAAAATGCTCCTGTGTGCACATTTGAGTCAACAGTCAAAATAAGTCGTTGACTGATTTTGACCACTATAGATACTTGCCACTAAAGTTCACCTATAGTAGGAGGGTTAAACAATGTTTTTAAAATTTATTTCTCCAGCAACTTCTGGCAATTTGGTTCCCCGTCTCACATAGCTCCTTTAAAATGAGATTTGTGGTTTCATGGTTTTGATCAAATTAGGCTTGGGCGATGACACGATAATATCGAATATCGCAATATTTTTTGTACGCGATTATGATATCGAGAACTTTTTAAATCATCGAGATATCGGCAGATCGCGATGAAAAAAATATATCGCGATGAAAAAAAATTATCGTGAAGAAAAACAATATACATGTATCGCGATTAAACAAAATCCTCGATTGTCACTTGGGGCCAGAAATTCCACGGGAAAAAACTTAAGGAAGTCTATTCAGCTTTTGTGAGAAACAAAATCGAACTACTTCTGTAGTAAACCGACTGTCAGATCACAAAGGAGCCGCCTGACGGTGTTGTTTAATAATCCACCGCCACTCAAAGAAAACTATTAAGACTGATTTTCGCGTAGCTGTGCCGTTTTGTTTCTGGTTAGGGTAGCGAAAACCCGCCCCATATGTTGCACTCGTGAACGGCGCAATTGCACGTGTCTTGCAGGTAAGCACTGGCAATTTATTGTGATGCTTGTAGACGGGTATCCCTGTCATTACCGGCTCTAAAGCACTCATGCGTGAAAAACAAAAATAATCGCGATATTATCGAATATCGCGATATACATGTATGTTTGTCGATATATCGTGGATGAAAAAAATCGATATCGCCCAAGCCTAGATCAAATGCACGCATGTTCCCTACTTCCTTGTTCCTTTGTTCAGTATTGGCCATATTGTTTGCAATTTTATCAGTAATTTCTGGGCATTTTGGTTTCTATCAAAACAGTGCTCTTTTAATTGTGAAAAGGAAAACAGATACTTTAAAATTACATATTTCTCAGAATATTTATTAAAAGTACCATTTAACAGTAAATACACCTAGGCACTTATTTACTGGTATGGTTAATTTTTTTAATTCTTTCAGTTATTTTTTTTTTCAAGAAAACAAAAACATGGTTCACAAGCTATGTACACATTGCTCGTATCTTTGTCATGCCATGTAGACTAGGTCATCTGTGCCATGTCTATATGAATTCATTAACATATCTTTAGGCCGGTTCTGATTAGCATGGAGGTACACACCTACTGAACTTCACCCGTTTATTATCATGCATTGCTCAATACCATATTCTCAAAACAATTCGTTTTTCGTAGTGTTTTGAGGGATCAAACTATAGGTGCTATAACTACAGGCCTGGAAATTTTGACATTCTGACATTCTAATGGAAGTGTCCTTTACTCAGGAAAAGTGGCCTTGCCCCTACAAGAACGAAATGCAAGGCCTGATATATCTCTGCAGTTTACCGTTACATCTCATCTGCTCATGTCAGGAGTGCCTCATCTTGTGTCAGATGAATCATATGTACATGTATATTAACCCACCTACTACTACAAGGGTCAAAATCAGTCAAAATGTTGATATATTTCCCAAGGTATATCTAGTGCACTTAGAAGTCAAACACTCTTAAACCTTACGTGTAGTAAGTACATTTACAGGTCAAAATGAGAACCATTTTTTGACTGGTAAAAGCATTTTCTGGTATTGTTCAGGGTGGTCAAAATGACAGTAAAAACCAGTCAAAATGCCTCTGTGTGCACATTTGGGTCAACAGGCAGTTGACTGGTTTTGACCTCTACAGCAACTTCCCACCAAAGTGCAGCAATAGTAGGAGGGTTTTAACCCTCCTATGCCCAGGCTGAAATTTGGCCCAGTAAGCACCGCACCCACAGACAGTCACTTGAGTATTTTTGGTTGCATTGCCAATTGGTAGGTCAAACCACAGAGTCACACAGAGCAGTGTATGTACTGTCGAGTGATTTTGGTTTGACCTATCCTACATGTAGCCACATGTCCTTGCATTTATTTGAGTGCACTGCACAAAGTCAATGGGTTGGGAGTTACATACAAATTTTGAGTGTCTTTGATTGCTAAACCTATAGGAGGGTTAATGTCCAAAATTAATGTTTTTTATGTTTGAGTTTTCCTTTATTCTGAATTCTGACAAATTAACCATAACCCCTTCAATACCTAGCTAGAGATCCTGCTCAATGCAACAAGATCCATCAGCAAGAACAATATATAATTTGTTCTCTGCCCTCTCTTTCAAAATTTTAAAATTTGTTGCATTCAGCTTGGCTAGGTGAAAAGATACAATTTTCTAATTTGATTTGTTTTCAAATAAACAATGGATCTAGACCAGTGATTTAAACATTGATATAGTGGATGTCATGTCTACTCTGGCTATCTAGTGGTTTTTCCTTGCACTGATAATGTATTTTTTTTAAATTTAAAAACGATCAAATGTTTTCTTTTGGTTTTTTTTGTTGGCACTAGTCCAACTATTAAAATTCTTGATTTATTTCCCCTATTGTCTAATACATTTTTAATGGAATTCCATGTATATTCCATGTGTTACTTTAATTGTTACTTTTGTTATTAACCCTAACCACCCCCAAACCATTCAAACTCCAACAGCACTGTTTGTTGGTTGTTGATGGACTTAGTACAGTGTAACCCAGACAGGGATACTTTACATGGGGCTCAGTGTCCCAATTCCAGCTCAGTCCAACATTTGTGTGGTAGTGTTTGTGCATGGTGTTGGACTTTGGGCGGATTGAGGAATGTTCTTAGCCAAAACAGCTAGGGGGTTAGGGTTAAGTAAAGACTGTTTGCGGTGACACCATGTAGAAATGAACAGTCCCTGAACAGAGTTAAATAGTTCTGAACAGAACCGGTTGGTTACAACACAAAACGTTTCGATCAGTATGCTCCGATTGTCTTCAGGAGAAGTTTGGTTATTAATTGGTTCACTTTTAATATTTACTTTTAATTTATAATAAATGGGATATTTCATGTGTAAATACACAATACACAAACAACATGTGATGGAAGTGATAGACTAATGTCTGCTATTGTTGTGTTTTCTATCATTTGGGGAATAAAAAAAAAATAAAAAAAAAACACTACAAATAATGCAAAAAAATATCAGTTTGGCAATCTTACACCACTATTTATAAATATCAGCACACATACATGTATGCCACAATGCAGCACTAATTATTGCAGTAGTAATTTCTCACTACCTGCCAAGGTCAACACCATAGTGACGGCAGCGCATGCATCAGCATACACTGTAGCAACAAAACCCAAACCTTGGTATCTTTGGTAAAATTCTTTCCTCGAAATTGACCTGCACAAAAGGCAGGAAATAAGGCTTCACAATGAAAAGTTGAATTGCAATCTATGGAGCTGGCAAATCATTAAGTGGAAACAAGCGAGTTGAGGTTTTGTGACAATAAAACTGCATATGACATAAAACACAATAAAGAGGGCCACTTTCCTACCGTCATGTTAGCAGTTTTTCTAATGGTTGTAATTTTTTTTAAATATCTGAAACCACCCAAAAAGAATTTCAACATTTCAATAGACATGCATGCTTATCCTAAAGATAATTTGAGTTGATTATTACTATTATTTTTTTAATTACCCTAACATTTCCATCAACAAATGGACGGAAAAGTGAGGTAACTTTTTCCGTCCAATTTTTATGGAAATTTGAGGGTAAAAAAATAAATAAAAAAATAAAATAATTAAATAAATCAACTCAAATTAGTTCTAGTATAAGCCTGCATGTCCATTCACATGTTGAAACACTTTTTGGTCGGTTTCAGGTACTTAAAAATAAATAACAACCATTGGAAAAACTGCTAACGTGACGGATGCAAAGTGGCCCCCTTTATTGTGTTTTATGTTATATTCATTCCCTCCCTTCTCCTTCCTGGGCCCAATTTCAGAGCCACTAAGCAGCATATTTTTGCTTACTATATGCTGCTAATCGTCAAGCATGGGGAAAGCATGCTAACTTGCCGGCTGTTACTTGCAAGCAAATGAATGACGCAACAATACAAATCCACGGTGAACGCACACACGTCGCTCTGAATTTTCTTGCTAACCTGTACTTTTGCTGTTCCAGTTAGCACAAAAAATTTGCTGACCAGTAAGCAGCGCTATGAAATTGGGCCCTGAATGTGTCCAGTATACACTGCATAAATCTAAGCCAAACATTTGTCAGTTATCAACGATTTCATCAAGTAGTGAACACAATTTACAAAAACACAATTTACAAAAACACAAATGTTCTCGGTAGGAGGAAATGACCTTTTGCAATGTCCTGCCCCCTTATACGTACAGGTATTACTTTCCGTCAAAGCCAAAGTGTGCCCACATATTAAATATATACGAAAACACTGCCGCATTGACAGAAAACACTGGCGCGTTGACAGAAAACACTGCCGCATTGACAGAAAACACTGGCGCATAGTAAATTAATTCGCTTGTATCGCATTGCAAGATGCTACACAGAACTTACAATTTCATTACTAACTATTCACCTTAATTCATGATAAACACAAAAGTGAGGCTGTAATTCTCACAACCACACCCTGTAGCTTACATACACCAGCTAAAGGTCCAATAATCTGATAGTTTCATAGAAAAGTTCATTCCTGACGTAAGGAATAAATAACTGGATGTACATGTAACTTTGACATCAATTTACTTAAAATTAAATGGGATTTGAAAGCGAGGTTGACCCAGCAAACCGACAAAATTAGGCAGGTTACTTTAACCTTAACCACCACAAATCCTGCAAAATCCTGCAAAATCCTCCAAGGGGCACTTTTTGGGAACTCGGCACTGTTGGAAACTGGTACTTTCACCTCTTCAAATGGGACAAAATTACTACCTGGCAAGAAGTATAGGCCATAAGTGCTGAATATGAAAGAACAACGAAAATGCACTGTGCATTTTGAAGATAAGGGCATGTTTCCAAAAGTGCACTGATGGATTTTGGATGATTCAGGAAGGTTCCTAGCCAGAATACCTAGGGGGGTTAGGGATAATGAGCATGTGCAGGTAAACAACCTCTTGTATTCAGGGAATAAGACAAAAGATGGCCAACTCATGAATAAGGTGCTCAAGTTCTTACATGTACACCTTGGTGCATATAATAATAATAATAATAATAATGTGGATTTATATAGCGTGCGTATCCACCAAACTGGCGCTCAAGGCGCATTACATTATTACCCATGCTCATCAGGCGCATAAATCATTCCTGAAACCATCTCAGCTCCCTGGGAGTATACAGCTCAATTGCTGCCATTTTGGCGCATATAGGGCTAATCAAACACAACCACCAACTCTGCCCTCACAGGTACCCATTTTACCCCTGGGTGGAGAGAAGCAATTATGGTAAAGTATCTTGCTCAAGGACACATGCACCGTCGTCGCGGTCAGGATTCGAACCCACATTCTGACAACTCAGCCATCAGAACACAAGTCTGATGCGCTAGACCGCTCAGCCATGGCACCCCATATACTCATTTTACTCATACATACCTGTGTTAATAAAAGGTGTGTCCAGGCGGGCCCTGGGCAGTGATCTGAAGAACAGATCTGCAAGGTAAATAAAACACAAAGAGAAACATTGTTAGAACGAAAAAATAAACCAAAACAATTCCAGTTTATGATTTAACGATTACAGTTAAAGGGACAATATCGTCACGAGCAACAAGGCATGGAATCGGAGTGCTAGTTTTAGATTAACTCAGTGACTGAAATTAATACCCACATGATAAGGTCACATTAGCGTTGCTGCTTCATAAATGAGCCAGTAATTTTCAGTCACTGTGTTCATTTTATACTAAGACACCGATTCCATGCCCTGTTGAAAGCTTCCTCTGATTGTGACCATAGTGTCCCTTTAACAATTTAGCTTGTATCACATGGCAAAATGGCTGCTCAATATTCACAATGTGCTAATCTAATTCTAAGGTTTGCTATTAAAAATGACATGTACACACAAATATTGTTCTGCCAAAAAAAAATGGCTTTGCAAAATTGCTGATCAACATCCTTTACTCCTAACTCCCTAGGCCCATTTGCTTACACATAACCTGAATCCTTCCTAACTCCCTAGGCCCATTTGCTTACACATAACCTGAATCCTTCCTAACTCCCTAGGCCCATTTGCTTACACATAACCTGAATCCTCCAAAATCCTTCAGTAGTAAAGCAAGCACATGACATGTATGCACACGTGTTTCTAATCTGTGATACATGTACATGTACATGGCCAGGGACCCTCCCTGAATGCATGGAGCAATAAACAGTGTCCACTGACCCAAGCACTGACCTTGCAATCACTGCAACAAACATGGATGTACATGTACCATGGAAAGGCAAGTGTGCCTAATAACCTCAATCCTCCAAAATCTTTCACTTTAGCAAAGAGCATGTAGAATATAACCTTAATCCTTCAAAATTCTTCAAA
This sequence comes from Zoroaster sp. YZ-2022, assembly GCA_029582265.1. NCBI lineage: Eukaryota > Metazoa > Echinodermata > Asteroidea > Forcipulatida > Zoroasteridae > Zoroaster > Zoroaster sp. YZ-2022. Next base: position 27,013,323 of record CM055836.1, read on the forward strand.
ATCCTTCAATTTAGCATAGAGGATTTGGGAGGATTTATGAAGGCTAGGGTTAACCGAAATTTAGTAAGCCTTTTCAACTATCTCATATCCCTCTCCGAAGCATGTATCCATGTAGGGAGGGCTGGTCAAGTCGAGTTTTGAGCAGGCAAGGTTAAGACTACATTGCTCAAGACAACATAAATGTGCTGCTAAGATGACCAGTGGTTCTTTTATTTCTGGAAGTGGATGGCAAGTTTTGTTTGAACATTAACAGCAAAAAATTTCAGGGATGATTAGTGATTTCTGTGTAAAGTTTGTGTTGTTTCGGTAATCCCAATAGTGTCAAATTGCCAGATTTATATATTGCAGTTCCGAGAATTGATTTTCTTACAAGATCACTCAAGACCTTGAGTTATTCATGTCTTGCAAGTGATTCTGTACGGGACCAGTTTTGGTTTCATGTAAATCACATGAGCTGGGTTTAGCTACACATTCAAAATAAGCAGAACCTTGTGATGAGTCTGGGTCCCCAGACCCTGGTCTACTGATTATGGGGTCTTGACTGCAACATTCCAGGAAAGGATTTGTTTAAGTAAAAATGCATCAGTGTTGAAGTAAAAATGGCCAGGATGTGGAAACGGGTGTTGACATTTGTAATTCTTTAAAAAACATGGTTTATGTGCAACACACAGCTTATAGCCTTAAAACATTTTATTGCCTGGTACACAGCAGGTGCCAATTTGTTCCAATTTTTTTTTTTATAGTTTGATGATATAATTTTTGCCCTACAACGACAAGTGTATAGCACTGCATACATGTACTTGTTGCTTTCCGAGTGTCTGTGAAAAAACTTCACAGGCAACTCGGGCAGGATTCTAACCCAGGACCTCCTGCTTACTAATGCAGACGTCTTAACCTCTCGACCACCGAGCTTGCCTACATGTAAGTTTTTGGCTATTTCCCTGGATATTTTATGTTGAATTACTTGTTAGCTGCCATTAACTTGTAGAAAGGAAGAAGTTTATTAACAAGATTTAAACAAATAAATAATACATTATTTGGTCACCAACACTTAACTCTTTAACCATGCTTCTGAAAAGTTATTTTATGAAATAATTTGAAAATAATTCACTTCCTTTCTGGATAATGGCAATGCATGGGAGTGTAAATCATTCGTAAAATGTCTGTAAATACATCCATACTTGTTAAGGATCAAAGGAGAAGTGTACAGAAACCAATCTGTGACAGATTCAACTTATTCCAATGTCATTATTAGCGATGTAATATTTAACAGACATGCAACTTTGTAATTGCAAAAAAAGAGGAAATGGCCGAGCACACAAAACTTTGTTCAGTGTTTTTCAGTTTTCTATAGCACTATTATTAACCGAACTACACATGGAGGCCACTCCGATCCACTAAATTTTCAATATGTTCTTCACCAACCTTTAGTACATATATAAGCCTGCAGTCCTTTCCAAGTAACCTTACAAAATCAACCCAGTGCCACCCAAGGCCACTATAAATGTCTGAACATATTAGTATGGCCTGCAATGTATCAATGGGAGACCACCTTACCCTGCAATCTCAGTGGTGTGAACCATAGGAGGCCACTGGCAACAGCTAATGGCTTGGAGTGGCCTGAATGGGTTGTTTCAAAAATTGCATTGATTGTAGGTCTAAAGAAAAGAGCAAATCAGCTGATCAGCTGAAAAGTTGCATGCCTGATTTAAGTAATAAAAATGCATTCTGATGTTTTCGCATCCACTCTAATGTTGAAAATCGATCCTAACCGTGTTCCATTTAAAATTTGCAATGTATTCCCAGAATGTTTGGTACCAACACCAACTTCACATCAAGCAAGTTTTTAGATTTTATCTCAGTAAATTTGTAATCAAATAATTAACAAAGGTTAACACTCCTTTTAAAACAAACAGCTGGTGATAAAGCAAAAACACGTAGCCTATCTAATACAGCGCCTTTTTGCTTAGTGCACATCGTAGCTCTCTAGCAGTGAATTTGCACCCAGTGTCTTGATGATAGCCACTTTTACATCATGTGAGCATTGTATGTACACTTTATGTGTGTATGTTATGGAACTAAGCGCGCGTGTACTTCTGCCAGCCAATGATCTCTGGAGATATTCCACGTGTACACACATCAACTGCAAAAATGCACCAAATGCGATGCACTATCGCTGCCCTTTCGCCCACAGTGGTCTAACAACATGTGCCCTAAACAGCTCATGCACGGTACAAATAGAATACAAATCCCAATTTCATTTTGAATTTGGAAATGTTTCAATCACATAATTACTAATGTTGCACCTTCCTTTAAACAAAGGATATGGGGAAAGGTAATTACAACTGACATGTAGATGTTTCCCCTGTGTTTTTCGCTATTAAACCGGTAATTTCTTGCAAATTTTTGTTTTCATCATTGGAAAATTGATATTTTAGTTGTGGGAAAGGAAAACAAATACTTTAACCCTATAACCCTATCACCCTATCCCCCCCCCCCCCCCCCCCCCGATATCCTCCAAAATCCTCAAAGGGGCACTTTTTTTGAAAAATTCAGCACTGTTGGAAACTGGTACTTTCACCTCTTCAAATGGGACAAAATTACTACCTGGCAAGAAGTACAGGCCATAAGTGTCGAATATGAAATATCAACAAAAATGCATGGTGCATTTTGCTGATAAGGGCATGTTTCCAAAAGTACACTGGATGATTTTGGAAGATTCAGGAAGGTTCCTAGCCAAAATACCTAGGGGGTTAGGGTTAAGTGACATATTTCACAAAATAATTTTCTAATTAAAAGCAGTTTGGCCAATATTACTGTTTTGACTTAAGTTTATTTTATTTTTTATATCATGTTAGTCTCTGTCTACACCAGTAACCATGGAAAGCGGATTCTTCATCAGTATAAGGTTATGATGGCTGTTTTGTATATATTTGGGTATTATAACTTGTAACATATAAATTACTCTGTAATTTATAGAAGTTTCTTTCAAACGAGAGACGACAAATTCAAAAGTCAAAATGAAGACACTCGAGCAAGGTAGACTCAGTAGTATCAATGGAAACACGGAATGCTCACATATCCCAACCCCCCCCCCCAATGAAATTTACATTTTTGTGCAAGTTGTTAAATTAATTGCCTAACCATTAACTACATGTACCCCCAATTCCATCAAAATCCAGCAATTGGTTTTCAGCCCACCAATGATACTTTGCATGAGGCTAGTATAGCAATATATCAAAGTCCAAAAGGCTGCGTTACTGCACGGTGACAGAATTTGGATTGATGAGTGTACCAAGCCCAAAAGCTTAGGGGGTTAGGGATACTGCGTATCTATAAAATAACCGAGACAATAACCCAAAACAAAATAATCCACGGTGCTTCACCAATTTTATTTGTCAACAAGTACAATTGATTAACTTATGAAATATTTCTATTAGACTTAACAATCAAGTCCATTAAAATCCACTCCCTGGTACTCTATCCAACCCTGGTTTTTACTTGAGTTTGGTAGAGTCGGTACTATACTGTATGCATAGTCCAGCGAATTGAACCGGATGCAATGTGCCTTAAATTCATCAAACTCCACCGGCTACATTTGTTGGATTTTGCAGTACACCCAAGGCTTGGCTACTTGGCATGGTCCCTTTGCATTTGTACCAATTCCATAAAACTAACAAATGGGCGACCGTTTTTTATTTCGGTAGGAAGATAACTAGCCGAAAATGTGTGTACATAACACAGGCACTATTGGGTTGAATGCAACTTCTAAATTGTTCTTTTACAATGGACAATGCTATAGATTTGTAATAAACTATATTTTCACTATAGGCCAGTGTATAACTTTGGTATTTACCCGATTACAATTTCCAAATTAAAAAAAATTGTGGAAAGTCTTCAATCTGAAGGGCTTAAATCCTGATAAATTATTCTGTCTGAAATGCTTTCACTTTATAGAAAACATGAAATAAAACATCCCTAAACCCCTAATCTAATCTCCCCCCCCCCCCCCCCACACACACAAAAACACAAATAAAAGATACAGAGAAGAAAAATATTCTCACATAAAAATAATGTAGACGCATATGACCAGTTTTTTAATTCTTTGTACTGGCTTCATAATTTATTTTTCTTTAGTGCAGGACTCAATTAATGCATTCATAAAAACAGTTTAGCAAATGCTAGGTGTAGCCTTTAGGATTAGGCATCATCTCTTTCACAATTTTAGGGGAATAGATCATGTTGTAGCATTCTTGCACTTCTTGTCAACAGACAAAGACATGAGTAGTGAAGTCATGATGGTCAGTCAGTCCGTCAAAACAAATCGATGTCAAAATTGTACGTTTATTATTTACCCTGTCATGCCTGTCACTGCCCATTCACTGTTAACAATAACAGGGTGAATTGTATGCAAAGTGCTCGCATTACTTGTGGTAGTGCTAAGTTTACATAATTGAAAATGCCATTTGAATAAGATTAGCCAGCAATGTGCTTATCCGATTCTTGAAACAAAGGTGTCTTGATAAGTTGATTGCATGGGCCAAGCCCAGTCCTATCCCAATCCACAGCCCATTTTTAACAGAACCCACTTGTTTTCTCAAGTAAAAATAATAAATAAGTCCCCAATAAATGAAGCATGTGTTACAAATTTACTTAATGGAAGGGTTACTCATTATTTGTATAAAACGATATTTTACAAGATAGTCAATATGAAACAAACACGGAAACACCATGTCGGTTACAAAGTCAGATGAAAAATCAAAATGGCTTCCGCATTCACAACAAAAATGTAGCCGGCAAGTTTGATCCATTATCTGTCCTTTAACTACAATAGAGGACGTTTCTGGGCATGTTTACCTCATATAAAGAAAAGTCCATGGCTAAATATTTTGCATGGATCGGTACTTGATGCATATTTTGAAGCAATGTTGCAAAAATAAATCGCACAATAGCTGTCAAGATTTGATCGTCAACAACACGGCAGATTAGTTCCGTGCCTAGGCACGCCTAAACCGCTCGTCACTGGGCCCAGTGTCGAACCGCCAACCAAATATCTCGAAAATTTCAGCCTCAAAATGATCATTCTTTATCCAGATTAGGCCTCAAGAGGACCAGTACTTACCCCCTAATTTACGGTGGTCACCCTTTAGTACCTCCTTAAGTCGTTTTCAATCCAGAATCGTTTTTTAGAAGAAGGTCTACCAGACAAGTTCTCCTTTTTTTTCCTCTCTACTATTTCCAGTAATGGCCGTAGCATTCAGGGTGCGGTGCCCATTCCAAAATGCTAAGGAAACCCGTTATCTAGCCTGGTATTAACATTACTCAGTGAACTGCAACTCACTCATCGCTTTCGTGTAGTTAGTATGTACTGTCGGGTACCTGCGGGTTACGTCAGACATATACCAGGGAGATCGAGAGAGTTATGATAATGTTTTGGTTTTAATTTTGCTTATAAAGTTCCTGAAACATCTCATATTGATTTCATTCTTGCTACTTATATACTTATGTTATTATATCCACCATCAATGATACAATGTGCGTGCATTGTTTTTTATTACTTCCTTGATCAAGTTAAAATTATATTCCATTATTATTAGATTTTGTTAAACCTTGGAGGAAGGATAACTATTATTTTTCATGCAACCTGAAATCTGTAGTATAACTGAACTTCAGCGTCGGTGATTTTTTGTGATGTTAATTAATTAAGGGGGAGGGGTATTCGAAATACACCACTAGTAATATGTAGATTTACATTTTTCTACTTTTCTGAAGTAAAAATAATAAATTTTAATAATAATCGAAATATTCACTCACACGGATGGGCAAAATAGTACATATAGTGGGCCTAGTGAGGTAAGGTGAAGTCTGTCATCAAAACTACATGGAATCAGGATTGCGTTCATGGAATAGCTTTTACTGAGGGACGATAAAAAAGAGGAGCTTAATTGCAGTACATGGTCCCCTATAAATTGAAGTGGGGATGTCCCAGCATTTACCTCACCTATTTATATATATTTGGTTGATTAATTTATGAAAATATGGGATGGATGGATGACAGTATATAGATGATCGATCAGTGATCGTCTGTAGTGCAACTACAGGCCTAGTTCGATTTACATTTCAAGTGTGGTTTCTGTTGAAACAGCTAAATAATTTGCATGATAATATAATCAGATAAGATCCTGAAATGATTATCTTTGATATATATTTTTGTACAAATAGAGTCTATTTATAATTATCTGAGATATAGCGTCTATTTTAGTATCTAAGCTGTGCACATCAGTTCAATGGACAATAGACAATACACAGCATGGCAATAATATAAGCTGTGACTACAAAACGCTCAGTGCACGAATTCCTCTTATAAAATTGAGCATGCACTGAAGCCATTCTAATGCAGAACACCAATGAACTAACTCGTACGGCCGACAAGTGCACAATTCACCACAGTTACTATACCGCATAGTAATCACACGGAGCCCAACGCTAGTTCTCCAGCGACCGGGTCAAACTCATTATCATCGCCGGCTCGGCCGGCTCGGCACGAGTCATTTCGCGACGGCTATTTTTAGCACAAGCATATTTTTAGCCGTTGCATTTACACAAGACGTTCCGCGCCTAGCCCCGTACGCCTTGAAAGAGACTAAAATAGATTGGAGACAATCTAAAAATAGAACCTCTCAAGATGGCATACTGTGGTGAGATGGGAGTGAACCGACCTTGCCGAATGCAAGAACGGGGGGGGAGGGGGGGGGGGGGGGAATGTTTTTTGGTTCCCCGATATTGGAAATGATAAATGAGATTGTGATGCTATTATGTATTCGGTGCGCGACAGAGGTAAATTTGCAAGGAATAATATTAATTTTCTGCACTCTGAATCTAAAATGATAATCGGAGGTTGGAGGGGCAGGTAGGGTGATCTCAATAAACGACGTTCTGAGCCTAGCCAGCTATATTATATAGATATGGATATATCATACATACACAGTACATGTAGACAATTAATAGTATACATGTAGGTAATATTATATAGTATATATGCAAAATAATAACATATAGAAAAATTATTACTAGTTTGTTTAATATTTAGTGAACATCTCTTCAAAAAAAATCGTGAAATTTGTAAGAAAACACATCCTCAAACTTGATAAGCATAGCACAACACAAAAATGCATAATTCTTTGGGGGAAAAAATACCTAGCTTCGTTATCTAACGTAACTGCTTCATGATTTTATATATTTTCATTAGCGTCATCATTGTCGTTGTTTTACATTCATTGTTTTACATCATCGTCATCACTATCATCACCACCATCACCATCACCATCATCATCATTACCATCACCATACTACCACTATCACCATCATCACCATCATCATCATCACTACCATCACCATCACCATCGTCATCATCATCATCGACATCGCCATCACCATCATCATCACCATCACCATCATCATCACCATCATCACCATCATCACCATCATCATCGTCATCACTATCATCACCACCATCACCATCACCATAATCATCATTACAATCATCATCACCATCACCATACTACCACTATCACCATCATCACCATCATCATCATCACTACCATCACCATCATCATCATCATCATCGCTATCACCATCACCATCATCATCACCATCATCACCATCATCACCATTATCATCGTCATCATCATCTTCATCATCATCATCATCGCCATCATCGCCATCATCGCCATCATCGCCATCATCGCCATTTTCATCAAAGATGCTTACGTCTTTGAGAAAACAACAACATACTTTCATGTTTTCCCTATGATGAAAGCACGACAATCCCTATATTAACTTTTCACCAAGTCAGTTTTAAAATATAATATTTCCTTAATTTGATAATCTGGTAATTACTAATGTCGTATAATTTCCCTCCCATGAAATGACCTTTTTCAGCGGGGAGGTGAACCTTAAAATATAATTATATTTCGTTTGGCGGCAAACAAAAATCGAAGTCATTATATAATTTTTAGGGAAAAAAATAATTTTAATGAAAATGATGTGGTAGGCCTACTCTCTTTGTCGGTGCACTGCAAACACTGTGGTGTTAAAAACTACACCATTGGTGTTTATATTAGGAAACTTGCACAATGTAAACACCATGGAAGAATAAAGTTGACACCACTAGTGTTATTTTAACACCTCAGTTTTTGCAGGGTGGTGGGGGCGGGGATCCTGCGGGTCTGGTTTGCCATACTGAAGCAGCTACGTACGGACTAAACAGTAGACCTACAATACTGGACATGACACCGTTCGAAGACATGAAACCTTATAATGGGTTTATTCTGTATTCCTTGATAGGCAACCCCCTGTATGTTGATGTAAATGAACGCCTCATTAAGCCATGTCAACAACAAATATTGGTGATCATCCGTGCCCTACCTACCGTTGATTGGAAACGAGATAATTATTATGATTTTGTTTTCTAATCTAAGTAACATGAGCAAAACCTATATCGATGAGGCTTCTTTTTTTTTTTTTTTTGTTGTTGTTGGGGTGTTTGTTTGTTTTTGTTTTTTTGTTTTTTTTGGCCAACCAGTGAAATACGGAATACATGGAACCAGACCAAATTTCCCATACACAAAGTATGGTGGCTAAGAGAGGCCTCACAAATCGGACAAACGTTCATACCCCTAAAAAATGCCAACGCGTGTGCGCGGAGACCAGAAACCGGAGACTTTTTGGGGGGCCTAAAACAATGTCAGCTTCATGAGACACCGTAGAGAATCGTTGTTGCGGGGAATTTTACATTGAGGGCGCTATTATACCACATTACGCAGATTCCGCCCAGTGAGCGATAATTTTGAATTACCATTATATTTTGTTAGCATTTTAATTTTTTTAATTTATTTATTTTATTTTTTTATAAAGGTACTCGTATAATTAATTCACCCATATTTCTTGGTAGGTGAGATGTATATACACGCTGAAATCTCCTTCACGTGGTGGGCCGAGTTCGGTCCCAACAAGTCTGCATGGCCAGAATGTTTTTCCTTTGACAAAATAAATAAATAAAATATAAAAAAATAAAAACTAAACTTTATTACCAAATAAGTTCAAAAGCAAAACCTATTCAAACCGAAAGAAAAAAACAATTATTAGTCTAAAATTCATTTTAGATTAAAATTCATCACATTATGATGGGCGAGTGTGAATGGTAATTTATTATTGTCTGAAAAAGAAAATCATATATGCGGCGCCAACCGGTAACAATATATATTACACTGTAAAAAATGAAAGTGTTGAATTTAACTTTTACAAGTGTTGAATTAACATTGATAAAGTTAGACTTAACTTGACTTTGTGTTAATTCAACACTTTCTTTGAGTTGAATTTAACTTTATAAAGTGTTGTCACTCACCGAACTCTTAAAAAGGTTGATTCAACACTTAAGAGTGTATGGGTGTGTACCCAGCATCTCCCACTAATAAAGGGCAGTTATAGTTATCAACCATCACAAGAAATTATTTCTGAGATGCTTCGTCTTAGAGAAAACAGTTTTTCTTGAATAGTTTTGCTTCTGAAATTATTAATTGGTAATTAAAATTACTCCTGACGACGATCAGAGCACACTGATCGAAACGTCAAGTTGTACCTCCAGTTCTTTTCAGAACTAATTACTACTCAATTGAGATTCCACATAATGTCACCGCAATTAGTCTTACTTATCATCCTCACCATGCAAAGCTACAAGTTTTACCTGGTAATTAAAATATTAATAAATAAAAAAACAAAAGTTGTATGGTTATTTCATGAAACCCATATGAATACAATATAATGGACTACCCATTGGCGGATCCGAGGGGGGGGGGCTAAGGGGTCTGTAGCCCCCCCCCCTAAAATCGTTAAAAAAAATATTTAAAAAAATTAAAAATAAAAAAAGGGAGAGAAAAAGAGAGAGAGAGGGGAGAACGCACTCCCATTCCCTACCTACTTAGTACTGTACTAACCGTTGCGCATAGGAAGTGGCGGCACCCTTTGTAGTACTGAAAAATAATTGTTTTTGATTCTCAGCCCCCCCTAAAAAATGTTCTGGATCCGCCCATGCTACCGAATAGCAATATTAATGTTATACCTTCCCTTTTTAAAAACATGCAACAAGTCTCAATAGAAATAGCTAACTTTTCTAGGGTTAATTTTACCAGTGATTTTGTTGTGCGTACAATAATTTCCCCGAACCTGAAATGTTCAATTTCCCCTGTAAAAAAAACTATTTCATGAGACAAAATCGTCAGAGGCTTATTTTGAAGCACTGCATTTCCGAGAGCCCATCATGAATTAATTTATTTATTTAGGCATTTAATTTCCCTTAAACCGTATTCTTTGACAAAAAGATATTCAAGTTTGCGTGAAATATTTCACTTTATGTCAGGAAATGTATTCGACAAAAAATCACAAAATTTATAGGAATCCAATGAGGAAACGTAATGTCTGTAAAACAGGAAGCAATAGAGATATTATGCTAATGATGATGATGAAGACATTTTGTTAATTAATTTTAAATTATTTTCATGATTGATTTCAGACTCCGCCCTTCTTTTCTGCCGACCACTGCCCACTAACAGGTACTATGCTGACCACTGACTGATCTCAATATTTTATTAGCCAATACTTATAGCGACCTCAAGCGGTCGAAATCAATAATAGTTTGGTACCTACGGGATTCAAGGTACCAGCCTTCTTCTGCCGTATTTTTTCTGATTGTGGTTGGATTTCGACATAAAATGATAGTTTCCCAGTACATAATCGTCTGAATAGAGGTAAAAATTGGTTTCACTTTCGTCAGTCAATTTGTGGATCACCTAAAATATAAAATTTAGAGAAAGTTTTACTAGTTTCAGCATGTTTAGCTTGGCAGATACAGATACAGATAGGCCTAGGGCCTACCTGTTTTTACAACTTCTGACAACATGTACCACTTCCGTGCTTCCGTGCTTCCTTAGCCCATGGAGGAAGGAAAATAGAACCATTTTCCTTCCTCCATCATGCTTAGCCACACGTTGGTTCCATTGCCGCTAACAGTCGGGATTTTGTAAATTCTTAGCACAAAAATTGATGATATTTGCAACTATTTTGACACACTAGATAATGATGATCTAGGTATGTGCGTATCCCACGCATTGTCGCAAATCTTTTCGGCCGCGGCCTCAATCTCGGGTTGAATCGCCGTGGCGAAGACACCGTGGAGATAGCGCTTTGTAACGTTTCGCTGAGGCCGTTCTTTTTGACGTACCCAGGAGTTTTTTTTTCCGAAGACGTAGATCACATATTCTACTTCAACGTCGTTCTCAAATTTTCTGAATGCGGCATCGAGAAGTTTCCAAAAAAAATTGTCGAAGTTTGGGTTTGTTCTTGCTCATCAAAACCATCGACGATTTACTCAAAGGTGATTAAAACACCTTATCAAACCACAATATTAATTTTTCTATACTTGTTTTCTACCTCTTGGCCAATTTTGACGGCGATTGGAGGATTAGCAGTTACGTTTTTTTGATGCACAGAAATCGATGTCAACCAAAGATTTTATTGCGCCGCGTTCAGCGCACGTTAGACCTACCAATTTTCAGTCCGATAAATCGTCCGTGTTAAACCTAATATACATCGCCGTAACACAATAAATAGTTCTCATGAACCTATTTCATTTTTTTCCTTCATATTTTCAGTCCAATATCATTTATTATTTTTTATAATGTTTAATTAAATCAGGGATAAGAATTTCTCGTGGATTTCAGTATAATTTATACTAGGCCTATAAATATTAAAAATTCTCAGATGTGAGTAATTTTTGTTCTATTTAAAATTTATTTTCATTATTTTGTTTAATCTTTCCAGTCCAATATAATTTATAAACTGTTCTAATATTTAATTAAATCTGGGATGAGAATCTTTCGAAGATTTCAGTGTAAAAATAGGAAAATAATCCTCAGATTTGAGTATTTTTTTTTTTTTCATTATTTTTTTGTATTTCTTATTTGTAAATCAGCACTACAAAACAAACTAATCATTGAATTAGCCTGGAAATAGGTTATTATTCTTCCTCTTTTCCCAAGCATTCCAGTGATACCAACCTTTTGAAAATCGGACAAGAATTAAGAAAGTTATGATATGGAATCCGAGAAAATCTTGGAAACGGGTCACAAGTCAAATTTACATTTCTTATGTTTTTCCTTATAAAATAATTGCCATTTACGGGCCTAAAATTGCCGGATTCAACATGTCATAACTTCCTTATTTTTGGTCACAGGAAGATGATCCTTGTATCATTGTAATCGTCTATTCAAGACCTTGACAATGACACCAGTTGTATTGGAATCTGTTGATTTTGAAAATTTTTGTCACATACCTACGATATGTTCCTTACAAAAAATGTTGAACTATCCCAGCGCCCCCCAAAAATGGTGATTTTACTTACATTTATATTTCGTGAAATATCAGCCCAGAAATATTACACGACGATCGGCAGTTTTATGTGTGCACACACTTGATGTAGTGCTATACGACCATGTGATGTCCCCATAAGGCCAAGAGAATGAAAGTCATAGATTTGCGTCTGGGAAATTTTGAAAACACATCAGGCTTTTTTTCATTATTCATTATTCATTATTTCCATTGATCATTAATAACAGCGCAATCACAAGATGTTTCTTCTAATCTGTGTACGTACATGCATCATTATACGTGCGGGCCGCATGTACACAGGCATACTAGTACTAGGCTCAACAGCGAACGTGTTGTGCATGTGAAGGCGGTACAGTTGCAGGTGCGGATCGGACGGAGTTTACCATACAACAGTTTTAGCGCGATGCGACCTTTTTTGTGAACGACGTACGCGGGACTAAGACTGTAAGAGAACATGTGCTAATGATTATTTTATAGCCCACATACTGGTGGAAATTTGGTAAATACTTCGTTTTACTGATGTGGATGATTTGGAACTAAATTTGTTTGGTGAAAATACCTTTTTTGTGCAAATAATGATTTTTTTGGCAAATAATGAAAAATTTAGGCGGTAGCTTTCGGGACATGCGGGCGGTGGACGCAAATCTATGACTTTCATTCTCATGGCCTAATATACTGAGACGCAATAGAAACTTACCACTTGTTTTGGAATAGCATAAAATTGTAATGGTTCAAAATAAGACATCACGAACTGCTAATTAAAATCATCACATACCCCTTGAGCAATCGCTGATGGTCAAACCAGGTGTTACGCACCTGGGCCATGAAGAGAACGACACAAAGGTCACGTGACCATGTGTGACCGATTTGTCTGTAGGGGGTACACTGACTTGCCAAAATAAGTGCACATATTACATTTGTGCATTGTGATTACTGATAATTTAAGGTCGAAAAAGTGGTAAGTTTCTATTGCGTCTCAATATTAATAGACTAACATCGAGCAGTTTTATCAGATTAACATAACAGCCATAGGCATTTCATTGTAAAATTGTTGCGCACGCAAGTTGTTTTTCCATTGACCTCTCTTCATAAATTCAAGATGGCTGCCCTCGTTGAAATCTGCAAACTGCCGATCGTCGTGTAATATTTTTGGGCTGATATTTCACGAAATATAAATGTAAGTAAAATCACCATTTTTGGGGGCGCTGGGATAGTTCATCATGTAAGGAACGTATCTAGTGTGTCAATATAGTTGCAAATATCGTCAATTTGAGCGCTAAGAATTTACAAAATCCCAACTGTGGCAATGGAACCAACGTGTGGCTATGGATTCAGGTCCGTGCCACACTGGTGGGGCAATGATTTTCGTAGCTGTATTAATTGTACCTAGGTCTGATTCGACCCAATTGGGGGTACATAAAGCGAAAGCTATCTTTAAAATCCACTTTTATGATGGTTTTCGGACTTTACTTCCCTTGTAAAAAAAATCCTCCCCTTCAGAAAATAGAAGGATCCTGTTTATAGTTGCCACTGCGCATGTCACTAATTGGGGAGTTGACAAGAACACACTGACATGACTGAGGAAGTCATCGTATACCAAAAATGCCTGATTTTTTATGAAATAAATATCCTGGAATAATTTGAAGTATATGTCCATCATCATCCATATATGTTCTCCACCTTACTAGGTAGGTAAGATTACATTATTGGTTATATTGAATGAGGAAAAGTGGCGGTCGGATACGACATTCTACCCGGGGAATGACAAGACCTTTGAGATACAATACTGCAGCTGTGATTTCCGCTGTGTTTGTGAAGGTCAATCAGACCATGGAGGAAGGAACAATTGGCCAACATGTTTATACTTGTTCCTTCCTCTAGCATGTTTAAAAATACAAAATAAAATTTATAAATAAAATAAAATGAAATAAACGCAGCATCTGTTTACCTGTAGGTAGTGGTCGAAATTATCATTAGTCCGCTAGCCCAAGGCTAGATTCAGAGGGTCGATAGTGTTCACAAAGCTAACAATTGGAGTGTCGTGGCGGAGCGGTCTAGCTTACCGGACTCAAGTCCTGGTGTTAGCAGCAGAATGTGGGTTCGAATCCCGGCTGTGACACTTGTGTCCTTGAGCAAGACACTTAACCATAATTGCTTCTCTCCACCCAGGGGTTAAATGGGTACCTGTGAGGGCAGAGTTGGTTGATTAGCCCTATATGCGCTGTAATGGCAGCAATTGAGCTGTATACTCCCCAGGGAGCTGAGATGGTTTCAGGAATGATTTATGAACCATATGAGCCTTATGAGCAGGGGTAATGATATAATGCGCATTGAGCACCACTTAGTTGGTGGATACGTGCGCTATATAAGTCCACACATTATTATTATTATTATTATTATTATTATTATTATTATTATTATTATTATTATTATTATTAATTATTACACTTGTTGCCATCTGTGACCTGGCATTCGAACTTCACGCACGTGTCACGCACGTGAGGACTTGTAACAAAAGGGACAATAGGTCCTCAGTTGCTATCACAATAGAGAACAACAGGGTCCTCGGTTCTTAGGACAGTAGAGGAGGACAATAGGGGGTCCTCGGTTTAAACCATAAACAAATGTGTGTGTGTGTGTGTGTGTGTGTGTGTGTGTGTGGGTTTGCACTGCAAACCGTCCGAGGACATTATAAGAAAGGGAATAAGATCCTCGGACGACGGCTCTTTGTTCTTCGTTGTCCTCAGAAGACGTCGTGTACAAATCCAATGGAGATTACTTCAAAAGTTAGTCCAAACAATAGAGAAACAATAGAGGGTCCTCGGACGTCTTGAAATGCACGACTGTGTGTGCGTGTGTGTGTTGGGGGGGTATTGTCGGGGACATGCGGACATCAGCAAGTACATTTACCAAGATATTTTTAATGTTATAGTTGGAGACAAAGCTCACACCATGCAGCGGGCACATAAAGATATTCTACGAAAGTATCGTGTGCGTCTTGTCCAGGATCTTGATTCCACCTACGTCTTTGATGGACTTGTTGAAAGAAACATCTTTGAACCTGCCGACTATGAAGATTTTGAGGTATGAGCATATTACTGTTGTCACCCAAGGGTTCCCAATTGATGATATCCTCATTGGGAGAATAGGGTTTCAATTAGGATAAAAGTATCCCGATCAGGATAGTATAGCAGGTGTAGATGTCACCCAAGGGTTTCCCGATTGATGGTATCCTCATTGGGAGAATAGGGTTTCAATTAGGATAAAAGTATCCCGATCAGGATAGTATAGCAGGTGTAGATGTCACCCAAGGGTTTCCCGATTGATGGTATCCTCATTGGGAGAATAGGGTTTCAATTAGGATAAAAGTATCCCGATCAGGATAGTTTAGCAGGTGTAGATGTCACCCAAGGGTTTCCCGATTGATCGTATCTTCATTGGGAGAATAGGGTTTCAATTAGGATAAAAGTATCCCGATCAGGATAGTATAGCAGGTGTAGATGTCACCCAAGGGTTTCCCGATTGATGGTATCCTCATTGGGGGAATAGGGTTTCAATTAGGATAAAAGTATCCCGATCAGGATAGTATAGCAGGTGTAGATGTCACCCAAGGGTTTCCCGATTGATGGTATCCTCATTGGGGGAATAGGGTTTCAATTAGGATAAAAGTATCCCGATCAGGATAGTATAGCAGGTGTAGATGTCACCCAAGGGTTTCCCGATTGATGGTGTCCTCATTGGGGGAATAGGGTTTCAATTAGGATAAAAGTATCCCGATCAGGATAGTATAGCAGGGATTCCCGATTGATGGTGTCCTCATTGGGGGAATAGGGTTTCAATTAGGATAAAAGTATCCCGATCAGGATAGTATAGCAGGTGTAGATGTCACCCAAGGGTTTCCCGATTGATGGTGTCCTCATTGGGGGAATAGGGTTTCAATCAGGATAAAAGTATCTCCCAATTGGGATAGTTTAGCAGAAGGTGTAGATGCCACCCAAGGGTTTCCTGATTGAGGCCTATTGTATTCTCATTGGTGGAATAGGGTTTCAATCGGGATAAATATATCCCCAGTCGGGATAGTACACTTGACACTGATCCCTTACTCTAGAGCATTTCCAGGTTGGCTGACATTTGGAGGGGGGGGGAGGGGTGAAGGGGCCCAAGGCCCAAAATAAGGGTCACACTCGTGAAAGGAGTATAAAGAAAAGAACACACATAACATATATGATAAATTACCATGTAGGTGTGCAACTCATTTCAGTGTGTGTATGTGCACACGCTGAAATCCTTCTGGTTTTGCCTGATTTTGATAGATTCAGTACTCCGTGGTATAGCCCAGCGAATAGAGCATGTAGCCATGTGTACCAAATCCATCAAACTCCACCGGCTGCTTTTGTTGGATTCAGTACTCCACAGTATAGCCCAGCGAATAGCGCATGTAGCCATGTGTACCAAATCCATCAAACTCCACCGGCTGCTTTTGTTGGATTCAGTACTCCACAGTATAGCCCAGCGAATAGAGCATGTAGCCACGTGTACCAAATCCATCAAACTCCACCGGCTGCTTTTGATGGATTCAGTATTCCACAGTATAGCCCAGTGAATAGAGCATGTAACCATGTGTATCAAATCCATCAAACTCCACCGGCTGCTTTTGTTGGATTCAGTACTCCACAGTCAGGGTTGTCACCAGACCAAATTGAGTGCCGGCTAATTTTGTCAATTGCGAGCGGAGCGAACAGAGCGCAGCTCCTCGCGGCCGGGGTCCAGGGGCCCGCTTAAGGGCCCTTGGTGGGGTCCAGGGGCAACGCCTCGGTGGGGGTCGAAGGGGCGAAGCACCCCGAAGCTCCTGGGTTTTAGCTTTTAAGTATAGCCCAGCGAATAGAGCATGTAGCCATGTGTACCAAATCAATCAAACTCCACTGGCTGCTGTTGTTAGATTCAGTACTCCACAGTAAAGCCCAGCGAATAGAGCATGTAGCCATGTGTACCAAATCCATGAAAACTCCGCCGGCTGCTTTTGTTGGATTCAGGACTGGGGATAGCCATGCCACAAATGCTTTGCATTTCCTATTTTGAATTCCATCAAAGTCCAGCAACTGGGGTACCTTTTTACTGCATGCTGATGGATTTTGGTGGATTTGGGATGGTTTCTAGCCAACATGCCTAGGTGGTTAGGGTTAATAAACCAATGAGTGACCTTCTCTAGCCTTTTAACGAGGGCACTCAGGATTTTGTGACGTCATATTTTTATCACCAAACAGGCAGATGGAAAATCAAAACGAAAGGTCAATCAGAAATTACTCAACGCCCTGGAGAAGCGGGGACCCAACGCCTTCGACGCCTTTGTTGATTCCTTAAGGGAACACAAGCACGGCATTCTAGCTCATCTCTTGGACCCCGCCTCATCGTCATCTTACCCTGCTAGCCGGGGGGAGTCCAGACCAGGACGGGTCACAGCGACGCCGACGGATGCAGTCACAGGTCCTGCCGGGGATGACAAGCCTGAACCGATGGACACAGAAAAACCACCTTCCAAATCAGTGATAGCTTCTCCTTCAGGTAAATTGTTTAAAATTTCATTTCTATTTTAAAATGTTTTATGTTGCTCCTTTAGCCTCCCCCCCCCCCAAAAAAAAAAAGTATCCGGTTTCTGGTCTCCACACGCATCGTCTCAGACCCGCCCGTTGGCATTTTTAGTTTAATTTTTTTTTTTGCTATGAAACGTTGGCCAATTGCAGCCAAAATTCTGCCGCGTTGTGATTTAAACAACTTTTTCTCATAGTGGGTATGAACGTTTGCCCAATTTGTGAGGCCTCTCTTAGCCGCCATACCTTGTGTATTAGAAATTTGGGGATGTCATCTTTTAATGATAATCTGTGGAAGGAAGTAGGCAAGTTGGAAAATGAGGGGTGGTCGGGGGAAGAAAAAAAATTGCGGGATCCTGAGTGCCAGTCGGGGTTTCTGTTGCCTACCACTGTAGGCAGAACACTGAATCATTTGTTTTTTCAAGATTACAAATAGTGTTTAGTGGTGTTAAACTTTTAGTTGTTCTCTCTGTTGAACAGAGGATGTAGAGAACCTACCATGGCCAAGGAACAAGCCGGCGCTGTTAGATGATGTCAAGATGAAAGCAGCTCCGCCGCTCGATGAAGATGCACTCGATCTAGATCACGTAAGTCTGCCAGTTTGTTGCACTGTCAGTTTGTTGTGTCATCTATTTGTCTGCCTGGTTGTCCATCCGCAACGTTACACCATATCTAGATCAAGTTGGTGCATTTTAACGTCGGTCAGTTGGATCTGCGTTCGTTTGCTTAAAGCAGGAAAACCTTCATAAAGTGGCCATCGATGGGACCTCATATGGACACAGTGTAATTGTGGCCATCATAGAAAGGTGGCATATTAGGGGAAATACCTTCAGTTGATCTATTGCGTGCTGGCACTGCTTCTCTTAGGACCTGTGCATCAGTTATTGGAATGTGACTTCATAAATGGACCAAACAATGCCATCGACACTGTGACCGTGATACAAGATGTAATTCTCTCATGATCTTTGGAACAGATTCAACGTCAGTCAGTTGGAAAGAAATTGTTTTGCTTTTCTGCGTTTCAGGTTTATAAGATGCAGTCTAAGCCGAGGGGCATTGCCATCGTCATCAACAATAAGCACTTCAGGACGATGAACACAAGGAAGGGAACCAACATCGACGGCCGGAATCTGAAATATGTCTTTGATAAGCTGGGGTTCAATGTCATTGAGAAAGAAGACCAGTCAGGAGAGGTGTGTTGAGCTTGTGGGACAGGGGCGTGAAAAAAACCCCAAATCATTCCAGGCTTTTGGCCTGATTATGTGTACACTATTTGAACTACCTTATCATAAAATGTTTTATGGGGGGGGGGGGGGTTTGCACACAATAGCGGATTAGCTTGGTAAAGTGCTACGCAAAAATCACAATTCACTACACAAAAGTCAAAAATTGCCTTTCAACAATTAACATTACATTCACATAAATATTTCTGCTTAGAAATGTTGCCATGGCGGCCATTTTAAATTTTAGTTTCCCTCCTCACAACTTTCCCACATTCCTCATCCTCAGCAAATACAGCAGATTCTGCGTGAACTTTCAGGTCACAATCACGGGAGCTTCGACTGTTTCATCCTGGCCATCCTTAGCCATGGCATTGAGGGCGCTGTTTATGGCGTGGACGAGAGAATTGTCAAGATTGAGGACATCACCAGATACTTTGAGGGAGGGCGGTGTCCAACGTTGGCCGGCAAGCCCAAACTATTCTTCCTTCAAGCCTGCAGAGGAGGTAATTATATATTGTTGAGCAGACACGATATTGTGTATTACTTCATTTTATTCAAATTTGTTTACAATTTTGCCATTACTTTAGGCCAAAAATAAAAAAGGCTCTGTTGGCAAAAAAAAAAGAATTACAAAAAAAAAATAAAAAATGTGGCACCGATTTTGAAGCTGACTGATGACTAAAAACCAGAGACTTTTTTTTTTGGCCTTATTCCAACAGGATTCAAACCAATGCTTTTGATTATGAATGCTCCTATAAATGTGATTTGAAACTTTGCATGGTGGATCGGAAAGATGCTGTGGTTCCGAAAAAGAACCTGTAGTGAGGATAGTCTTGACATTTCAAGCAGTGTGCACTGTCTGTCATGGACACTTGCGCTGGTATCGGCCAATTATGACGCTCATGGTGCATGAGCGTGATTATCCCCCCGTCATCAGGCCAAAGTTATATAATTCCTAGAACCATCTCAGCTCTTTGGGGAGTATGCAGCCCATGCTGCCAATTGTGCAGTGCAACAAACTTAATCAAATACAATTAACATCTCTGCCATCAAAGGTCCCCATTTATACTCCTGGGTGAAGTGTCTTGCTCAAGGACACAAGTACCATGGCTGGCCTGACTATGATTTGAACCCTCATTCTGGTGATTTTGAGGTCACCAGAATTTAAGTCAGACACACTAGACCGCTGGACCACATATAGAGATCTAGTTAGGAGAAGTCAGGATTGGTCCAAGGCAACGATCTGGTCCTGAACATTCGGGACTAATTTCATAGACTTACCTAGAAGTAGTTTTTTGCTGAACAAATATATCTCATATATTAAAAGAGTCTTGTTCAACGCGTTTGTTGGTAAACAATCCAACATATTTTATCTTCTTTATTACCAGATTATCAGATTAACAAATTATTATCCAAAAACTGACTTGGTGTAAAGTTATTATCCTGGAACTTTTTGTAAAACATAAAAAAAAAATTAAAAAAACATGTTACAATTTTTTGGTCACCAGAACTTAAGTCAGGCATGCTAGACCGCTGGGCCACAACCCTCTTCAACTGGCCATTTCAACCCTCCATCAGTCCTTACCCCGTGCCGTCTGAGGTCTGGCTTAGGGATTTGGTCAAAGGGTAGGGATTTTAGTTATGTGAAAAAGGGTTGTCAATCTTTTTTTTATTTTTTTATTTTTCGGTATTCTCACTTCTTGAGTGCTTCATATGTGGGGATATGGATAGTTTGTGTGTGACAATCCTCAGGGTAGATATGGGGACATACAGTGAAGTAATTGATAGGCTTTTTCATTAATTATCTGTTTTGCCAATCAGAGAGGTTTGACGGCGGCATCGAGGCGACCGATGCTGTCGGCGCATCAAATCCCACCAGCTCCTTAGCAACTGCCAAGGACTCCTTGTCAACCAAGACCGATGAGGAAATCGCTCAAGAGATGCTTCAGCGAGAACTTGATGATACGACTGACGCATCAAATGCCCTGAGATCCAAGCTCCCAAGTCAGAGCGACATGCTACTTGCGTTTGCGACAGTCCCAGGTTAGGAAATGTTAGCGCAGAGGAGATTTATTTTGGTCCTAAAATTTGATGACATTTTGGAGTGAACAAAGAAAACATTTCAGAGGCAGAATTTGAACCTGGGACCTCCAATGTTCAGTTGCTTCTGTGAGTATGCTTACTCTCTTGAAGGGAAGGTACAACATTGGTAATGTTGGCAAAACTGCTTCTATGAGTGTGCTTACTCTCTTTGAATCAAGATACACATTGAAGGGAAGGTACAACATTGGTAATGTTGGCAAAACTGCTTCTATGAGTGTGCTTACTCTCTTTGAATCAAGATACACATTGAAGGGAAGGTACAACATTGGTAATGTTGGCAAAACTGCTTCTATGAGTGTGCTTACTCTCTTTGAATCAAGATACACATTGAAGGGAAGGTACAACATTGGTAATGTTGGCAAAACTGCTTCTATGAGTGTGCTTACTCTCTTTGAATCAAGATATACATTGAAGGGAAGGTACAACATTGGTAATGTTGGCAAAACTGCTTCTATGAGTATGCTTACTCTCTTTGAATCAAGATATATACACCTCAAAAAAAGAAAGTCCCCACCTGTATGTTTTAAAAATATTTTTAAATTTTAGAGACTTATGAGCATAAACATGATATGACGATTTAGCCTGATCATCGACACACATGTTGCAAGCAAGATTTGTGCGGATAACGTTGCGCATCAGTGCACACAACTCGGTTGATTGTGTGGGGGTACCTGTTCATTTCTCACAACTTTGCATTGTGGCTCAAAATAACGCCCCTGAACTCAAGCAAAATGGGTTATCCCTTTTGTCATCAGCTTTATTGACCAATACTTAAGACATAAGCAGCATGTTGGGTTTGTTCAGTAAGGGGTATAACCGCCACGATTGTCGATTGCTGCCCGACACCTTCGGTGCATACTGAGGCGACGGATGCGGACCTGGGCAATACCTTCCCATGCAAATGAACATTCCAATAATGAGGTCTTTAGTTTAAAAGTGCTCCAAGACATTATGTAACAGACAAATAAAGCTGATGACAAAAGGGATAACCCATTTTGCTTGAGTTCAGGGGCGTTATTTTGAGCCACAATGCAAAGTTGTGAGAAATGAACAGGTACCCCCACACAATCAACCGAGTTGTGTGCACTGATGCGCAACGTTATCTGCACAAATCTTGCTTGCAACATGTGTGTGTCGATGATCAGGCTAAATCGTCATATCATGTTTATGCTCATAAGTCTCTAAAATTTAAAAATATTTTTAAAACATACAGGTGGGGACTTTCTTTTTTTGAGGTGTTTACATTGAAGGGAAGGTACAACATTGGTAATGTTGGCAAAACTGCTTCTATGAGTGTGCTTACTCTCTTTGAATCAAGATATAAATTGAAGGGAAGGTACAACATTGGTAATGTTGGCCAAACTGCTTCTATGAGTGTGCTTACTCTCTTTGAATCGAGATATACATTGAAGGGAAGGTACAACACTGGTAATGTTGGCAAAACTGCTTCTATGAGTGTGCTTACTCTCTTTGAATCAAGATATACATTGAAGGGAAGGTACAACATTGGTAATGTTGGCAAAACTGCTTCTATGAGTATGCTTACTCTCTTTGAATCGAGATATACATTGAAGGGAAGGTACAACATTGGTAATGTTGGCAAAACTGCTTCTATGAGTATGCTTACTCTCTTTGAATCGAGATATACATTGAAGGGAAGGTACAACATTGGTAATGTTGGCAAAACTGCTTCTATAGGTGTGCTTACTCTTTGAATCGAGATATACATTGAAGGGAAGGTACAACACTGGTAATGTTGGCAAAACTGCTTCTATGAGTGTGCTTACTCTCTTTGAATCGAGATATACATTGAAGGGAAGGTACAACATTGGTAATGTTGGCAAAACTGCTTCTATGAGTGTGCTTACTCTCTTTGAATCGAGATATACATTGAAGGGAAGGTACAACATTGGTAATGTTGACAAAACTGCTTCTATGAGTGTGCTTACTCTCTTTGAATCGAGATATACATTGAAGGGAAGGTACAACATTGGTAATGTTGGCAAAACTGCTTCTATGAGTATGCTTACTCTCTTTGAATCGAGATATACATTGAAGGGAAGGTACAACATTGGTAATGTTGGCAAAACTGCTTCTATGAGTATGCTTTTGAATCAAAATATATATTACACAACCAACCTGTGAAAGTTTTGGCTTATTACTCATATTATTAATGGTAAAATTTTCAAAATCTATGTGGATTTATAGGTTTTTTTTCGTCAAGAGTGTGGATGGTTGTAAAATCCCTTTTTCTCCCCAATCTTTTTCCTAAACTTTTGATTGTAGGTTTTGTGTCGTGGCGTAACTCCGAGCGAGGCAGCTGGTTCGTTCAGGCTGTTTCAGAGGTTTTTCTTGAGCATGCCCACAAGGAAGACCTACTGTCGATGATGACTATGGTAAGTATGAGGCACTCGGTGCCTAATCAAACACACCAACCATGGCTACGCCTGGGTAGAAAGAAGCAATTTCGATAGTATGCTGGGACTGGTCTCACGAGAAATCTGTTCTTCTTATGCTATGGTCGAGCGGTTTAGTGCATCGGATTTGTGTTCTGATGGCTGAGTCGTGAGAATGTGGGTTCGAATCCCAACCGCGACCATGGTGCTTGTGTCCTTGAGCAAGACACTTTACCACAATTGCTTCTCTCCACCCATGGGTAAATGGGTACCTGTGAGGGCAGAGTTGGTTGTTGTGTTTGATTAGCCCTATATGTGCTGTAATGGCAGCAATTGAGCTGAGATGGTTTCAGGAATGGTTTATGAGCCTGATGAGCAGGGGTAATAATATAATGCGCCTTGAGCACCAGTTTGGTGGATACATGCGCTATATAAGTCCACATTCTTCTTCCTCTTCCTCTTCCTCAGGTCAACAACAAAGTGGCAAGTGCCTTTGAGTCATCCTCCGGACGCAATAAGCAGATTCCAGCACCTGTCAACATGCTGCGTAAGAAAGTTTTCTTCAACCCAGGACAATAAATCAGTTTGTGTACAATCATAGTTTTTATCCGTTAAAATAAGTAGTACTAATATACCGTGTACTGGTAATACCCTCATTGTTAGCCCTGAATGAAGTGTAGACGTTTGACCCGGTGAGACAGTGCATTTGTAAGTGAGGTTAATTGAAAAAGGTCACAATCTTACAGATTACATCTCTGAAATGTTCCCCAAGTGTACATTTTTTTTTTTTTATATGTCAGAAAGCTCTTACTTTAACCCTAACCACCCCCAAACCATTCAAACTCCAACAGCAGGATTTGTTGGATTTTGATGGACTCGGTACTGTATAGCCCAGACAGGGATACTTTACATGGGGCTGGGTGTCCCAATTCCAGCTAAGTCCAACAGTTGGGTGGTAGTGTTACTGCATGGTGTTGGATTTTGATGGACTCAGTACTGTATAGCCCTGACAGGGATACTTTACATGGGGCTGGGTGTCCCAATTCCAGCTAAGTCCAACAGTTGGGTGGTAGTGTTACTGCATGGTGTTGTATTTTGATGGATTCAGTACTGTATAGCCCAGACAGGGATACTTTACATGGGGCTGGGTGTCCCAATTCCAGCTAAGTCCAACAGTTGGGTGGTAGTGTTACTGCATGGTGTTGTATTTTGATGGACTCGCTACTGTATAGCCCAGACAGGGATACTTTGCATGGGGCCGGGTGTCCCAATTCCAGCCAAGTCCAACAGTTGGATGGTAGTGTTACTGCATGGTGTTGGGATCTTGGCGGATTCAGGAAGGTTCTTAGCCAAAATAGCTAGGGGGGTTAGGCTCCTTCCTGAAACATATCTGAAAAGTAAAAAAAATGGCTCTCTCTAGGCATATAGAATGATCGTTCAAAACTGTCATCATGACAACTTATAATCGTCCATTTAATGCAATCATTCTTTTGCCACAAATTGCTTGTGATTCTGCATTTGTAAAAGCAAAACATTGATTCAAATTGAAACGTTAAATGATAAATACACCTGTAAATTTCATGTGAAAAGAAAAGGATATTGTATGATCCATAGCTCAAAAACTTTATGTAGAGATCTAGTTAGGAGAAGTCAGGATTGGTCCAAGGTAACGATCTGGTCCTGAACATTCGGGACCAATTTTATTGACTTACGTAGAAGTAGTCTTTTGCTGAACAAATATATATCATATATTAAAAGAGTCTTGTTCAACGCGTTTGTTGGTAAACAATCCAACATATTTTATCTTTTTTTTTCTTTATTACCAGATTATCAGATTAACAAATATTTATCCAAAAACTGACTTGGTGTAAAGTTATCATCCTGGAACTTTTTGTAAAACATAAAAAAAAAAAAAAAACATGTTACAATTTTTTGTTTTTATCAAAAACGCGAGCGACCATTGTGATGATTTTTTTACAGGTTAGTTTGATGTTATATGTCATGAAAATTAGAGGGTTGAAATGTATGTATCTATGTTACCAAATACCAATGTATTTGAAAACTTAAAGGGACACTATTGTCACGATCAGAGCAGACTTTCAACAGGGCATGGAATCAGTGTTCTAGTTTGAGATGAATACAGTGACTGAAAATTACTGGCTCATTTATGCAGCAGCAATGGTAATATGACCTTATCATGTGGGGTATTATTGTCAGTCACTGAGTTAATCTAAAACTAGCACTCCGATTCCATGCCCTGTTGATTGAGACGATACTGTCCCATTAAGACTATAACTATTCGTCTGCATATAGACAAACTTAATAAACTCTTCTCTGTATTTGGCACAAGTATCTAAGTTTTGTACATGAATTGGTTCAAATGTTCAATATTATTGCCAAATAAGGATGTCAGTTTCCATGGGGATAAGATGTTATCACAACGTGCTCTAATTTATTGCAATAACATCAACAAGTGCATGCCTACTAGTGGAAGAATGTTCGGCCAATCGGCCATCAATCAGTTGCATAGGTTCAACATGAGTTAGGGTCACAAGGTCACAGGTCACAGGTCACATGTATGTTAATGAATGAAGCTGCAAGAAATTGGGGGTTGAAAAAACGTTTGTGATCCTCAAGAAATAAAAAAAATTGACAAAGGATGTTAGTTTTGAGTCCTTCATATTTGGGACTAATGCCAAAAAAAGTCTCTGGTCATAGGTTTGCTTAAAAATCAGTGCGGTGACACGCCTTTTTTTGGAGTAATATTTTTAGTTTTGCCAACCAGTGAAATACGTGATACATGTATAGGCAGTTATTGGAACCAGACCATGTTTCCCATAGACAAAGTATGGTGGCTAAGAGAGGCCTCACATCAGAATTCTAATCGATACAGCAATTTTGCTTTTAATTGGACATAGATTCATAGCAACAACAAACAAAAAAAAATCAAAAAAAAAATTAAAAAAAATAAAAATTCCAGAAACTGGACTTTTTTTTGGCCCAATGTTGTTCCTTTCCTATAATGCCTAAAGACCTTATGCATATGATGTCACAAACTGAATATCGCCCTCTATCAGAGGCTAGAGAAGGTCACTCATTGGTTCATGTATGCGCGCTGTCCGTATACGCACGCACAGCGCGCATACATGAACCAATGAGTGGGCTGCGGCTATAAGCCAGTGTCTGACGTCACTGTGTTTGATCTGGCATTGCGCGGCGCCCAGTTGAGGACCCAGCCAAAAATAGTTTCCTTTGTGTTTCCTCTCTTGGAAACAGCTGGGGATCCACTCCATTTTGATTGTGTTTAATTTTGGCGCGACAATTAGCGTTGTAGCTGTGACAACCAGTGTAAATATTACAAAATGATGTAATTTTTTGACGAATTGAGAATTCGTAAATGGGCCTCATGTGATGAGCCTGAACTTGGTGACGTCATACACGAAGTGCCTGGCTTATAGCCACACTCCCAATGAGTGACCTTCTCTAGCCTCTGATAGAGGGCGACCTTCCGTTTGCGACGTCATATGCATAAGGCCTATACTCCCTGCGGTCTCTCGTCAGGTTTCTGTCTTCATGAATCTCTGTTCTTACAGATTATTGTTTCATTTTCAGAGTATTCTTGACTGCTAGTATAATTATTTGTATTGGTACTATTCATTTTGTATGTAATGATTTCAGTGAATATCATGCAAATGTGAAAGAAAATATTTACCCTAAAACCAAATGTAATTCATGATAAGTCAATAAAATTATTTGAATGATAATTCAGACAACTCTACCGTTAGAATGGGTGTTTTTATTTTTATTTGTATCGATTACATTTGCATCAAACCAAACCCAGGTGGACTGTGCCTAATGGTAATTGATGGCTGTGGAGGAATTTTTAAAGGCTGGGTGTGATTTGACAGAAGTAAAAAATCCTGAAAAATGGGTAGCAGGCCTGGGTCTCCCTTTGGTCTAGAGGACAAAGCCCCCAGAACCTCCTGGATGTTTAATTGTGGAGGATATACAGACTCTCCACATCCCCACAAACAAGAAACTAGAGGTTTGGACACAATACAGGCTACTTTCTTTCCTTGATGGCGACTTCTCTTCTTTCAAGGACATTTTGGAGATTGGTTAAAAATCCTGCTATCAGGAACAATCCTGAGGAATCACTGGCCTGATAGAAAAAGAAAATCCAACATTAATTTTTAGAATACAAATGCGTAATAGATGAGTGTACAGTGACAATCTTTTAAAACCCTAACCACCTAGGGATTTCGGCTAGAAACCATCCCAAATCCGTTAACATGCACTGCCAGTAAAAAGGTACCCCAATTGTTGGACTTTGATGGAATTGGTACAGTGGCAAATGCAAAGCATCCATGGCTTGGCTATACACAGCCCTGAATCCAACAAAAGCAGCCGGTGGAGTTTGATGGATTTGGTACACATGGGTACATGCTCTATTCGCTGGGCTATACTGTGGAGTACTGAATCCATCAATATCAGGCAATTCAGAGAGAAGGATTTTGGAGGATTTGGGGGGTAGTTAGGGATTTATTTAATGCACACAAACAATAATCGGGTTGTCATCATTGGCGGATCCAGGGGGGGGGGGGCTAAGGGGGCTGTAGCCTCCCCTAAAATCGTAAAAAAAAAGAAAACAAGGAGAGAAAGAGAGAGAGAGAGGGGGGGGGGGGGAGGGGAGGGGAGAACGTACTCCCATTCCAACAGTGTGCGGGATAAACGTAAGGAGGTGACCTACTTAGTACTGTACTAACCTTTGCGCATAAGAAGTGGCGGCACCCTTTGTAGTACTGAAAAATAATTGTTTTTGATTCTCAGCCCCTAAAAAATGTTCTGGATCCGCCTATGGTCATATAGATTTTATGACTGGGCATTTCTTGGATCAGTGTAGAAAATACATTTCACATGATTGGCGTTTGTCTTACTGACGGGTTCGATAAAATCTGATCACCAGACTTGTAGTTTGTCTCCTGCCGAGCATCACTGGAATTTATCGGCTTCGGGGTATTATGGAGTTTTGCCCCCACATCATTGAATCCAGCCGGAAAATACCACCTGACACATCGCTTGATTAATTGGCTTGACGTTAGTTCGCCGCCGGGCGGGGACCAGGGATCATAAACTCAGCTTTGCCAACCCGTGGCCAGTCAGTCGTGTTTATGTTGTTATTTATGGGGGAGATCTGGGGTGGCCGAAAGGTGTGTGGGCGTGGGATTATGATCTGAAAAGTAGCTTAGAACATCGATACAAGTAATTTAAGGTTTAAAGGTTATAGGTATATATTATAGGACTGGTACCGGTAATTCAGAAAATAAAATAACATTTTCCAATTATTTTGTTACACTTCCTCGGTGACCTGTAATATATCTGTAATTATCTGTTCCCGTTTGCTCTTCTCTTTCAGACAGCGGCGTAGCCAGGACTTTTTCAGTGGGGGCAGGGGGGGGGGCACTGCTTTTCAGTGGGGGGGGGGGTGGGGGGGGCCCAGGGGTATGGGTTTTTTCCCTTTTCTGTTTTTTGAGGGCACTATGAGGATTTTTCGTGGGGGGGCACCTGGGGGAACACTGGAAATTTATGGGGGGGCACGTGCCCCCCCAGGCCCCCCCGTAGCTACGCCACTGCTTTCAGAGACACTCTTGGCATTGTTGGCAGGGCTATAGCGAAGGCATAATCTTGGTGGGGGGGGGGCGGGGTGAAATCAAGTTTGCCGACTTGGCTGGCAGTGGCACAAAAAATACAAGCTCGATTTTCCTACTGCAGCTCGATTTGCCGACTGAATCGACATGGGGGGGGGGGGAGTCACACCCACATCCCCTTTTGGGTACAACAAACACCGCTATACATTGGCTCCCAGTTTCTGAATAAGCATTGTAGCCATGTTCATTATAACGACGTTCGTTATAGCGGAGCTGCACTGTACATGATATTGCAGCAACATATTAACACACTACAGTATTTTTTTAGTTGGACCCTACGATGCTTGTTATAGCGGCGTTTCAATGTACTTTTAAGTTTGTATACAGGTGACCAACAATGTGAACTTTCTCCGACTTTCAGCTATTAAGCAAAACAAAAACCTTTTTTCGTTTGATTGCCTGCTCCAGAGCTATGCTGACACATTAATCTTTCGTGACATGAACATTTATCTCTAACCAAAATAATCTACTTCTACTCGGAGGGAGTTGTCGAGTGACGAGTTCGAATAGCGCCAACCCGCGTCTGCTTTATGGGACAATATTCACACCAAGATAGCCCGCCGCTGAAGGGAAGATACGTCTTTGGTAATTACGAAGTTAACGAATAATAATTTGTCTAAATACTTGCTTGATGTAAAGTTGCATCAATCATCCTGAGAAATTTTAAGTGCTTTTATGTATTTCGTCCATTTTGGCCTTGAGAAAGGACCTGCTAGGTTCGAAACGTAAGGTTAATAACCATTATTTTGCATTTATGCTATAGGTCATTTAGGTTGGTAAGCAGTTTACAACAGCTATTTGCAACTCTATTTATTGTTTAGGAGAAGACCAGGAATTGTTTTATCGAATGTACAAAACATTGCCGGACGGAAACTTTTTTGTAAAGCATAAAACATGGAAATCTTCAGCACATTGTGATTAAACTTTCCCATGTCGTTTTTATTATATGTTTCTTGAAACCAGAGGTTTAAAATGAACGTACGGTACTTACCAAATACCATTTTTAAACATCAAGTTCTCTGTAATATTGTGACATCTTTTGAACAGTTTAAATGTCCCAAAACACTAGTTTGAAAATTGTATAATGACATGACACGTGAACACTTTTCAAGGCACGCAGGCTGGATTGAGAACGGGGTTGGGGGATTTTGCCTTTTTCTTCAAATAATTAGAACATAGATATATTTCATAGAATATAATTAAGTTCTTTCGGGTACACCATGTAATGATCTCTTCTTGGAAGAAATGATGGCTTTGAGAAGAGCCAGTTCTTCTCAGAGCCATCACTTCTTCCAAGAAGAGATCCATTACATGATGTACCCGAAAGAACTCAATTATATCTATCTTCACCATGTGAAGCCTCAAATCCTATTTCGTGGAATATTATACCACATCATTACCATTATTCACCAACCTTTACAAATGGGATTAGCAACGGAACTAGGTTGGTTCAACCATGGAGGAAGGATCCTTCCTCCATGGTTCAACAGAGGGCACTAACAACCCTCGGGGGCACCGTGATTTTTTTCAGAGGGCAATTTTTCTTTCTTTTTCCCTGTCCTTTTAATATTGGACCCTTATAATATTGGACACATGTGAGGGGGAACAGGCCTGGGGCCTTGGGCGGGGGGATCGCGCCCCTCCCCCGTAGTCACGCCACTGGATGGGAATCAATTGTGAAAACCAACAAAATAAGGTCTTCTATAGATGGGCAGTATTTTTTCTGCTTTTCTTAAACTTTGTGATTGGATACGATAGAGTGTTTTCAAGATAAAGGCCAGAAAAGATGAGGGTAACCTTTGAGGGTAACTAAGCGCCGGTCTAAGGCGAGTATATTACCGCAGCCCAAGTGAGCACACACGGTCGGACACCGGGAACATGACAATCACGGTTTTCTTTCGGCGTTGCGACCGTCATTGTTATTATTCAAAACTGGTTTCCCATTCAAACACATTCTTTTGTTGACTTCGGCTTCTTTTGACAAAGGCCAGGTTAAGTTCAGCTCATTGATAACTATTATTAATCACACATGACACAATTTGCATTGGGATGTCTGTGGGTGCATGCATTGAGCTATATACACTTTACTCAGTGCTGTGTACACATCAGGAAGTGGCTGGCGGAAAGCGGGGCTGTTCAGTTTTTTGGGCCGATTGGATTGTGACATATAATAACCTTCACGATCTGGACGATTGGATCCTTGCTCTATGATTGGATTGAGTTCACGGTTGGTGGGACAGTATGATGTTGAAGAGTGGAATAGCATAAAGTTTGGAACAACGAGCGTCTGAATCGAGAGATCTTGGCTAAATATCCCATTAACTTAGCGGGAATTCTAACTGTCTTCTTGCCTTAAATAGTTCATGAAATTAAGTGACACACAGGTGTGAACTACAGTCAACATGCCTCAGTTCACCTGTAAGAGCATTATAGTCCGATATTCTATAGACCCAAGGATTTTGAACTTGAAGACGACGAATTGAAGGAGTTGTGAATGATTATAAGCCATAATCCCTTAGTCAAACACGAAGTGAAGGATTTTGAATTCGTACACGAAATGTAACGGATGGAATTTGAAATTGACAAAGTAAATGATGTCTGAACATCAAAACGAGTGAAAGATTTCGAACCTTACGACCGAAGTGAAGTATTTTGAGCTTCGCGAAAAATTTAAAGATTTTGAAACTTCAAGACGAATCGAATGACTTCAAACCTCAGGACGAACTAGGGGATTTTTAACACCAACAGGATTTTGAATTAGATGAAAAAAAGGAGTTTTGAATTAAAAGACGAAGCGAATGATTTCGACCTCGAAGATGAATTAAAAGAAATGTTCTATCTCAAGACGCAGTGACGTATTTGTTAAGCTCAAGACGAAAGTAACTTTAATCCGCCATGCCTATGAGATTAAGTCAGATTAACCTGGAAGCTAATTTAGAGCTTCCTCGGGAACCTCCTCCAGGATGTAAGGAGTATGACGTCATGGGAGAGGACGTGGACAATAACAGAACCAGGTAAGAATATATGTCAAGTGTTTCCAAAATAGGGAGAACATGGAGACAAAAGGATGTCACACAGCAATAACTATTGTCCCCAATCTTGCGCCAACTCAATTTAAGATTTATTTATTTTTATTTTTTTTAAATTTTATTTATTTATTCTTTTACAGTATATATATATTTTTTCCCGTGAGCAGTTTTGTTGTGCCTCATCTTAAAGGTACAGTATCGTCACGATCAGAGCTGACTTTGAACAGGGCATGGAATCGGTGTCCTAAACTTTAAGATGAACACAGTGACTGAGAATTACTGGCTCATTTATGCAGCAGCAACGGTCACCTTATCGTGTAGGGTACTGCAGTCACTGAGTTAATCTAAAACTAGCGCTCCAATTCCATGCCCTGTTGATGGAATCGGTGTCCCAGTTTAAGATGAACACAGTGACTGACAATTACTGGCTCATTTATGCAGCAGCAACGTTGACCTTATCATGTGGGGTATTATTTTCAGTCACTGAATTAATCTAAAACTAGCACTCCAATTCCATGCCCTGTTGATCATGACGATATTGCCCCTTTAATACAACAACATGCGCATTGTAAAACATTTTTTAGTTGTCTGTGCAGGCCCAAAATTTTGTTTTCTAATATAATTTGTTTTCTTTTGGTGTGTGGGCCGGGCCCGTTGGGCTAGCTACCCCTGCATTCGCTTTGCCTTCATCGAGAATATGAGCACCATGAACTCTGGCAAAGGAAACACCCATGTTGCATATTATGGGATTGCTACACCTTCTCATACTAGAGAAATCTCGTATCCAGGGACTACATCTGTGTCACAACTAGACCCTGGTTGGAAAAGTAGTTTCCGCAACGCTCATTGAACAGTTTGTATCTTATTTCAAATATTAATACTGATATTTGTTCCTGTCATACTGTGATACCTAAATCATTTTTAAACATGTACTGTGTTGTTATGATGATTGATTGTCACTAGTGCATGCAGAATTCGTGGAATTGCAATGCATTGAAATTGAAAATACCCAGTATTTTGGATGCTGTAATCGTCCATGTTCCAGGGGTGGGAGAGCAGTGAGGGATACCTGGGGACGAGGTTGATGCAAGAGCTTTGTTGTATCGTAGCGTATAACAGCTGCAATAAGTCTAGTGTCTGGACAAGGTTGATGTTGGATCAGTCTGATGTCTTCACATGGGGAAAAAACGCCACCTGCCCAATGTGGCCAGCTATGATGGTGGAATCATCGATTGCACTTAATAGGAAACCTGGGCAAAGTGGCCACCCGTCATTCAGGGCCGGTCTACTGGCTCACTCCGTTTCGGGTAGACTTTTATTCGATACCGTAAACCTCGAGTCCGAGTCCACTGAATCCGAGTCCCCAGTGTCGAGTCCGAGTTCGATTAGTTTTTATATAATCCCCTCGTTTCTATTCTTTCACCCATTTAAAACTGCCTACGGGTAACTAAATAAAAATCAAAAATACTCAATGTTCAAAATTACAGATTGCTTTGCGCTATTGTGTTCCGATGTGTTTATTAATCTCTCCAAATTATGTTATTTATACAGTGTATTTGACATCTCGGTTGTTCAAATAAATAGTGTATGGTTAACGCTCCGCATGTAAATAATATAGTAACCAGTTATTTTGTTATTAATAATATATGCCATGTGTGTTTATATATTATTACCCTCCTTCGTCCTAGGAAAAAAAGAAGGAGAAACAACAACAACAAAAAGGCCCGAGCCTGCCGAAAGTACCATTATTGCGGTCGTTATCGTTTTTCATCACGTACCACTAAAAAGTTTATTTCGTTTTGGTCCATTTCATCAACATCAAGTTGACAACGTGGCCAACGGCGCACAAAACATCAAAGTATTCACTGCTGATGAGAAACACAACAAAAAACCATCAAATCGGTGGAATTTGCTGATGCGGCGACCACATGTACATGTCTGAAGTTCATTACTAAGGTGTTCTGACCCGATTTCACAGAGTTAAGAGAATTTTGGCTTATTTTATTCTTCGTTAGTTCACTGGCAAATTTCCGGCAATTTAAATTCAAATCGGAACTTTGCAAATGTCCTTAAATAAAGAAAAACAGTCATGGCTCCGAGAAAAGCTGGTTGGTTTATTCTCAACGTTTCGACTAGTGTGCGTCAGCCGTCATCAGTCTCCTGACGACGGCTAGAGCAGACTAGTCGAAACGTCGAGAACAAACCAACCGGCTCTTCTCAGAGCCATCACTTCTTCCAAAAAGAGATCATTACATGGTGTACCCGAAAGAATTCAATAATATCTATCTCCACCATGCAAAGCCTCAAATCCAACATATAGATGTTTTACCGACATTTTACCAAAGTCAACTGGTTTTACCAAAGCCAACTGGTTTTACCAAAGCCAACTGGTTTTACCAAAGCCAACTGGTGTGCTTTAAACGAAATGATTTGTTTTAAAACCTCCCACGCCCCTTTCTCAGCGAAGACGGGAGTTAGGATGGTAAGGAGGACGGGGTTGCTGGCCGGTGGGGTGAGGGTGGGGGATTGAGATTTAAATATTTCCTTTTCACCTTTGACATTAAATGAAGGCCATTATCGTTATTGGACGAGACTCCCTAGTCCCCAGAGTACGATCATCCCACTTTAAGGTCAAGTAAGGTCAAGGGTCAGGTCAGCCGCTTCAAGAGTGTGAACAAATCCTGTAATATTTTGGCAGTATTTTTTATGTTATTACTTGGGTAATCGTGAATCACGAGGGATTCCGTGAATGTGGATGTACCCTCTGGACAAAACGAGGTTTGCAGTTGTTTAAATAAACCCACAAGGTCGCGGGGATTTAAAACGTTTCTGGTTCTTTAAGTAAACACAGAAAGCTGTTTCTTCAGCGGAAACGCCACGGGGATTTTAAAGCCAGCAAACACTTTTTGTAAAATGTCTATAAGTGCATCCATACTTTATAAGAATCGAGATTTATGTATAAAAACAAACCTATGAAAGCTTCAGCTTATTTCAATTCATTGTGTCGTTGACGAACTTGGAGCAAATAGAAAATTGCTCGTTTATGAGGAATTTCTGTCTTCGGATGACAAAAGTTGAAATTATTTCACTAGTTTTACTAAAATAATTGCAGTAGAAGTAAGGTTTGCGTTAGCACCATGTAAATAATCTCTCTCTGGTTGAGCGGTCTAGTGCATCGGATTCAAGTTCTGGTGGCGTCAGAATGTGGGTTCGCATCCCGGCCTGGCCGGTCGCGGAGTTTGTGTCCTTGAGCAAGACACTTAACCATAATTGCTTCGTCCTTCGGATGGGACGTTAAGCCGTAGGTCCCGTGTTAGTATACAAACATCAGTGCACATCAAATAACCCATAATGACACTTATCGTGCAAGAGTAGGGGTTTACCCCAGTGTCTCTGGTAGCTAATTGATGGCTCATTGAAAACCATGGTTACCATCACTAAATGAAGCGTTTAATATTATTATTGGTTCTGAGAAGTATCGGTGGTGAGAAATTAGACGTTAATAGCACCTGAGAGCTGAGACAGAAATATTTCAAAGGACGAAAAAGATACCATCAACTTTACACCAAGTAAGTTTAATATAAAACTGTAATCATTTATGTTTTCAAGATTATTAATAAATTGGCTTTAAACTAATAATGAAAACAATTATATGCATATTCATGATTACATGCTTTGAACGTGATTGTTGTTTGATGGGCAAGGCTACTTCTGCGCAAAGCAGTTCTGTACCATTATGATAACGACTTTCACAGACCCATAAATCTAAGAATACAAATTTAAACAGCGCCCCCATGCGCTTGTGGTTAATGAGCTTTTTATTTAGAAAAGCTCAAGAAACAACACATAATGACGTCATGATGTACAAAAAACAAGCCAATTAATGAGGGTTGATTATTTTTTAGTATGAGGGTTTAAAAAACCATCCACATACATTACTTAGGACTCCCGATGTGGAGCTCGAACACACGCCGATCCCATGCTCTACCGACTGAGCTCACCAGGCTTATGCAGCGGTGTAGCCAGGACTTTTTCAGTGGGGGGGGGGGGCACAGGGGGGGCATTGCTTTTCAGTGGGGGAGGGGGCCCAGGGGTATGGGTTTTTTCCCTTTTCTTTTTCTTTTCTGTGTTTTGGGGCCGGCACTATGAGGATTTTTCGTGGGGGGCACCTGGGGGGGTGTCAATTAATTTGAAGAATTATTGAGTTAACTTTTAAAAAAACACATCCACAATACCTTATGACGCCCGATGTGGGGCTCGAACCCACGATTCCTGGGATTAAGAGTCCCATGCTCTACCTACTGAACTAACCAGGCAAACATTCTAGTATCTTAAATTTCAGGAATGAGAATTATTTAAATAAAACATACACAAAAAATGCTTACGACGCCCGATGTGGGACTCGAACCCACGTCCCTGGGATTAAGAATCCCATGCTCTACCGATTGAGCTAATCAGACTGATATTTTTCGTTCTTTTGGAGTGTCAATTACTTTGAAAATTATTAAGTTAACTTAAAAAAAAAAAAACATCCACAAAACCTTATGAAACCCGATGTGGGGCTTGAACCCACGACCTTGGGATTAAGAGTCCCATGTTCTACCGAATGAGCTAACCAGGCTAACGTACTAACGTTAGTGTCTAGAATTCTACTCAAACTGGAAAATCCTTTTTTTTTGAGATGCTCCTTTTGAGATTAGAATCGCAATATCATAAAAACGTATATAATTATTTGTTCTTGTTTGAAATTGAATGTTAGTTAATTCTCAGTAATTGTCACGACATGGGATGACTGATCAACAGTGGACCGCGCTTTAAATATCATTGCCTCATAATTACAGAGAAAAGAGGAAATAATTGTGTGTAGTTTTTGTGTAAAACAAAACGACAAAACATGAATAACAAGACTGTACACTGCCGTCTGCAATTTGCTTCTTGCGTTGGATCACCAAAGACTATAATGTATTCAATGTGAATGAAATCACCGGCCGCAATCGAAACCCAGGAAATGAAACTCGCCCTCTGCGTCCCGCCGACGGGACCCGACCGATGACGCGATGGGGGATTTGAGCCTATATCCCCCTACGAGAACTCTACTGATGCGGGCATGTCATCTTCGTTTTCGTTGTTATCTGTTGGCCTCGTCAATAAGTGAATTTCCTGTATCTTAGCGCAGAACACCTGCCGTAGTTCTCCTCCTCGATAGAAACTCTCATCAATGTCGTCACCAGCTTCTTCTTCATCATGATATCCTGAAGGCTATATGGGTTTGGATGTAGACATTTCATTTATCGAGATGGCTTTTCATCAGTCCCGTTATAACTCACAACATTGTAAAGCCACTGTTATTCTGTAACATTACAGGGTGTCCCAAAAGTATTACAAAGGATTTCAAAATTACAAGATCATTGTCAAAAAAGTTGTCACCAGGAATGTCATGAACAATAAAATTTTACAAGATTTTGTTCATTAGTTTCGAAAACGAATTAAATTAACACCTAAAGATAAGAAATGTAATTGGTAATTTAAAAAATTAAGGATAAGGTGCGGTCAAACTTACTAAGTTTGAATCTGATATGTTATTAATCTTCCCTAGACTTCTGCTATTACCTATGAATTGATGATATCGTATTGAAAGACGGCTGAATGACGACATTTACCGTACTTTAGCATCTTGCACAGTAAAGGTTACGTATTTTTGAAAATGTATGCGGATAGGTATTTTATTTATTTATTTTTTGGGGGGGAGTTGTGGGGTATTTGATGCTTTGCATGGTAGAAAGAAGTACAGTATGAGTAATGTTTGCAGTAGCACCGTGTAACAATCTCTTAAGAAGAATTTGAAGCTTTGCATGGTGGAAGTACAGTAGGAGTAAGGTTTGCGGTAGCACCAGGTAACAATCTCTTAAGAAGGATTTGAAGCTTTGCATGGTGGAAGTACAGAAGGAGTAAGGTTTGCGGTAGCACCAGGTAACAATCTCTTAAGAAGGATTTGAAGCTTTGCATGGTGGAAGTACAGTAGGAGTAAGGTTTGCGGTAGCACCAGGTAACAATCTCTTAAGAAGGATTTGAAGCTTTGCATGGTGGAAGTACAGTAGGAGTAAGGTTTGCGGTAGCACCAGGTAACAATCTCTTAAGAAGGATTTGAAGCATTGCATGGTGGAAGTACAGTAGGAGTAAGGTTTGCGGTAGCACCATGTAACAATCTCTTAAGAAGGATTTGAAGCTTTGCATGGTGGAAGTACAGTAGGAGTAAGGTTTGCGGTAGCACCAGGTAAAAATCTCTTAAGAAGGATTTGAAGCTTTGCATGGTGGAAGTACAGTAGGAGTAAGGTTTGCGGTAGCACCAGGTAACAATCTCTTAAGAAGGATTTGAAGCATTGCATGGTGGAAGTACAGTAGGAGTAAGGTTTGCGGTAGCACCAGGTAACAATCTCTTAAGAAGGATTTGAAGCTTTGCATGGTGGAAGTACAGTAGGAGTAAGGTTTGCGGTAGCACCAGGTAACAATCTCTTAAGAAGGATTTGAAGCATTGCATGGTGGAAGTACAGTAGGAGTAAGGTTTGCGGTAGCACCATGTAACAATCTCTTAAGAAGGATTTGAAGCTTTGCATGGTGGAAGTACAGTAGGAGTAAGGTTTGCGGTAGCACCAGGTAAAAATCTCTTAAGAAGGATTTGAAGCTTTGCATGGTGGAAGTACAGTAGGAGTAAGGTTTGCGGTAGCACCAGGTAAAAATCTCTTAAGAAGGATTTGAAGCTTTGCATGGTGGAAGTACAGTAGGAGTAAGGTTTGCGGTAGCACCATGTAACAATCTCTTAGGAGTTGTAATAATTGTTGGTTCTGAGAAGAACCGGTGGTGAGATAACTCGACGTTCCCATCAGCATACTCCCGAAGATGATCAGATTATACTGATCGAAACATTGAGTTTCCCCACCACCAGTTCTTCTCAGAACCAACTATTATTACAACTCCTAAGAGAGTGTTTACATGGAGCTACCGCAAACCTTACTCCTACTGTACTTCCACCATGCAAAGCTTCTGATCCTACTGTGTCTCTGAACCAACCATTATTACAACTCCTGAGAAATTAACCTTACTCCTACTGTACTTCCACCATGCAAAGCTTCTGATCCTACTGTGTCTCTAAACCAATAACTATTACAACTCTTAAGAGATTGTTACTCAGTGCTACCGCAAACCTTACTTCTACTGGTAGATAGATAACAATACTATTATACACTGATGATAGCGTACCGTATAATACTGAAAGGATTCGATAGGATTTCACTGTATCTAGGCCTTAAAAAAGTGACCCAGCAAAAAGTAACATTAAAACCACACGGAAATGCGTAAATGAACACCGTAATTGTGCATTTCAAGCCATGCGGAAATAAAGTGGAAATATCATATAACATGTTTTCCGCTTTATGAATATTGCGGACTTTATCTAAGATATTTACTGAGCATTACACGCGGATAGATTAACTCAAACTTGTGGAAATACCAAACTTGGAATTTCCTTAATGTATCATCTTTCGTAATCTTGTCGGAAACTCGTTTTTGAGTCGTGCTGTGAAACTCACAGTGCATAGTGTGATCAAATTTTCGGTCTGAATTAGAAAAACAGGCTGATGACAGACTTGAATAATAAATAATCCATTAAACATTTCATAGTTTAATGACAACGCACGAACAAAATATTGAAAGAAATCGCCCGATGTTGGGATCGAACCCTGGGATTACCGGCTCTACTGACTGAGCTCACCATGACGTCATGGAATATTTAAATTATCTTCTGGAGGGTTGAAACATTTTAGGATTAAGAGTAATCTTTAAGAAATTAACAAACACAAAAAACGGCCGATGTGGGACTCGAACTCACGACCCTTGAATTAAGAATCACGCAATCTACCGACTGAGCCTAATCAACGTAATTAAATTAGAAATGATCTTTTCGAGGGTTGATTTACTTCAGGAAGTTAACTTAAAGAATCCTTTATACAAATACTTGGGATGGCCATGTCTGGCTCAAACCTCTATGATCAAACCCACGACATTTTATATACCGACTGCAGAGTTAAACTCAGCTAGGCTGATTTGGACGAATATTGCGTGGGTGGCATTTGGAAATGCTTTCTACAATACACTTGCCATCTGCGCGCCTTAGGGTGGCCCAACAGTTAAAATTCACAGGACCTTTATATGATGAGTTTTACTCCTAAACACAAATTGCATTCTCAGTACATTGACGTTTGACATTTTAAATTTGTATGATTTTTGGTCTTACAGGGGTCATAATTATCATGACTTTATGGTAACAGCAGGGCCAGTAACAACTAAATGTTACTCGCCATTCTGAGTTCTAGTAGCCCCTTGAAAAGTCATTATACAGCAATGCAAACAGCGCCATTGTTTTAACTTTGTGTATGATTTAATTTTCTCAAAACTGAGCTTAATAATTCGTTCCACAATTTACAAACTCATTCCAACAAATTTTTACCATGAGTTATTCTCTGCCAGAAATCATTGTAAGTTTTGGTTTGAGTTTTGAGGATGTGTTTCCAATTTCTGTACACTGGCTCCTATTACTATCAAACCTAGCAGACTTAGTGGACTTTCTATTTATATTCACTAGCCTCTAGTGGGCAACTAGGGGTTGCCAGCCTGCGGCCCGTTGAGGGTCTCAATTCGGCCCGCGAAACCTCTTCAAGACAAATTAGTAATTGAACTGAACTGTTTTATTCCAAAATATAGGAACATACCCCCATAGGGATGGGTAAAAACAGTTATGTTATACAACAATAAACAAATCATGACAGGTGTGTTTCCAAAGAGAAAATATACAAGTAATGTTACATTTATACAACACTGTGCCTCTTTTCAGTTCAGTAAACAAGGAAATGTATTTTGCAACATATGTAATTATACATTCGTCCTGAGATGAAATACGAAATAGAGATTGCTCCTCCATAGTGATGGAATTGAAGGCTGTGTGCATTTTACATTATGTCATGTTGTTAGTACCCTCTGTTGAACCAACCTAGTTCCGTTGCTAATCCCATTTGTAAAGGTTGGTGAATGATGTGGTATAATATTCCACGAAATAGGATTTGAGGCTTTGCATGGTGAAGATATATATTATTGAGTTCTTCCGGGTACACCATGTGATGATCTCTTCTTGGAAGAAGTGATGGCTCTGAGAAGAGCCGGTTGTTCGTTCTCAACGTTTCGACTAGTGTGCTTTAGCCGTCACAAGAAGACTCTAGCCGTTTCATGAAGACGGCTAGAGTAGGCTAGTCGAAACGTTGAGAACGAACCAACCGGCTCTTCTCAGAGCCATCACTTCTTCCAAGAAGAGATTATTACATGGTGTACCCGAAATAACTCAACAGTAACATACGGCATGTAACATATTATTCCAATAGCTGTTGTTGTGATGTTAAACCATCATATCTTCACACTTGTAGTAATAGTCTATATTAGGAACATCTTTTTTCTCTAAAAATATTAACCTGTCTGTGTAAATGCACTGTCAATACCGAGAATTAATTAAATAAAAGTAGGGCCTACACGGAATATACTGCTTTAAGATAAATTGCTGGTAATATTTGTGTAATAAATATGTTTATGTCATCCTGTAACCATATGTTTAGCAATATTGATTAAAAAAAAGAAAGAAAAACAGTCACCAGCACCCAGGTCTAGTGTACTTTTCAATATTTACATTGGTGAATGAAAATACATACAGCAACAACCTATCTGTATGCTTATAACCCAGTCAATCAAGTATTTATTTTGTGACTTTTTGTAACAATTATAGGCTAATTTGTTTCTCTAAGATGAAATAATTATTCAGGATGATTCGGGTATATGTACCCAGGCAGAAGGGATGGCCCACCCCCCTTGGCCTGTTCAACAAAAATATTTAATAATACCTTATTTAAACAAAAAATTGGCCCATTTGTGTCTTTGAAGCGCCCGGGGTAATCAAAATATTTTCCGGGTGAACATTTTCCAGGGCTGCTTTTTTTTTTAGGTCTCCGTCCCCTCATTGACAACTTTCTGACGTACGTGTCTTTACTGTACGCTGTCTTCATTCAAGTCTAACTCACACTGACCTCATTGTTCGCACATTCGTGGACGTTAGCCTAACCCTAACCACCCCAAGGGCGCAACCACTGGGGGGGGGTCGGGGTCACGACCCCCCTACTTTTATGTGGACCTCCCCAACTTCTGGAACATTTTGGTATTTTATGTATACATGATCCTAGTAATGTCATTCATGACATCACAATTATGCAACACTTCCATCAACACGCTGAAATACGTGATATTGAACCAAGACCCCAGCTGCTAGTGGCGTGCTCGCTTCGCTCGCCCGCAGATCACGTTGCTATTGGCTGCTTGGGACCCCCCAACTTTCAACACGTGGTTGCGCCCTTGAACCACCCCAAACCATTCAAACTCCAACAGCAGGGTTTGTTGGATTTTGATGGACTCGGTACTGTGTAGCCCAGAGAGGGATACTTTGCATGGGGGCTGGTTGTCCCAATTCCAGCTAAGTCCAACAGTTGGGTGGTATTGTTACTGCATGGTGTTGTATTTTGATGGACTCAGTACTGTATAGCCCAGACAGGGATACTTTGCATGGGGGCCGGGTGTCCCAATTCCAGCTAAGTCCAACAGTTGGGTGGTAGTGTTACTGCATGGTGTTGGATTTTGATGGACTCAGTACTGTATAGCCCAGACAGGGATACT
Source organism: Zoroaster sp. YZ-2022 (assembly GCA_029582265.1). Classification (NCBI taxonomy): domain Eukaryota; kingdom Metazoa; phylum Echinodermata; class Asteroidea; order Forcipulatida; family Zoroasteridae; genus Zoroaster; species Zoroaster sp. YZ-2022. Next base: position 27,056,575 of record CM055836.1, read on the forward strand.
TTACATGGGGCCGTGTGTCCCAATTCCAGCTAAGTCCAACAGTTGGGTGGTAGTGTTACTGTATGGTGTTGGATTTTGGTGGATTCAGGAAGGTTCTTAGGCAAAATAGCTAGGGGTTAGGGTTAAAGATTATATAACACACACACACACTCTCCTAATTTGATTGGTGGGAAACACGTCATGCAATCAATTGTGTCATCCAATCAATTAGCTGTCCCAATGTCATTGTTTGTATAGACCAACTGACATATTTATCAATGGAATGTCAATTTTATCAACGTCTCGTTTTTACCTTGATAGAAGGATTAACAATTTGAATTTATATTTTTCTAGGATTACCAAAGTTGTGAACTTTCATATGTACTGTCTTGACTAATACTTGATTAATATCTTTATTCGCACAAATTCATGGCACCAAAACAAAAGATCAACTTTAAAATTAAAAAAAAATTAGACGAAAACAACGGAAACAAAAATGGTATAATGCCAGAGTAATTAACGCACATTATCAATTTATCTTGTTGCGTTCACAAATTTAACCTGATTTTGTTTGAAAACAAACCAAAATCAAGGGGCAGGGAGAATGGTAGACCACCCCCTTCGCATCCGGCCCCTTGGAAACACACCTGTCCGTGTGGACCCTTCCAGCCCACTGCATCCCACCGTAATACCTTTGGATGATGTCTTAGTAATTCAGAATATATATTTCGTAAGTTCACGGAGGAAAAACATATGGTTTATCAATAATGGACCCTAGTTATTACACAAGTGTGAGTTTGTTTACGTTCACCCCTACAACTACAATGGAACTATCCGCTATTAGCCCGGAGTGCGTCTGCGCGTACCCCCATCCAACTCAATTGCTTTGATTACACTTTATAGTCAGAAATTGGTAGAAATTCAGTTCAGTGGAACCTTCTGACTTGGTTGTTACCAGCGGGGAGGTTTTGCTCAATACCGAGTGAGTTATATTCATTCCATCACATACCCTGCTCAGAGCAAGAAAGGACTATCCATCTCCATTGTTTCAGTGGGGGCGTATGCACCGTGTTTTTTCTGACCGCCTCAGGCCGTGTCGTCGAAGCGTTCATCCCGTCCATTCGGAGATGTGACGCGCGTCGAGGAGGAAGGGCTGATATCAGAACTCGGCAGCATCCTTGCTTGCATGCACGAACGGTTTATAGGGGACCAGGGACGCTTGTGGACCCGTGTTGTGATAGAGTTGAGACGGCATAATATCGGGAGACAGAACCAGATTCCGAACTTGCTCTGTTCACACAAGCCATTTCATTCCATTGTTTTCTCTCACCTTAGTAAGACATTGCCTCAACTATTATACAGAATTTTGTTGAACTACTTGGAGACTTAGTTAAGCCTTGTGCTTCCTTTGAGTGTCGTGAGGCTAAACTTATTAGTTCCCTGAGGTTGCTGGAACCTCGAGCCAGCTAGGTTTCCGGAGGGGAAGGATTTCTTTTGGAACTGTGAATCTCGATCCGACAGCCAGTGTTTCCCATCTAGGAATCGTCGTGTTGGGAACAACCACTTGACCAGTGCTGAGGAAACGGCCGGAAGGCAGGACAGGACACAGGGACAGTGGATTTCTTGAAGTTCTGTAATTGCATCTGCCAAACTGCCATTATTACCGGTATCTCTGGAATGTGTGTAGATTGGTCGCAAGGTGACATGACTTAAATTGTTAGTTTACAAGACTTCAAAGGTGATCAGCCGTAGCTTATAATTGGTTTTGCTCATGTTGAAACTGGCGCTGAAGATCTAGACAAAAACCAAGAATTGGAAATTTGAAATCTTGCAGCCAGGTACGATTGTTTATTCTTTCCTTTTTCGTGTATGTATAGGCAGATCCATGGTAAGACCCAAAGCGCTGCAACCCCCTCCCCACTTTCTTTTCGCTAGCATGCATGTAAAATTCCCATTCTTTTTTCATCAACCTCAAATAATATTTCCAATATTCTACTGGTTTGTGAGATTAGTTTAGCTCCACGCGCACACACTGGATAGATGTGTTCGTTCGTTCGTTCGTTCGTTCGTTCTTGAATACATTTATTTATTTTCTTTGAAATATTCAGACTACATTTTAAACGGAAAATAACAGTTGATCGGGACTGCCAAAAAAAACAAAAAACAAAAAACAAACACCCCGTCGACAAAGGTTCAACGCCACCAAGAGTCAACACCAAGCTAGCCTAAAGATCAATATTTATTTAACGTTTATTATATTTAAGTATTGTGCAACAATACAATGCTGGTGGTAGGACTATGGTGACACGTGATTAAGAATAATAAACCAGCTTGACCACTTCATTGCATGTTATAAACTTTGTTATTTTGAAAGAAATCTGTTTGAGTTGTCAGAATAATTTGCGTGTCTTCGAGACTGATGAAGTGGTGACATAAAACCAACCTCAAACTAGATTATACTTTTGGTAAAATGCCTATAAATGTATCATGACAATATGTGACCAGTACATGAAAATATGTATACAAAACATGTAAAAGTTTCGGCTATGTTATCACGTGAAGGGAATGGCACAACATTGAAACTATTAACAAAACTGCTTCTGCTTCTGTGATCACTTTCTTTGAATCAATACATCACACAACTACGGAAGCTTAAATGACCATCCATGTTTCCGAGTTACAGAGGTTTTCTTTATCATGGAAAGACAAAGGCAATCAGTGTTTTCAAGATAACTATTCCGTCTTTCCATGATAAAATAACACGGATGGTCATTTAAGCTTCCGTATACAACCCACATGTGAAAGTTTTATCTCAATATAATAAGTCATGAGAAAAGTGTTAAATAACATTAGGTCCCCCAAAAAGTCTCCGATTTCTGGTCTCTGCTTGAACGTTTGCCCGATTTGTGCGGCCTCTCTTGGCCAACCTGCTTTGTGCATGGGGAATTTGGTTTGGTGGTTCCAAGAACCGCGTGTACATGTATCATGTATTTTACTGGTTGGCGTCACCGCAACGATTTTGAAGCCGAACTTATGACAAGTGACAATAGCACGGACCGTCACCCAACTGTGTTTGCGCACAGGTTCATTAAAAGGTACACGCCGTTTGTCCGAATTCAGTTCCAGACAAACCTGTTTTTAATAAGCAAATTATTAATTAAGCTAAAACGATCAATGCGATTTCTTCAGTGTGGGTTCACTGGCTTAGAACACAAAAAAGGCAGCTCTGTAATAATAGGACACATATGATTACACGTACAGATTGTGTGAATGTGTTATTCTATAGAATGATAACACACAGTGGTGGATTGTGATCAGTTTTCAAAACCAGATCACCAAATCAATGACATAAGGGTGCCATGACACTTGTATTCTGAAGGCAAAGTCGCCAGAATGCGGGTTCGAATCCTGGCCGCGACCATGGTACTCCACCCAGGAGTAAATGGGTACCTGTGAGGGTAGAGGTTGGTAATGTGTTTGAAGAGGTTGATAATGTGTTTGAAAAAGCTTCCAAGCGCTACGGTATAGCTCAGGGCTTTTATAGGAACTGAGGGGGAAAGTTTAAGGATCGATATTGGGCATCATCGCGAGATAAGTGTGCACAATGTAGGTTTTATAAGAACACAAATTTGCACTTATTTGAGACACCCTGCCCAAGTCATCCGTGCCTATTTAATAACAGCATGCATGTCTGGGCTATTGTTATATGCTGTCACCTATTCCCTTTGTTGAAAGTTCAAGGACCCGATTGCTTGACGTTTCACAAAAGCAGAAAGTCAAAAGCTTGAAAGTGAGAAACATACGGAAGACTCAACATGCCAATTTCGAGACAGTAAAAACAAATATCTTATTGTGGACATTCGCAAGACTTCTGCGAATATTTGCAATAAAAGAATGAATGATCGGTCAATAAAAAACAATATGTTGCAGACAGTGACAATACAATGACGTTACTGTCACTAAACTGGAATGATATTAGGCTCATATAGCAAAACGAATAATGAAATATTAATGTACATAGTCAAACTGTCCTCGGTATATATATATATATATATATATATATATATATATATATATATATATATATATATATATATATATATATATATATATATATATATATATATATATATATATATATATATATATATGTATATGTATATATATATATATATTTATATATATATATATATATGTATATATATATATATATATATATATATATATATATATATATATATATATATATATATATATATATATATATATATATATATATATATATATATAGGAATGAAGACTTGCTGGAACGGTAGTTGTAACTCTGAGTTTCACGCTTATGCGATCATCAGACAACTGAGTGCTATTCTGCGGTTGCACGAAATAAGATGTGGTGTTGCGGACGTGAGTGAAAGAATTCACTTGTCGTGATTGGTTAGGTAGAATTTGTTCTCGTGGCGGCACTTCGATACCAACTCAGGTCGCTTGTTGAGGAGTTTACGTTTTCACGAAGTGACGAATCAGCCACACAGCTGCAAATCCATGTTTTGAGATAATCGCACATGAAGTTGAACTGTTTTTGAAATCGCAATTTCAAAGACTTGTCAGCATTAATTATTTTAGATTTTGCTTCCTACTTAAAGCTAATAACTTTAATTACAAAGAAATGTCGGTATCTTTATCATAGAGATTGTAATTAATGGGGAATTACTTTCCAAACATATTCGTCACTTCGTGAAAACGCAAAAACAAGACCGCGCGTGCAGAGCGCTGTATATTAAACAGCGTATTAAGCGATTCGTCACTTCGTGAAAACGCTAAACGTAAGTAGGTCACACGATTCGTCACTTCGTGAAAACGCAAAACCACCAATACCCGCTTTGGCATTTTGCCAATCGCTATGTATTTTAATGTATAAAGCGGCGAATGGCGGAAAACAGCTTAGCTATAAGTGATTCGCTGGGTATATTAATAGCGTAATTACGAAACTGTGACGTTTCAACACTTGAAACTTAGCAGAAATGTTGGCCACAATGAATACATCTCAAATATCTACAAAACTGAATTTGACAAAAAAAAGATTTGTTACGGATTCGTCACTTCGTGAAAACTGTGACGATGATATGTGTAATATATATTTGTGTAATATTTTACGGGCTGAGGGAATTTGTTTTGTGTCGTTATAAAGGTGATGATTATAGATTGATAAAATTCTTGCATGATGATGATACATCATACACAATGGGAACTTTATATCTAAGGTGATAGTCATTCGAGTGAAATGACTCATGTTTTTTAAATGGATTAAACATTGATGGCAGATCGAAATTCATCAAAGCTCTATGCAGTGGCTGGTGTGAGAAATGTAAATGAAATTTTGCACTCGTAGATGTATGGACTTATTTATATGTCCACCTGTGTAAAGAGGCTACCTGCCTAATGTAGCTAGCTTCAGGCGCGTGGCCAAGGGGGAAGGGCGAGGGGGCGGTTCCCCTCGTTTTTTATTTATTTATTTATTTATTTATTTTTTAAATAGTTGAATAAACTGAAAACAACTAATTTACCCAGTTTTTACCCTTAAAAGGGGGTGGGGTATTTGATCTGCGCCCTCACTCGCCAAGCGCCTGGCCAGTGTTTGATGTTCCTAACATAAACTGGCCACGCAATTTCAAAACCTGCACATTACGGCCACATTTCCATTGTGGCCAGTTTTTTATTGGTCCCTTGAGGGTGGGCGGGGGTGGGGGGGGGGGGGGGCTGGGTGTATACTTTGATATAGGCCTACATTAAGGCCAAGTACGAACGCAACTTACATGACATTTTACCAAATGTGTTTTTGGGTGTCAACTTTATTATTCCATGGTGCCTCACCTCATACTTATGAGAAATCTTCTGATAATAAAAATAATTAGATTGGGGATTGAAATCAGTGAAGATTGATTCTTCCAAATACTTCATCAGTAAGGAATACAAATCATTTACCCTGTGGACACCATATCATGACAGGCACCAGCTTCGTCGGTGCACGAGCCTCATTCTGATTTGCATATACTTCAGTGTATAAGCAAAATCAAGATGGATGCCATTATTTAAAGCCCTTTATAGGTATAATTCATTGTTATGCTATTTTTGCACTTGCAACCATGATAGAATCTGTGTACCGAGTTTAGAACATTATCCTGAACATTGCGGAATGATAAAAGAGATTTGGTTGGGTTCGTCTTCTAAGCTAAGGTCATACACACTTACACTGTTTAATTGTTTCAAAGCAAAGTAACTCATGTTTTGTGAATAATTAAATACCCTTATAATAGAGGAAGCGGTCATAATCGTAGTTTCCCCAGCAATAAACATCAACACAACAATAGTAATCAACACAACAAACGGTTGCCCATTGCGGTGCAGATGTTACTTAAACGACAAAGTTACAGAAATAGCGTTCCATATTATACCTTTTCTAGTTCTGTGCATTGTCCAATTCGTCTTCCCAGGTCGATGTTACAAACACCTCAGGGTAAACCTTATCCTTCCCACCGGTATCTCTGTCCTCTCCCTCTCTCCCTCGAAAGTCTTGGATATTAATTACGTCTTTCCCACTGTTACATTCCAAGGGCATTCTTACACAAAGGAGAACAGCTGATTTTGTCCTGCTCTCAACTAATCTTCTCTCGCAGTGCGATTGATTCTAATAAAAACCGGGTTTGGAGATGACAGTTTTCCCAATAAATGCACGATGTCCTTCGAACGCGTCTCCGTGATGCGTTGGGTAACCTCGTCGCACTTTTGGAGTGAAAGAATCCCGTACGTTTCGCGTTCGTCAAATGTCACCATATTCATTCATGCTTTTTATAAGAATAAAAAAATGTGAAACCAAACCTGTGGGCGATTTTGTGTTTATTATTATTTTCAAATCATTCTGACAAGCGCATTTAGCCCGAAGAAATCTGTGACAAGAAGAAGATGAAGAAATGTTGTAGAGGTGTAGGAGGAAAAACCACTGGGTCTTCTCAGAAATAACCAATTTAGTCCATCTCTTAAGAGATTGTTACATGGTGCAGCCGCAAACCTTACTCCAACAGCTAAATATTTTAAGGGGAAAACAAACAGGTACTCAGGTATGGACTAAATGTCCAATCTATATTTGCCAGATGGGTTCCAGATTCGGATTTGACAGTACAGCTACGCCAACCTGACCCCCCAAAAAGGGTCCATACGTTTTTTTGGAGAAAATTACTGGAAAGTTCATTTAAATATTTCGGAAATGAAATCCATACTTCCCCCAGACATTCAATTCCTCAGCTACGGGCCTAACAACCAGCACAACCGGTAACTGTTTTGGGAAGCAATATCTGTTGTTAATGAAAAGGAATACCAAGTCTTTCTCTGTCTCTCTGTGGCCCACTTACGGATCATTCTGACCCACACCAGGAAATGGCAGACTTGTATTCGAGTCCTCAAACCTCGAGTCCGAGTCCCCAGTGTCGAGTCCGAGTCCCCAGTGTCGAGTTCGAGTCCCCAGTGTCGAGTCCGAGTCCCCAGTGTCGAGTCCGAGTCCGAGTCCGAGTCCGAGTCCGAGTCCCGAATCATATGGGTCGAGTCCAAGTCCGAGTCACAAGGCACGAAGGTCGAGTCCGAGTCCCCAGTGTCGAGTCAGAGTCCGAGTCCGAGTCCCGAATCATATGGGTCGAGTCCAAGTCCGAGTCACAAGGCACGAAGGTCGAGTCCGAATCGCGAGTCACTTTAAAAAATCAAAAGAAAAAAGAAAACCTTATTCATAATGTCAAGGTTCAAAGTTATGTGAAAAAAATGCTCGACATCTGGACTAATATCTCATCAATTTGACTAAATCAAAGATTTATTTCCAAAATCAACATTATTTTAAATGTATTAATACACCATGTTTGGAAATCATCACATTAATTACATCTAAAAGTAGTGCTCTCACCCTAATTTAGGAGTTGGTGGGTCAGCAATTAGTCTCAGAAGCCATCTATCACCCCTTAAGAATGTTGATCCATTGTTTGAATGGAACTATTGCAGAATGGAGATCATGATTAATTTGGAGTAAAAATAAACAAAAACACGTTAACAAACGACTGCTGTTGTTTGTACCTAAGCTGTATATTGATACTGACAAATACTGACAATGAACACCATTGGATTGAGTTTTTTTTATGGATTCTCATCTGCTGTATTTAGCAGCAACAGATATGTGTGGACCCATATCCGTTATATTATTTATTTATTTATTTATTTACTTTTCATTTTATTTCATTCCGATCGCATTACTACAATGACATAGGATGCACGTTATCAATGTTATAAAACTGTTCGCATTGTTTAAAACACTATTATTTTGTAAATAGTGAATATTGGGCATTTTGCATTGGGCATTCCTAGTCAGAGACAGCGAGTCCGAGTCCCAAGTCTGAGTCCGAAGGGTCGATTCCGAGTCAGAGTCCGAGTCGTTGTTAATCATGACTCGAGTCCGAGTCACGAGTCACCAAAAATGTGACTCGAGTTGGACTCGAGTCCGAGTCCGAGTCACGAGTCACGAGTCACGAGTCACGAGTCACGAGTCACGAGTCATACAAGTCTGGGAAATGGTTTGTCATCTGTGGACTCTGTCCCGGATCAATCCTGTATATTTTATTATCGTATATTGATCATGTCTTAAAGGGACAATATCGTCACGATCAACAGGGCATGGAATTGGAGTACTAGATTTAGATTACCAGTAACTTAGTGACTGAAAATAATACCCCATGATAAGGTCACATTACCGTTGCTGCTGCATAAAATTAAATAAGCCATTTTTTCAGTCACTTCGATTCCATGCCCTGTTGAAAATCTGCTCTGATCGTGGCTGTATGTCCGTTTAATTTATCAGGTATATGATATTTATCAATAATGTATATATGTATTTATTGTTGTCAGCATAAAATAAATGTTTATATCAATCAATCAATCAAACAATCAATCAATCAGTTTATATTGTACGTGTACCTGAGTTTAAAATATAACCAAAATCACTATAAACTGTTGAAAACATAAAACACCAATCTGTCGTATGACGTCAATCTCGTCAAGTTGTCCGTGTTCTTCAAAAACGATACCAAACCTTTGCAGGTTCCCCGCCGTCGATGTGGCGGAGAGCAAGTCCTTGATAACGGCGAACTTTGACTGCACCCACTGCCAAAGAACTAATAATAGCTATGATGAGATAGTCTTTGATAATAATATTTGCGTTTCATGCTGAAGTCGTACTTTATGTTACTTCTGGTCGGCGAGTGTATAGTGAACCATGCTGCAGATTTTACGGTAACTGATTTTGAAAGTTTGTGTATTTTTGCTGTTTTGTGTAGGGCTGGTCTTCTTCGGTTAATTAGTCGAATAGGCCTATGAACTATTAACCGAGAATATGCTTTGTGTAAATGTCATGTTTTACAATTTCTGTAGAAATTATTCTCTGCAAAATGTTCCCCTGTTTTGAACAAACGATGTGTAAAGTAGTTGGATAGAATTGTATTCATTTTTAAGTTAAGGTGTATGGTATATATGCCTAATTCAAAAAGTATAATGCTGATGATGGCATTAATCTGTATTTTTATTAAATTTATTTTTATACAATTTCCAGTTTGAATATTGTACTTCTTTTTCAATTCACGTCCATTTACGAATGAGTTTTGTCAACATTACCAATGTTGCACCTTCCATTCAATGTATATCTTGATTCAAAGAGAGTAAGCGTACTCATAGAAGCAGTTTTGCCAACATTACAAATGCTGCACCTTCCCTGCAATGTATATCTTGATTCAAAGAGAGTAAGCATACTCATAGAAGCAGTTTTGTCGACATTACCTTTGTTGTACCTTCCCTTCAATGTATATCTTGATTCAAAGAGAGTAAGCATACTCACAGACGCAGTTTTTTGCCAACATTACCAACCTTCATTTTAAGTTGCTTAAATTTCAGTGATTATAGATGTTTTTTAACCATCAGTCTATACTCAATAGTACTTCTACCTTATGGGTTGGTAAATCCGAAGGTCAAACTATTATATGAGTGTATCAGTGCCATCTGCTCAACGACATTTTGTTCATCATGACATTTTTATCACTATTTCTTCATACAACGAAGGCATGTAATTTTACAAACAGACGACCACCCGGGTTGGAAGTCACGTCATGAATTAAACAGGGCAAAACGTAATGTACATTAAAGGGATGGCACAATATCGGTAATTACCGGATTATCATAATTATCGAATCATCATCTGAAAGGATGTATATACTACTTGGTGTAAACATGGAGGAAGAAAGATCAATCATCCTGAGTGATTGTTTCGTCTGAATTGCTTCCATCTTGAAGGTTACAGGACATAAAAACATAAACAACTAGAGGTATAGAGTTTGTTAAAAACAAACTCAGGGTGTTCGAGTGTGCCTCATATGTACGTGATGACGTCATCACCTAAAGTTGTTAAAAGACAAGAGTACCCTTCAGGAGATATGAGTTTTCATAAAATACCACATATTGTGTTATACTGAATACATTAACTTCCGGTTCAATCATGTGACGTCATTCATACTTCACAAAATTTTTCCTCATAATATTGGTGTCAATTGTGCCAAATTTGGTAAAATGCTGTCGAATGTTTTCTCAAGATAGCAAAAGGTGACTTTTTTAAACCTGCCACTTTTTAAAACTTGAACTCCCAGTTTGGACCGGAAGTAAGAGTCAATAAGGTCATTTCTTTGTATCAAATGTCAAGTCCTCTATATTCTGTATGATTATGAAGGAATCAAGAAATTATCTATTGTGGTTCACAAGATACAAAATATATTGTTTTATTATAATTAATTACGTAATAATTCATTAGATGACCTCACCATGACGTCACAACGTTACCTGGAACTATATGTTAAGGTCTAACTATTTGTTAAGCTTCAAGGTTCTTTGAACTCCGCAACTATGTTTTGACTGTACAAATACATTTACAGATTATCATACAGTCCATTTTCGTAGTTTACAGAGCACCTACGTTCGTACAGACAAGGTATAACAATGAAATGTAACATGGTAAACATATATTCATGAGCAATCGAATAGCCAATAAGAACCTGCTTAGGTTCGAAACGAAAGGCCAATAACAACTATTTTTGTATTTATACTACAGGTCCTTTGGGTTAGTAAGCAGTTTACAACAGTCAATTCTCTACAAATTTATTTATTGAAACGCATTGGTTCTGAAAAACGGGTGATTAGACAACTCAGTGGTCTGATCGTTTTCAATAATGTAACGGAACTTTGAACACACCAAACTATTTACAAGGCTGGCCTTGACATTAAACCTTTCATTATTTGAATGTTTTGTTTGTTTTGTTCGTGTACCTGTCGTGGGAAAGAGGACCGTATCCAGGGTAGGATCAATTGCTGGCAAGATTACATTATTTACACGAAAACTGGATGATGTTATGAATACGACGTGTTTGTTATTATAGGGAATATACAACTGTGGTAATTATCTTATTATATAGGCAACGATGAGTATAATGCAAAAGCCACACTCTTAAAACTAAAGTGTTGAATCAACATTTTAAAGAGTTCGGTCAGTGACAACTCTTTATTTGTTTTGGTCTGAAGTATTCTGATTTCAGAGGAAACGAATGCCGTTACAAACAGTTGCCAGCCGGTGACCTTGTTGCTCCAAAGTCGTGACGTGACCGGACAAGATTATATAAACCATTTTACCCTTTTCTCATGACTTAGACTTCACATTCAAACCTTCACAGATTGTATTTTTTTATGTGCATCCCGATTCAACGAAAACCATTGGGTTCCAATGAATAACTGTGTTGTTTAAATAACACCCAAGGTGTTCACGTTATTCTGTCATGGTGTTTATATTAGGGGAGTTGCTTACTATGAACAGTAGGGTGTAATTTATAACAATTCAGTTTATGAAGTGAAGCAAGCTTACCCATAGAACTAGTTTTGTCAGCATTATATACCGATATGTATTATTTCGATGTTATGTGATATGTGATGTCCCCGTTTAGAAGTCAAAACTGGTAACTTTTGATAAAGAGAAGTTACATTTGACGTCATTGTGAAGTAATGTTGTATTGACGCCGGACAGACACAGCGACTAGCTTATGCATGTCATCACGCACGCGGGATGTTTTTTTATATCAAGTCTGGATGGAACTTTTATAACTAGTTTGACAACTGGTCGTAAACAATAATTGGCATGGATGCAATATACAGTGACATTCCCAGGTTATATTACTTTAACCCCCACCAAGTGGGTATGACGTCACGTCAGATCCCATAATTATCTGGGACACGGGTCAAGATAGGTCATGTACATCTCTATAAAATTTTGATTCATCACCGTGATATTGAACGAGGCTATTAAAACCGGGTTATTCGCATCCAACCGTGAAACGACTCCACCCCTAAAAATATCAATGGAGCAGTTGAGTAATTATACATTTTCCTCTCTTTTTCAGTATGCATTCTCCGTTGCCGGAGCGGACCATTCTGAATGAGGGGGACGAAGATGAAGTGGTAAGTATAGATTTTTGTTGAGCTTGATGCTGTACGGCCTGACGTTTTGAATCTGTCATTTCACAGGAAGAAAGGTACACATTTTGTGTCAATCAATTTCAAACAGTGACAGTTTTCACCTGTATACTGGGTGTAAAGATATTTCTGCTTATGTCAAACATCCTAGGAAATTATTCTAGCCAGAGGAGATCCGAAATATTTCAAACAAAGACCGCACCACTAGGGTGTAATAGACAAAATGGGAATGAATACTGCCCTCTACTGATCTGTGTGAAAAACAATTATCAGAAACGTGCTTCAGAACATATTGATTGTATACACATAAATAACATACTTTACAAAACGTTTTCCAAATGTTTATATGATTTCAAACTAAAGTTGTAGAATTAGTTATATTAGGAAAAGGACTAGTGTAAACGTCTTAACCTATCGACCACTGACCTTGCCCGATGACGATTGGCCGGCTAGAATCCTATATAGCATCAGGTTCCGCAACACGCATAGATCGATAAAATTCTTGCGTCGGGTGACAAACAATTGAATGAATTTTCCTTTACACCAACGTAATACATGATATCAAACATCCCCTGAAATATTTATATTTCAGGTTAGTGCTGGTTAGTTACCGGTTAGTTCGCTAACCGTTTAACCGAATTTCAAGGTCGGTTAACCGGTTATAACTGAAAGTCGGCACCTTGACGGCCACACAAACTAGATCGTCTGCAAATTACACAATGTGTATACATTTTCAATCAAAAAGCATGAACTGGGGTGTAAAACTACACCAGTGTTCATAAATGGGCAACTCGCCGAATACAAACACCATGGAAGAACAAAGTTTACACCACTGGTGTTCGAACACCCGGTTTTTGCTGGATATCTTGATTCAAGGTGAAAGCTGACTCGACATAACGACAATGAAAAGAAGTAGAACCTTTCACAGGCTGTTTTTGTACATATCATCTCTCTTGCTTCGTAAAAAGTACATCCACATTTTACATAGATTTTACCAAATGTGTTGACTGGCGCAAAATAATTAGCTACGTATACGACTTTGGAGCCAAAAATAATTTGTTTTTCTCCCTCAAAAGTTAGGAGGGATTAGCGTTTAATTTCCCCAAATCTGTGTGTTCCTGTATTACCGATCATGCAGAGTATAGAGAATACAGGGATCAATGCATTTATCATCTGACGAGAACAGTTGTTGACTAGGGTAGGGAGGATGCAAAAGTTATCTCATGAAACCACAAAAAGTCCTCTGTTTATATAGGAACGGGGGAAATTGGGGTAATTTTGGCGGCAGCTGTCAGCGGATGCGTGGGAAAGGGTTTGTGATGCATTGGGGTATGGGTCATATTCTGGTGTAAATAAGAACAAATCTGGCAATGTAATTTCACATGGAAGGTTAACCCTTCTACACATGGCGGCCACTCCAATCCACTAAATTCTGTTCTTTAGCAACCTTCAGTACATACATATACAAGCCTGCTGTCCTTTCCAAGTAATCTTACAAAATCAACTGTGTGCCACCCAAGGCCACTGTAAATGTTTGAACATATTAGTATGGCCTGCAATGTATCAATGGGAGACCACCTTACCCTGCAATCTCAGTGGTGTGACAGTGCACAGAAGGGTAACCATAGGAGGCCGCTGGCAACAGCTAATGGCTTGGAGTGGCCTGAATGGGTTGTTTCAAAAATTGCACTTATTGCACTCATGTTTAGATTAGAAGCACTCTCTATTTCATAGCAGTGTGCATGTTTATATGTATAGTTTTAACATTTTGATCTCTGATGTTAAAAATAACATCAAGAAGGCCTCTTTAAAAACAAAATCTATAATTGCAACCACCGGTTGGCAAAAACCTCGACTGTGACGTAACTAAAGTAAAGTCTTTGTAAGCATGCTTACTTGAGATAATGAAGTTATATTATGGGTGTATTTGACGAGCAGTGTGCATGTGGTCCACCAAGAAATCCGATTGGTCAATTATGGAGTTTGGATTGTTGACAGCTGTCGATTGGACAAATTGGCACGTCATTGTATCTACCCATGCTCATGTATTGGTCAGTAGGACACATGGACATATTCCAATCTGCAGCCTGTTATTTCCACGCCGTGCAGTCTGTCTAACTTTAAATTTAATCACGCCCCAAGTTTCTGTAACTATTATTACACGTTGTAATCACAAGCACACTCGTTAATCAAGACTGTAACAACATCTTTGTTAAACTGATTTGGAAGTTAATTAAACTAGAAGCGCAAGACAGCAATGATACATCACAGGCAACAGAGTCCTGGTTCGTCCAGAACGCGTGAAGTAATTACTGATTAGGCCTAACTGTACCATTTTTAATCATTTGTTCGAGATTGTAGGAAATAAAATTTCGTGCATTCACACTCATCAGGGCCATAGAAGTTAATTAACAATTACTAATGAGAATGTTAAATCTGGTTGCTGCAACCCCTCGAGTCATCTTAAAGGTGTTAACATTTATGTAGCATGGAACAGGGTGTCACTATACCTGTCAAGGTTACTGGGAGGACACCACATTGGTAATGTTAGAATGTGTGCGTCTACGAGTGTATCATTGTTTACTTTGAATCAAGATATTGTATAGCCACAGGATTGAGTGGGGGCGGGCGAACATTTTTGGAGGTAAATTTATCGATACCAAACTCAAATGGATCGACAAATTATGCCAATCTTTAGCAAAATTCCCGACGTTCAGAAGTTCAGAAATACCAACAAGTTTGTGAATATACCGACAGACACTATTTTGCTTAAAACAGTGTGTGTGTGTGTGTGTGGGGGGGGGGGGGGAGGCCGGACACCCCTGCCCCCCCCCTTTTTTTTTACAACGCCACTGTATTCACTTAAATACCAACATGTGGACGATTCAGCTTACCCTATGTTGGCCTATGCCATTACAGAGAAAATACTGAAAAGCATCTAGATTTTTGTGTACATTCTTACAAGGAATTTTGGAAAGAGACAAGGACTCCTTCCAATAAACTCACAGGCAGTTATTTCATTTTCCTAAAGTGTTGCACGACAACACCTCAGACAAAAATGTTGTAGGGAATATTAAAACCCTCCCACAACAGCTGCATGCACTTTAGTGGCAAGTTGCTATAGAGCTCAAAATCAGTCAACTGCCTGTTTTGACTGTTTTGACTGTTGAACCAAATGTGCACACAGGGGCATTTTTGACTGGTTTTGACTGTCATTTTGACCACCCTGAACAATACAAGACAATGCTTTTACCAGTCAAAAACGGTCGACTCGTTTTGACCTGTAAATGTACTTACTACACGTAAGGTTTGACAGTGTTTGACTTTTAAGTGCAGTGCACTAGATATACATTGGCAAGTATATTTTGACCGATTTTGACCTTTGTAGTAGTAGGAGGGTTTTTAATAGTAATACCAACATTGGATTAAAACTAACTACGTTTTACATTACAAAATTAAGCCATTTTGTTACTTGTGAATTACCTGTTACATTGTAAATAACTGATGTCATCTATCACGTCATCTATGAAGAAATATGTCTATTTTTGGTTGTTTCTTGATATTTGTTTTCACATAGGAGTGTTATGGCCTCAAACGACATGTACCCAGGACGGTCTTGTGTTATATCCTGGGCGTGTTTACGGCAGGTCTCTTCATTGCAGCGTTGTACTGGAAGCCGAATTGGGCGGCGATATTCATGTATCGGCAGTCGCGATTGGACCAGGCAGACACGGTACTTCTCAAAGTAAGCATCTTTGTGATTGGTGGGAAGTTATGTGACGTCACTATTGTTGAACTGACGTCGCTTTGAGTCTGAAAGGCTGTCGACATGAATATGAAAATGACTAGTTTGAATATCTAACTAAAATAGACTGGTAAGACTTGCAGCTTTGTATGGTGAGGACGATAAGTAAGACTAATTGCGGTGACACCATGTGAAATTCTCAATTGAGTAGTAATTAGTTCTGAAAAGAACTGGAGGTACAACTCGACGTTTCGATTAGTATGCTCTGATTGTCCTGTGGAGAATGAGAATAGACTGAACAATTAAATACATTAACTAACTATAAAGATTTGAGACTTTGCGTGGTGGAATATTGATATCGGTTTCCGTTTGTTGTAACACCATGTGGTTTAGATCTCAACTACCGTGAAGTGAGATTGTGGTTCTGATAAGAACCGTATAGGCCTTTTTAGGAGAAGACCTATATGGGTCAGAACAACAATCTCACTTCGCGATAGTTGAGATCTAAATCACATGGCGTTACCACAAACCGAAACCAGTTACTAGAATATAATTGAATAACTTAACATTCCTAGTAACCGAATAAAGTATAATTAGGCTAAGTAAGACTAATTGCGGTGACAACTCAAGAGTTGTAACCTCCAGTTCTTTTCAGAACTAATTACTACTCAATAGAGAATTTTACATGGTGTCACCGCAATTAGTCTTACTTATCGATATCCTCTTCACCATGCAAAGCTACAAGTTTTACCTCGTATATAGGGTATTAAAGCAATAACGAATTGCTCTGAATATATTATTTAATCAAACTTATAATGAAATTTAAATTGGCATCTTGCATGTGTGTGATAATTCCCACAATTTAAAAAAAACCAAACAAATTGTTGAATACATACATCATGAATTAGAATTTTTGACGAATTAAACTTGTCTCAGAGTCAAAACAAATTATCAGTTAGGCCTACGTTTTCAATCATTTCACAGGACATGTACAAACAGTGGTTCTTGGTTCAAGTGAAGGTAACAAAGGATAAACTGCCAAAGTAAGTCTTTGTAACCAGGGGTATATTACTGAAACTGCTCATCAAATGACCACCCTTGTTTAAAATCAATAATAATAACAGTAATATGTACTTATATAGCGCAGGTATCCACCAATCTGGTGCTCAAGGCGCCTTCATTATTACCCCTGCTCATCAGGCGCATAAATCATTCCTGAAACCATCTCAGCTCCCTGGGGAGTATACAGCTCAATTGCTGCCATTTTGGCGCATATAGGACTAATCAAACAACTAACTCTGCCCTCACAGGTACCCATTTACTCCTGGGTGGAGAGAAGCAATTATGGTAAAGTGTCTTGCCCAAGGACACACCGTACCACGGTGGCGGTTAGGATTCGAACCCACATTCTGACGACTCAGCCATCAGAACACAAATCCGATGCACTATAACTCGCTCGGCCATGGCACTCCATCAAGAACCCCTACCCAGGTAGGAAGACACCATTATTTTGGTAATGAAACCAAGGATAGCGCCAATAGCA
This sequence comes from Zoroaster sp. YZ-2022, assembly GCA_029582265.1. NCBI lineage: Eukaryota > Metazoa > Echinodermata > Asteroidea > Forcipulatida > Zoroasteridae > Zoroaster > Zoroaster sp. YZ-2022. The sequence continues at coordinate 27,074,430 of CM055836.1, forward strand.
GTTTAGCTTGTTAGTCTGAAGAAATCTGTGCAGAGAAGATGATCAAGTAATGTTCAGTTTTTAAAAATATGGGAGAAAAACCCCAGACAATTTAGTTCTAGCGAAAACGTAATCAGGTATAGGGACTGAAAACCCATTCCGCATGTACATGTTGGTTCGGGTCCGATTGGGATTCGAACCCGGGTGCACAGAGGCGAGGACGGAAGGCGAGGAATACACTATCCTACATCCATCTGGGCCAACCGTCTGGGTAATCTGGTTCAATAGCAGTCCGGCTCACGCATCAATAGTCAAACCAATCTCCTACACTGAACAGATATCAGCTATACCGTAGTTTTAGCAAGCAGATGTTTCTATTATTGGGGTCTCAGTACTTTTATTTGTCAAAGGAAGTGCAATTCCTGATTATATTTCTAACCCTGCTTATTTCTTCACACAATTTGTTATTCCTTCAGAGAGAAACGGAAGAAAGACGAGGAGTCTAAATGCGACCCGAACGGGAACACAAAAGACGAGGTAACGTCGGTCCGTTTTTCGCTTGTTATAAAACAATTAACTGGTTTAATGGACGTAAACGGTTGGCACATCCATAACTGAAATTCCTGAAATTTCAGTTGTTCTTTTTTTGCCGGTGCGATTTCTCAGCAAAAGTGCTAAATACTGGACGGGCGGGGGTGGGGGTGCTGTGGGGTTTGGTGGGAGGGGGTGGGGATATGTGATTGTGTAAAGCTGAGTCAGCAGTTTGACCCATAATAATGTAGATACCATCTTGGCCGTAGTTAATGATGTGCGTTGGAAGCAATTGCACACACCTCCATAGTGAAAGACAAGATGGTGTCTTGCTATACAGGCTCGCTTCGTCCGTCTTTCGTACCCATGTTTTTCAATCAAATGATTCACCCATTTGTGTGTAACAATTGTAAACTATACAACCAAAGGGTGGAGCTGTATGTTATGAGTATTTTAAGATGTTTATAAAAACCTAAATTTATTCAGATTTCATATAGAAGATGATTATGTGTGTTTTCTTTGCAGCAACAATACCTGAGATATTTCCGATTTCAAAAGTTGAAATACATCTGGGATATAGAGGGCTACAATTTCTACAGATTAAGGTAAATAGTCACCGGGTGTCTGAGTTCTGAGTGTCATTGTTGGTCGTCGTCGTCATTGTTAGTAGCCTATTTTTGTCATTGTCAATATCGCAATATAACGTACACTCACTGGCCATAAGTATTGCAACATCCCCGTAGTTCAGTTTGGAGAACTGTGTTACAATAATTTATTTTATTTTATTTACACTACTTAAGACTTCTTGAAAGTGCCTGTGTTTTGAAGTCAATGTTCTTTTTTACTGTTCTTGCTCGGAAATTATGTAATACACGATCGATGAAATCGGATTAAATGATCATCTCACCTGTTACTTGTAAAGTGCTATTTTGAGCATGTTGCAATACGTTTGGCCAGTGAGTGTATTTGTTGTCGTGGTTGATGTCGTTGTTGTCGTTGTTGTCGCTGTAGTAGTTATTGTTGTTGTTGTCCTTTTGTTGTTGTTGTTGTTATTGTTGTTGCAGCTGCTGTTATTGCTACTTCTGCTGCTGCTGAAGTTGAGCCTGTTGTTGTATTGAATGTCAATGTTTTTACAGCGACATCCTGTATAATCCACACTTCAGATGTTGTTCTTTTACTGCAGAGTTTCGTTAGAACTGTTTCCTTTTTTTATTGACCACCTGCATTAACCATTTTTTCTTCAAAGGGGTCTTGAGACTGGGGTATCCTGTTCGGATATCTACGAAGCCTTCACAGGATTTTCTGCCGATGAGCAGAAAGCCAGGTGTGTATTCCAGTTGAGTTTATTCCCGTTGTATTCCCGTTGGAGTGCCATCAGGCCAAGCGAGTTATAGTGCATCGGATTTGGGTTCTGATGACTGCGTCGTCAGAATGTGAGTTCGAATCCTGGCTGCGACCCTGGTGCTTGTGTCCTTGAGCAAGACACTTTACCATAATTGCTTCTCTCCACCCAGGAGTAAATTGGTACCTGTGAGGGCAGAGTTGGTTGTTGTGTTTGATTAGCCCTATATGCGCTGTAATGGCAGCAATTGAGCTGCATACTCCCCAGGGAGCTGAGATGGTTTCAGGAATGATTTATGCGCCTGATGAGCAGGGGTAATAATGTACAGTGCCTTGATCTAGTTGCTAGGGATATGTGCGCTATATAAGATAAGAATTGCGTATTATTATTATTATCGCAAATATAAATTTGGAATTTGATCTTTGTAACACCATTCGATTTTATTTGTCAGTTTTATGTGTATTTGTATGCATAGGTAAAACATGTTTTGAACCATGGGGTTAGCCCCATATCTAAAATTGTTAAGTGCTTAAAGGGACAATATCGTCCCGATTAGAGCAGACTTTTAACAGGGCATGGAATCAGTGTCCTAGTGTAAGATGAACACAGTGACTGAAAATTACTGGCTCATTTATGCAGCAGCAACGGTAATATGACCTCATCATGTGGTGTATTAGTTTCAGTCACTGAGTTAATCTAAAACTAGCACTCTGATTCCATGCCCTGTTGATCGTGATGGTATTGTCCCTTTAAAGTTGAATGTTAAAAAACCCACAATTATCGTCACTGCACTATTTTAGAAAGTGAGTATCGATCACAGTGATAGAGTATTTCCTTGGCATGGCCCGTAGAGCGTTTACACGATTGGTTACAAAGGTTCAAGGTTGCTCCACTACCCATTACCGGCTACATAGCACTGCTTGAACGGCAGACTCAATTTGGGGAGTTTATACAGCAGCGAAGTTAATCAAATCATGCTATGAAATATTGTGCTGTTTACATAAAGGAATTGGTAAGTTCTGTGTCAAATTTGACTTTAATTTGCGGTAAACCGGGCCAACCCGCCCCCGTAAAAAGATCTGTCGGGCAAATGTTTATGTCATTCCCGCCTTAACCTTGAACTGTTTTCATATTGTCTCGATTATCCAGTTAACTTTTAACCCATATATTTTGTATTTATTTCTCAAACCAGGCGAGACTTATACGGTGCAAACGAAATAGACATAGCTCTAAGGCCGATAATTATTCTGTTCTTTCAAGAGGTAAGAATGATTGTATGGTTGAGGGCGACGGACAAAGTCCCAAGACGCGGGGGGATTATATTACATGTGTGAGTTCAGAGGTCAATCAACGCACGTCTAAGATATGACTTGAAAATGCGTAATTGCCAGGGTTACATAATGTTTTCTAAGCATACTCGTCATATCCCGTGGGATTTGTGAATGTTATACCCCACTTGTTGTCCACGAGTATGTTCCATACAAGAAAATGATTAACAATTAATTTTCAAACCACTTATAAACTTGCCTCTGTGGGACCATGAACCATTAATTAAGGGTCGATCATTACCCCTCCCACCCCACCCCCCCCCCCCCCATCCCCAACACACAAACCTTTGACAACATTTACGCCACTGCAGGTGTTATATGATTCTCTTTGCCGGTCTTATGAAAAAAGTAACACGGATTCAGATCCCATTTTGACTCGGAGTTATTTTTTGCCGAGTTCAATCAAGCACCGTCCAGATTCCATAGCTCTCACAATCACTGTAATCGTTCTGTTCTTCTTGCGATCGCAAACCCCCCACAAGATCCCCTAGGGCGCTCGCAGCATCGATTGCGATTGTCCCGTCCATCGTCTCTCAGACGATAGCAACAAGGAGCTTTTAAGGTGCTCATTCCGGTCCATTGAAGAAGGAGAAAAAAGTGGCAAGTTGTGGATGCAGAAATGATTTATTTGCAGCCTTCCGCAGAGATTGACCTGGCATGAACTAGAACAAGCCATGTAAACAACATCTTCTGATGTCCAACAAAGAAAGAATGACTGTACCGATTTTGTGTATCCGACATCTGACCAGAAAACAGAAGATTTATTTGGCCTGAAAATTGACGCTGATTGACATTTTGCAAACAGTGTCTTTAATTAAGCAAATGGCCTATGAAATAGGATTTTTTTACTTGAGAATTATAAATAACTCTGTGTCTGTATTGAAATCACTTGTTTAAATTTTGATTATAAATATGTGGGTGTTTTGATATAAACTTGTTTGGTCCTTTTTGGTCTATGCTTATGCAAAATTGCATATTCATCAGCAAAATATTGATGTCACAGCAGAATCAGATGCAACATCATGGTTAACTTAATTCCCTGTCTTTATTGTTTGTGTTTTCTTGTTAAATGAGTGGCTATAGTTACCAGTCAAAAACGCGACCACCTATTGTGATGAAACTTAATTTTACTGTTGAAGTAATCGATTGCGATTTAATCTGATGATTAAAATAATAACATTGTTTTGGTCCAATAATTCAATTGTGGATATCCACGCCAAAAAAATTTAATTGAATTTGTTAAAGGTACACACCGCCTTTGTCGCGCGAAATTGGGCGATAAAAAACGCCCCTCAATATTTCATTGCTTTTCATACATGGTTGGAAAGATCTTTCAAAAGTAGAATATAATTGTCCACACAAATACCCCTGAAAAATGCGTCGTTTTTCTGTTATTGTACAAAAACAATGTCATGTGACTTTTTTGAACAAAAATTTGTCCAGAAAACTCACGAGGACAAAAGAAATAGTCGCACTTTCAGACGTTTAAAAAGTTTATTACTGAACCAAATTCAAGAATAATTATTTTTTATAATTCATTGATACTTGACAAAAGTGAAATGATTTTGAAACAATGGGTGAAAATTGTCAAAATCGACAAAAAGGCGAAAGTCTTGGCAGTTTCCCAAGACACCGGGAACCGAACCAAGACTCTGCCAGTACAGCCATGGGCGTCAGCGCGGACAAGCGCCCCAGGCGTGAGCCCGCCGGTTAGGCCATAATTATTTCAACACTTTTTGCGTGGAAATGTAAAGCAGGTCTCGACCACTGTGGTGCTTTTCGTGTCGGGTATTTTGAATTATGATACTGCCAGCGAGTTTAGTTTTGGAAACAACAATGACGCCTTCATTCGGAACATCGTCAGAGCCCCTTCATCATATCAACGCCAATAAAAAAGTGACAAAAACTGTTCAGTTTGGGAGGCCATCCGTCAAAATCAACGCCAGAATTTCGACCAAGCGGGCTGGGCGAAGAAAGGCTCACCGTCTACGGCAATAATACGACGCATGCCTGGCGACCATTGCCGGGCCAGCCAACCTCAAATGATGGCAAACACTCAGGAATTTGACTGTTGAACGTGATGGTGACCATGAATACCATGAATGTCGCATTTGTAGGATTATTGTTGGACAGGTACGAGTAATAAAAGAGAAATATTGTTTGATAATATAATATACTCGTAGGGCTTTTTGTGTGGCTGTATGCTGAACTCTTATGATGAATTTCTGTTAGCCATCACACTATTTTTGATAGTTCCTATATAGCCAAGGCACAATGATTATTGTGATGATGTTTACAATACAGACATGGTAATTATGAGATAGTGATGATGTTTACAATACAGACGTGATAATTATGAGAACAATTTCCAGTGAATTAGTTGTAATTTCCACCATCGATGCCCAGGTATCGAGTACAAGTACGAGTACGGATTTTTAATATGCACCATGTCCATCATATCCACCATTATTTCATTAGCTGTTATGTTTTGTTTTATAGGTATGAGAAAACATCACTGCCAGTATTTTTACTTGCATCAACACCATGTAGAGTTCAGCCTGATTCCATTTCCAATATTCACAGCTACAAACCATTGCCAAGGTAGAGTAAATCTTGATTGGTTCAGATTTTTTTTTTTTATCCCATTTATTTTTTGTTTTTTGTTTATATAGAAAACTTAGTTTATGTAAATATTTGTTTTTCTATAAAACAAAATCAGATTTACAGAAACAATTTCTCATTTAGAAAAAATGAAGTTGTGCATTCAAGTTTTTTCCCCCTTGTGCAATGCTTAATGTTAAATTGTCCATATTAAAGGGACAACATCACGGTCAGAGCAGACTTTCAACAGGGCATGGAATCGGTGTCCTTGTTTAGGATGAACACAGTAACTGAAACTTACTGGATCATTTATTCAGCAGCATTGATAATTATGACCTTATCATGTGGGGTGTTATTTTCAGTCACCGAGGTAATCTAAAACTATCACTCCGATTCCATGTCCTGTTGATCGTGACCGTTGTCCTCTTAAATGGAAAGTACAACAGCGTAACAGCTGTTATCGGTAATATTTACTTACTTTGAATGAAGATCGTTTAATAATGAATATGTTAAAGTTTGAGCTCAATGGGGAGTCTAAGTCATGAGAAAAGTGTGAAAACCCTTCATAATTCTTTAGGAAAATATTAGTAAATGTGTATATATTTTTTCCAGTTTTCTTTAAAATAAGAACACAATAAGCAGAATAATTGTTTAACTGCGTCACATCCAGTTAGCTGTAGGTAATAAATAATTCAGTAATTGTGCAATCAAGTAATAACCAGTGATGTACCTTCCCTTTAACATTATATCCAAACATTCATGTGAACATGTTTTTTTTTCATTCCTACAGTGCCCTAGCATCTCTTGGTCAACTCCCAGGTATACATGAGCTCCATCAATCATCAACATCAAAGTCAGTTGCATGGAACATAATAGAAAGTTGGCTAATGTTCATGTATCAGGTACCACATAATCTACTCAAAGCACAGCCGTATAGTAATTGGGTGGAGAAGAAACAATGCAGCTTATGTCAAATAGCTAATGTCTGCAGTCTTCAAAGCTTGTATGGATATCAGCTAATTAGCCTTTCATTAGAAAACAAGCTTATAACTACTACATGATAAAGTTTTTCCTTCTTTCCCCTGCCCTCAGCAGAAGAGTTGTAAAAAGGTAAATAATTCCCAAAAGTAAGGCCACAAGTTGTAATTAGCCAATTGACAATTTAAACAAAATTAAATGTAATTACATCCACTTGATCAAATCTGATAATTGCTTGCCCTTTTCATTTTGTTTATGAAAACCTTTAAATTCTAGATTTAGATGGAGAGAACATTGGTATTTATGTCTTGGTATTAAGTCTTGTACAAAAATAAATTGAATGGATGGACTGCATGTTTATATACCGAGAGTGATCTTTATTTATAAAATACTTCACTTTCAACTCAAGTTTATAATGAACAAATATATAATAACAAATTGAAAATGATAGTGACACTGTAATCAAGCATCTTCTTATAAATTTTCTGTTTTCAACTATACTGCAAATATTTAAAAATCATTTATAAAATTTGAAACAAATTCTACATTGCTTTTTACATTTTCAAGGTTATTTTGGCAAAATGTCTGTAGCTGCATTCATACTATAGAATTACAAGCTAAAGATCGGATGCCATTTTGTACATAAATTTTTAGACATTGAAATAATCAAGAGTTGTATGGGTGCTTGTAAATTGCCAATAAAATAATGAAATACATATTTATTTTAACTGTCCATTTGGTTTCATGACTTGACTCTTGTGGTTCCACTCCTCCCCCACAATCAATTGAAACCACTTTGCTGACCTGTTTAACCTATTGTAAACAATCTAACAATGAGTGTACATGGTCTTACACATGTAACAAGTGAAATGACTTCAGTGTAAATGAACCCAACAATGATCATTTGTTGACAAGAAAACAGAATCAATCTGCATAATAAATGTACGATTTAGTGACAGTTCAGAATGGATGACATTTAGGGGCTGTCATTGGAATCGGTAATTTTGGAATAAAATGCCTGTCCACCCCCCCACCCCACCCCCCCACCCCACCCCCCCACCCAATTTCTTGGTGATGGCATTTACTGCCACTGGTGATAAACCAACACATTTGTTTTCTAAAATTCTTTGGACTATCATTGCAGCACTATAGAATCCAAGAACTGGGGAGGGGAGGGGCAAACAAGCAATAAATGTAAGGGGCCCAGACATATGTTTGATTCCAAATTACCAATTCCATTGACCGAAGACTGGTGCTTCATTATGTCGAGAATCACACCCAGCATCAATTCTGCATAGCTGAAGTAGCAAGATGTTTCTGTCCTCTTTCTGAAAAAGATTTAAGAGTGAAGAGGAGTAAGGGCTTAGATTTAAATAAATTCAACATTATCAACAATCACTGTGAAATAAATTAAAACATTGTTTAACTGATATGGATTGGAAAGGTGGTTATCAGATAGACCCCTTCTCTTGGACTGAAATGCCAGTACTGCTATAGCAAAAAAAATAATAACAAATTATACTGAACCTTAATTTTGTTGTAATAAACAACCATTAAAACTAAATAAAATGTTCATCATTGGTATTTGATAATAAACATTAACTTCAACCCTGTAACACGTTAACATTAGATCTCATGAAAAATAGCGTAAAAACTAACCTGTGAAAATTTATTAAAAATAGGTGCTCCCCCTATGATTTGGTCATATTAGGCCTATGTGTCCCAACCAAATAAAAATGTTTGATAATAATATTTTGAGAATATGAGAATCTAAACCAAAATTGAAGCTTCCCTTTCACAATTTTTTCAAATATGTAGAGTATGTAATGAGGGGTTAGGGCAATTTCACATAATTGCCAGGGGATATTGTCATGATTGTGTTCATCATGTTACACATGTCCATGTTCTGTCTACCGATGGCAATGCAAACTAATTGATCATGATTGAGATGCTCACCCAGAATGAGAATCCAGCATGTCCAGATAGATGCTGCTAAGCACCGGTTTGTTCAGTCTATGCCTTTCTCCATGGTTGATCCAAGGTCTATCAAGCCTAATATAAGCATTTTCCTCACTTTTTTGGATGATCTTGGACGTCGACGTGCATCTGGTTCAGTGGTTGCAATAGAATCCAGGAATTCTGTGATCGTTCTACAAGTACAACGGATACAAAATGTACAGTAACAGACTGGAACCTTGTTCCTCTTGTTACAATCACAACGGTGTGCAATGCAGACTGAGGTACCAGTCTAAATACAATCTGCAATTGCTGTACAGGTTTCACGGTCGTGTAGACTACTGGAAATGCGTATACGTGACCTTTGACCTTATTGTTGTTTTTTGGACATTTCTCAGTAATTACATGATACCCAAATTTTGTTTTTTGAAGAAAACCTTCCAAAAAGGATTATCTATCATTCTATCAATCCCATTTTTTGCACTTTTAGGGCGGTGTGTACCTTTAACCATGAAACTTGAGAGCTGACTGTGCAATTGTTTTCTTACTCTAGGCCATGAATCCGTTCTACGTGTTCCAAGTGTATAGCGTTTGCCTGTGGATGTTCGGATATAATTACATCTATTTCTCACTAGCTATCGTTATGATGTCACTGATCTCTATTACGCTGACTGTGTACAGCACTCGCAACGTAAGTAACTCCGCAATGGAAAAGTAGTCCATGTAAAGCCAGCTCCACCATTAATCTCTTACGGGGCGGATCCAGCATCTTGAAAAAAGGGGTGGGGTGGCACACGGCTTCAAAGAGGGATATACTGGCAAAAGACGTATGGTAAATTTACAAGATACAAAAGGAGGGACACGCCCCCTTGCCCTCTTCTGAATCCACCACTGATCTCTTAAAGGAAATGTTGGCCAAACTGCTTTTATGCACTCGTGAAACTAAAGTGTTGAATCAACCTTTTAAGAGTTCGGTGAGTGACAACACGTTATAAGGTTAAATTCAACTCACAGAAAGTGTTGAAATAACACGGAGTCAAGTTAAGTCTACCTTTATCAATGTTAATTCAACACTTTAAAAAAAATTAAATCCAACTTTATAAAAGGGTTTTAAGAGTGTGTGTTTATGATGAACGGATCCTTTACCGACTTCAAATCAAGTAACCTTTCGTGGAATTACTCGGGTAATAACCAATGCTGTACCTCTTAATGTTTTTACAAAAGATAAACTTTATCCTGATTTCTGTTCATTGTTACTTCCCGTTTATTTCAGCAAAGTGTGACTCTACGACGAATGGTCAAGTCTGCTGGCACTGTAAACATATGCAGGGGAGATCAACGTGAGTGTTATCATTGAAATTACACATTGGCGGATCTAGGGGTCCAAAGATGGCATATTCCCCCTTTAAGACCCTGTCACGCCCCAATTATGGCATCGGTCCCAACCATAGTTAATACAGGCCCAACTGTAGCGTTGTATTGTTGAAGTGTTGAATGCTGGAACACTATAGTTGTGACAGGCCCAACTCTAGTTGGGCCAAAACCGTAGTTGGGACGTAACAGGGCTATTAGGCTTCCAGATCAGCGAGGTTCTGCATATCTATAGACCAATTTGTGGTCAAACTGACCCCAGGACTGGGTCAAAGAGAATCCGGCTGACCTGGAAACCGGGCAGGAGGTAGAATCCAAGTCAAGCAATTTCGACTCTAATTCTCTAATTCTGAGTATAAAATCTGGACACCTGTCTAGTTCGGAGACCGTATATTCGCCCACCTTGGGTGTGTGTGTGTCCATTGTCAACTATATCATTACTCAGGTATTGCGACATGTTAGGTACCTCTCTCATGTTGACACTTTTCACTCAATGCTTGGAGAGACCGTTTTACACACGTTCGGTATACACAGACTACCAAACAAAATCATGCCAGTTTCAAACTGTCCCATAGGCGTCAGCGATCACAGAGACACCCCCAATCTTCTGGGAAATGCCAAGAATAGCTGCGAGTCACGTTTTAATTCTCAATAAAAAAAATAACACCTGTAATATTGACAAATCGTTATTGCATCAAGTAATTCATTTAGAATTGTATTAATGCCCCCCGGCGAAAACAATTTCTCAGAAGAAAATAAATGTATCTATGAGATCATTCCATATTTCAATTGTAAATAATCAAGTCGCTAATACAAACTAATCATCGGGCGGGAATTATTATCAATCTTGAAAATAATAATAAAAGTAATAAAGATAACGTGGCCGCATTCCATATGAACCACAAATTCCTCAGCTGTGGATTCGTGGAGATGTTGGCGCGAACAGACCGAGTATATTTACGGATTTTTCTCCCGCTCATTCATGATTTCGTCTCGGCCAGCTTTAACCCTAGCCACCGTTGGTTATTTCTATGCAAATTAGGTTTGTTTACGTCATCGGCAGTTCTGGGTCTTCAGATTTTTCGCGGGTGTGAAACACGGCGCTGGTTATAATGAATTTCGTTTATATATATATATATATATATATATATATATATATATATATATATATATATATATATATATATATATATATATATATATATATATATATATATATATATATATTGTTTACTTCTGGGGAGGATTCGTTTTAATTACAGACTCCTGTAACAGTGGTGCACTTTTCCCAGTGTGACATCATTTTCTCCCTTTCATAGCTGATTGTAATGCTATTCATTATAATGCTGTTTGCGGTGACACTCTGATCGTCTTCAGAGGAAAGAAGACGATCTCCTGAAGACCGTCAGAGCATACTGATCGAAAGGTCGAGTTGTAACCACCAGAACTTATTACTACTCAAAAGAGATTTTATTCACATGGTGTCACCACAAACAGTCTTTACTTATCCTTTTCACCATGCAAAGCTACAAATCTTACTACATGGTGTCACCGCAAACAGTCTTTACTTATCCTTTTCACCATGCAAAGCTACAAATCTTACTACATGGTGTCACCGCAAACAGTCTTTACTTATCCTTTTCACCATGCAAAGCTACAAATCTTACAACATGGTGCCACAGCAAACAGTCTTTACTTATCCTTTTCACCATGCAAAGCTACAAATCTTACTACATGGTGCCACAGCAAACAGTCTTTACTTATCCTTTTCACCATGCAAAGCTACAAATCTTACTACATGGTGTCACCGCAAACAATCTTCCCTTATCCTTTTCACCATGCAAAGCTACAAATCTTACTACATGGTGTCACCGCAAACAGTCTTTACTTATCCTTTTCACCATGCAAAGCTACAAATCTTACTACATGGTGTCACCGCAAACAGTCTTTACTTATCCTTTTCACCATGCAAAGCTACAAATCTTACAACATGGTGCCACAGCAAATAATCTTTACTTATCCTTTTCACCATGCAAAGCTACAAATCTTACGACATGGTGTCACCGCAAACAGTCTTTACTTATCCTTTTCACCATGCAAAGCTACAAATCTTACCACATGGTGTCACCGCAAACAGTCTTTACTTATCCTTTTCACCATGCAAAGCTACAAATCTTACCACATGGTGTCACCGCAAACAGTCTTTACTTATCCTTTTCACCATGCAAAGCTACAAATCTTACTACATGGTGTCACCGCAAACAGTCTTTACTTATCCTTTTCACCATGCGAAGCTACAAATCTTACGACATGGTGTCACCGCAAACAGTCTTTACTTATCCTTCTCACCATGCAAAGCTACAAATCTTACTACATGGTGTCACCGCAAACAGTCTTTACTTATCCTTTTCACCATGCAAAGCTACAAATCTTACTACATGGTGTCACCGCAAACAGTCTTTACTTATCCTGTTCACCATGCAAAGCTACAAATCCTATTAGATGGTGTCACCGCAAACAGTCTTTACTTATCCTTTTCATCATGCAAAGCTACAAATCTTACTACATGGTGTCACCGCAAACAGTCTTTACTTATCCTTTCCACCATGCAAAGCTACAAATCTTACGACATGGTGTCACCGCAAACAGTCTTTACTTATCCTTTTCACCATGCAAAGCTACAAATCCTACTACATGGTGTCACCGCAAACAGTCTTTACTTATCCTTTTCACCATGCAAAGCTACAAATCCTACTACATGGTGTCACCACAAACAGTCTTTACTTATCCTTTTCACCATGCAAAGCTACAAATCTTACTACATGGTGTCACCGCAAACAGTCTTTACTTATCCTTTTCACCATGCAAAGTTAATCTTATTTTTGTACAAAGTATGTATAAGCCTTTATGTAGGCCTATATTTTGTCATTATACATTTACGCTTATAATTCTTCAAAAGTATGTTTTGCTGAAGGAATCTAATTCAAAGATACCAAACTATTGACGTCATGGGGGGATTATACACAGAATAGTGTCAAACGTTTTACCTGGCGAAACAAAATAAAAAATTACAACATTGTTTTCATTTTGGGATTATCAGGCGTGGAAGAGATTTGCATCACTGATCTGGTTCCGGGCGATTTGATCGAGCTCCCGTCTCGTGGCTGTATGATGAGCTGTGATGCTGCCCTTATTACTGGTTGCTGTATCGTCAATGAGAGCATGCTCACAGGTGGGTATGAAAAATGGGTTTGAAAATCATATCCTTTTCATAAAATATTCAGTTAAAGGGGCAGTATCGTCACAATCAACAGGGCATGGCATCGGAATGCTTGTTTTAGATTTACTCAGTGACTGAACAACATTCCCGGACATTACTGCTGCATAAATGAGCCAGTAATTTTCAGTCACTGTGTTCATCTTAAACTAGGACATAATAATAATAATAATAATAATAATGTGTGGACTTATATAGCGCACGTATCCACCAACTAAGTGGTGCTCAAGGCGCATTATATTATTACCCCTGCTCATAAGGCTCATAAGGCTCATAAATCATTCCTGAAACCATCTCAGCTCCCTGGGGAGTATACAGCTCAATTGCTGCCATTACAGCGCATATAGGGCTAATCAACCAACTCCGCCCTCACAGGTAGCCATTTAACCCCTGGGTGGAGAGAAGCAATTATGGTTAAGTGTCTTGCTCAATGACACAAGTGTCACGGCCGGGACCCGAACCCACACTCCGCTGTTAACACCAGAACTTGAGTCCGGCAAGCTAGACCGCTCGGCCGCGACACTCCATAGATTCCATGCCCTGTTGAAAGTATGCTCTGATCGTGACGATATTGTCCCTTTAAAGGTAAGGTATAGAATATAATGGGGATTTGATGTAATAACCTGAGACGAAATAATTAATAAGATCGATACCATCCTAATAGCCTATCTTTAACCCTAACCACCCCATATCCTTTGAAATCCTCCAAGGGGCACTTTTTAGGAAAAATCCAGCACTGTTGGAAACTGGTACTTTCACCTCTTCAAATGGGACAGAATTACTACCTGGCAAGAAGTACAGGCCATAAGTGCTGAATATGAAAGATCAACGAAAATGCATGGTGCATAAGGGCATGTATCCAAAAGTGCACTGTAGGATTTTGGACGATTCAGGACGGTTACTCGCAAGAGTACCTTGGGGGAAGGGTATTCCATTATTTCAAAATTACTTAATTATCACCCAGAAGCATACTTGATGTGAAGTATTGGAAAACATGTTTTTATTGTATGCAGTGCTCGCTCTATTTCAGAGGAAACACGAACGAATACCACATTTACAGATGACAACCTTTTGGTCCACGTGTCTTCTGTCAGAATTCTGAATCCGAGTCACACTTTTCTCATGGCGTAGATTCACATTGAGCTGAACTTTTTCACATGTTGGTTTTTGAATGTGTATCTAAAAGGGACACTATCATCACTATCAACAGGGCATGGAATCAGAGTGCTAGTTGTAGATTAACTCAGTGACTGAAAATAATACCCCACATGATAAGGTCATATTACCGTTGCTGCTGCATAAATGAGCCAGTAATTTTCAGTCACTGTGTTCATCATAAACTAGGACACCGATTCCATGCCCTGTTGACAGTCTGCCCTGATCATGACGATATTGTCCTTTTAATTAACATACCCAATGTTGTACCATCCCTTTCACATTATTGATGATCTTTCATTTTGATAAAACTAGTCATACGAAATTAAATATGATGGCAGATTGAAATTTCTCGAATAGATCTATATTGATCCGAATGCGAATTGTTAATTAATTTTATTAGTTTCCCAGAAAATGTATAAGTTGTGTAAATATATGGAATACCTTCCCGCATGGCCATCACATTTTTACTTAAGTTCAGTCAATCAGTCATTCTCATAGTGCATCCAAGCCACATTTCAAGACATACATGATGCCGAATCTTTATATAAATGTCCCTTTTTCCAGGGATAATTAGTTCAGCTTGGTTATAGACAATAGACTCTTTTGCATAACCCATTTCGTCTATCAGAAACATGACAACATTTCATGCATATATATTTGTTCACCATAACAATGTTTACCATGTTCGGCGCCGACCGTTCCTCTACTGCGCTTCGGTTCCTCCCAAATTGATGAAAAAACAATTCCTTTCAACCTTGCATGATAACAGCTCGATAATTTCACATCTTTCTTCATTATTAAAAATGATCAAAAACCAGAATCTGTGGCGGTCTCTTTATTTCATGCCGCAACAATCGTCCTCGCTCGTCGATCGTTTCGCACCTTTGAAGACGTGCACAGGTCGATCGTCACTGGCAAGCCACGTGACCTTTCCTGACGTCACCCGTACTTCTTTCTCGACGCTTCAGTGGTAACGAATAGATGTATATAAACATACTGGAGGTGACAAAGGGGCACCAGCGGAAATGGCAGGAAATGAAGAATGGACGCATGACACTTTCCGGTCAGATTTCACAACCATACGCAGACGAGATGTCGTTTAATCTTTACATATTTAGCTGGCCATGACACTCCAAAATTGATTTTGGCAATAACATGATTTTATTAAGTCCTTGTGTGTAGAACAGCGTATGGCTGTCTGATAACTCATTATTTAGATGGCAAAGTTTAGTTAGGGCCAAACCAATTTCCCTGTAATTGTTATTTATCCAAAGTTTACAGAAAGGTTAAATCAATATTTCAACGGCCTCAGCTAAATCCCTCTCCTATGTAAATTATCAAAAATACATTGAATTGTTTTATTATTTTTAAAGCATTAGGCTATATACATATTTTGCACCTAAAATAACGCAATAGCATAATCCTTACGTTAAGAAAAGAAACTCATAGAACTGATCATTTTTGTACTAAAAGTCATTACCTCAAAAATTCTGGTATACATCAATCTGCCGAAGTAGTAATGTCAACCCTTATAACAGAAACTGACAGACCCCCCTTCAAAAAAACTCGTTTATGACACCATATTCGCAAAACACACACGTCACACAGTGAGATTGACAACGTGCATGTTTTACGAGAACAGCGCGTCATAGCGTGTTACAGTCATCTCTACTCGTGGGGCGAGTCTCTTCTAAAGCCCCACCGGCTTTTTTCACGAGCAGCGCTGGATCACCGGTCCCATCCGTACGCCTGATTAAGTCGCGTTATAGTATATCGCCAGAGAGGTGTGAATGGGATTGCCTGTCCTCCAAGGTTGTAGCGAGGTAAAGCAGGTGTTCTAGACCAACTCAAGGAGTTCCATCCTCCCCGGGACGACAACGAAAACCGGTGATTATTATCCGGGAATCGATACTCGCAAGTCAGCATCTTTAATAGAATTCGACGCCGGGGATTTCTGAGATTCTCTTTGCGGTCGTGATTCCCTGCAGAGATGGGGGTTCGAGGCGCGGTGCAATGTAATTATTTTCCCTTTTGTCTGCAATGAAATCTTAATTTTAGTCCATCGTCGATTCTTTATTTGAGTTTATTGATTTCGGAATCGCATAGATATTTTTAGGAATTCCAAATTAAGATATAAAAACATCATAGACCTTTTATAACCAGTGAATAATTTTCCAAATTTGAATTGATGACATCGTCAGTTTAACGACTTTAGGAAAAATCAATCAACAATGGTAAACTAATGGTTGATCGAATTGAAGTCATCCTTTTGAAAATTAAAAATGTACACTCCTACATGTTATTAACTCGGGGTTATTGGGAGTTCTTATATTAGGGGCGTGTGACACATTTTGATGGCCTCATGCAGACCCCTATCCATGCTGGGGAACGGGGGTTGGGGCGTTCCCCCTGTGCAGACTTTCTGCCCCCCCCCCCCCCCGCGGCAAGACGGCCAATGTAAATGTATGGAGTTGTTGTGGACTCACAAATCAAATACTTAATGGATACCCCTCCACATTCTGCTGGTGACCCTTAGCTTTCCTGTTTCTGGCTACGGGCCTGCATCCCTTCCCTCCCTCCCTCAATAAATAAATAAATAAGTAAATAAATAAATACAAATTATTAACAAAAATGTTAAAAATGCAAAATAATCACCATGTCTCATACTCTATTTCATAGAGCTGCTAAGCAGGTTAGTAGATTGCTTTCGTTACCAGCCAAACTTTCATACAAAATGTATGCATTTTGGCTGGTAGTCTGTTTTATATTGCTTAGCAAAAATATTTGCTTAGCATAATTCTCTGCTTAGCAGCTCTGTGAAATAGGCCCCTGGCCCCATCTCACTCATTATAAACAACGGATGTTCCAAATGTACAATGACCCAACTTATCACGTTAATTATGAAGGACATTATCAAAACACGTGCGCATAGCCATAATGAGTATCGCGCTATTTTGTCAGCGAAGGCGGGAAAACCCGTTATTGAGGAATTGGTGTAAAAGTGCAAAAGGATATTACGCTACCGGACAGGAACCTTGATACAGATGTGACAATTTCCTAACTATTCAATTCCAAAATTGATCCATTTTTTTTAAACAAAAGTAATTCAGGAATTCGGTTACTGCTATTTTTAATTACCTTCTTTCATGTCACATAGCTTTCCATATTAAATAGTCTCTCATTGTGTTACAGATTCATATGAATGTATCCAGTAAACAATGTTATGTGACGTCTGCACAGTTGATTGCACTGTCATCTTTTGAGTATTTTATAACAAGCCCTTTTCATTTCCGATTGTGTGATAATCAAAAATAAGACTCATGTCTCCACCTGCACAATAAACGTGGAGTCCGTGGTTTATCACCCAACGCAGGGATTTTATCAATCTATAACATGGAGTCCAGACTTAAAATTGTCGATAATGTTCACAAGCCTGTAACAGAATTACCTCAATCGAAATCTGACACACTTTTCTTTTTTGAAAAACATTTCTTGGAATCCCTGTGAGTCATGATTTTGTTCTACCAAAAGCATAAGATAATACTGCTAGAAGTTTTGCTCTCTGACGTGCAGAATTAATAAATTATCAACGAATGTTCAGACTACTTCTGGAACCTTGCTGATATTTTGATAAGGTCGTTCGTCTTAATTGCCATAAAGTAAACCGTAAACCATAAAGTAAACCGTAAACCATAAAGTAAACCGTAAACCATAAAGTAAACCGTAAACCATAGAGTAAACCGTAAACCATAGAGTAAACCGTAAACCATAAAGTAAACCGTAAACTATAAAGTAAAACGTTTCAGGAATGGTTTATTCGTATTTAAAGATATATCACCCGTGTTTGGCTCAAGAGACCCCCCCCCCCCAAAAAAAATTTTAAAACGCGAACGAATTCTGAAAGATAATATTGTTTTTAAAGGGGCAATATCGCCACAATCAGAGCAGACTTTAAACAGGGCATGGAATCGATGTCCTAGTTTAAGATGAACACAGTGACTGAAAATTACTGGCCCGTTTATGCAGCATCAACGGTATTATGACCTTATCCTGTGGAGTACTAGTACTCCGATTCCATGCCCTGTTGATCGTGACGATATTGTCCCTTTAACACGAATTTTTTTAAATTTATTTTAATTAAATTTGGATGTCAGAAACTTTATTAAAAGCGATATTTAAAACGCGCTTGATTCTGATTGACAGCCGCACTGGCCAATCGGAAGACTACATACGCCCTCGATATTGTCCCTTTTAACGAAAACAATATATTTATTTATTTTAATTAAATTTGGATGTCGGAAACTGTATTAAAAGCGATATTTAAAACGCGCTTGATTCTGATTGACAGCCGTACTGGCCAATCAGAAGACTACACACGCCCTCGTACGAGCTGAGAATTAAAACAGTGGGCCAGCATTTTATTAATTTGAGTTTTTAATTTACTGGTACTAATCCAAAAATAGCAATTCAATATTTAAATATATTTTTTTTTACCATCCGAAGACATTTTTAGATGAATATTTTAAAGAATGTATTTACATTAAAATATTGATAATTTCCTTTAGACAGGAAAACAATTAATTTGAATAAGAACGGATTGCTTAAAGCAGCAATATCGCCACAATCAACAGGGCATGGAATCAGTGACTGAAAATAATATCCCACATGATAATGTCATATTAACATTGTCGCTGCATAAACGAGCAAGTAATTTTCAGTCATTGTGTTCATCTTAAACTAGGACACCGATTCCATGCCCTGTTGAAAGTCTGCTCTGATCATGATGATATTGTCCCTTTAACTCTTCTGCGCCTTGTGTTCATAAAGCCGCTTTACGAACACTGATTACGAACACTGCTATAATGAACGTTTTGTGTGGATCCAACCATACGCCGTATGACTAAATTTATTTTAATGTTCAATAATGATTGGAGAATACCGCTATATTACTAATACCGCTATATTACGAATACCGCTATAGAGAATCTGCTGTGTTCGTTACAGTGTATTATGCGTTCTTTCTTATGTTGTCCAACGCTAATTTTTGACGTTGTCCAACCCTCAGGCGAGTCGGTCCCAATCACCAAGACGCCGCTCCCGTTCCCACCGACAGGGGTCGACGAGCGACCCATGATGTACAACCCTGATACCCAGAAGAGGCATACGCTGTTCTGTGGCACGGAGATACTGCAAGGGCGCCCAGTAGGCAAACAGCCCATCTTGGCAGTCGTTGTCAGAACAGGTATAGAAACCCTATTCAAAGTCTCATTCATGATTTTGCCAGTGTTAAAAAACACACGATTGAGGAGGGTTTGGAACGCATGAATACGCAGTCGTCTTTTATACACAAACCGATCCTCTGTTGTTCCCTTCTATTGTTATATTCTATTGTTATCTTATATTGTTATTGTTATCTTATATTGTTATCTTCTATTGTTCCCATTGTTGGTGGACTTTTAAGCAAGCCCCATCGGATTTATACAGTAGGTGCAACCGATATTATTATAATTACTTAATGTATAATTCTCATACTCATCTGGGGGTTGGTGGAGGCCATCTTTGGTAAGTGTCCATTTTTAAAAATCTGGCCGATTACCAACAGGGCATGGAATCGGTGTCCTAGTATAAGATGAACACAGTGACTGAAAACTACTGGTTCATTTATGCGGCAACAACGGTAATATGACCTTATCATGTGGGGTATTTTATTTTCAGTCACTGAGCCAATCTAAAATCTAAAACTCTGATTGCATGCCTTGTTGATCGTGACGATATTATCCCTTTAAGAGGTTAACTTACGTTCCATAGAACCGTAGAGCAAGGACAGAACAACACCCATACTCCATAAGAGATTCTCTTACATTTGACACCGCAAACCTACTGCTGCTTTGTGCTTTTCAACATGCATTCAAATGCCTTTCATATAGCAGTGTTTTTGTATTTATTTTGTATTCATTGTTTTGCAGGATTTTCAACAGCAAAAGGAGCTTTGGTTCGGTCAATTCTTTTCCCAAAGCCAATCGACTTCAAGCTACACAGAGATGCAATCAGATTCATTTGTATCTTGGCTTCCATCGGTGAGCATTTCTTCTCTATCAGGCCTATGGAGTGCCATGGTAGAGCGGTTTGGTGCATCGGATTTGTGTTCTGATGGCTGAGTCGTTAGAATGTGGGTTCGAATCCCAACCGCGACCATGGTGCTTGTGTCCTTGAGCAAGACACTTTACCATAATTGCTTCTCTCCACCCAGGGGTAAATGGGTACATGTGAGGGCAGAGTTGGTTGGTGTGTTTGATTAGCCCTATGTGCGCTGTAATGGCAGCAATTGTGCTGTATACTCATGGTTTCAAGAATGATTTATGAGCCTGATGAGCAGGGGTAATAATATAATGCGCCTTGAGCACCAGTTTGGTGGATACGTGCGCTATATAAGTCCACATTATTATTATTATTATTATTATTATTATTATTATTATTATTATTATTATTATTATTATTATTATTATTATTATTATTATTATTATTATTATTATTATTATTATTATTATTATTATTATTATTATTATTATTATTATTATTATTATTATTATTATACTGTTTAAAATACTCACCACCCCTAGCTCTAAGCCATTTATTGCCTTAATTGCCAAACATATTTCATATTGAACTTTCCTGTAGATTGTCATAGTAACTGTAGTTCATGTGATTCATCCAATCACCAATGATCTAACTGATTTTCATTGATTATCATGTTTACAGCTTTAGTTGGTGCAATCTACGTCCTTTCGATCAAAATCGCCCACAAGGTAAATGTAGGGATGTGTGTCTCTGTGTGTGTATAAAACCCAGTAAAAACTCTTCCCTGGTAACCGTAAACACTATAATGTTAATGAAATCAATAGAACACGCTAACCAGCGATAACTGCATCGCGCCCTCTAAAGGTTGTAGACGACGCGAATATATTACTCGGGGAAAAAGTGAGTGTGTGCATTCATACTTAATGGTTATCAATACAAATGCACATAAATCTCAATCTGTTCGCACGTTTGGTAGAAAAGTTGGGAACATTTATAACAACATTTTCACTACACAAGTCAAGAGAGGGCGGTTAAATATTTGGTAAAATTTGTTGTGAGGACCATTGAGGGGTTTTCGTCATTGTGTAGACGTTTGTGCAGAGATTTGGAAATCTCTTTACTATTTCTCAACCCAATGAACCGTGAAGAGTGCAAAATTCCCGTGGTAGATGTGGCGGGAGGAGGGGGGGGGGGAGGGGGGGAGTGTGGGGGTAGGGACAACAACTGTTATGAAGCGATACTTTTACTGTCCGACAGGCCAAAGTACATGACATCATACTCAAGGCTCTCGATGTCTTTACGATCGCCGTTCCACCAGCCCTGCCAGCCGCTCTGACCATCGGTATGGTGTATGCACAGAGAAGACTCAAAAACAATAAAATCTTCTGCATCAGTCCACAGAGGATCAATCTGAGCGGCATGCTGGATGTCATCTGCTTCGATAAGGTACTCCTTTTCCTTAGTGTAGTGGGGAGGGCGCCACCAACGGCAGATCTGGAGGAGGAGGAGGGATGTACATATGGGTGCACCCCACTAAATAAACTGCCATAGTAAACAGTGCTAAATACAAAATATTCAAAAATCATTAAAAAATACTTAGAAGTCCCACAGTTTTTAAAACCAAAAGAAAAAATATTGATCGATATATAACCTTTTATATTCTTCTCTATTTACTTTCTAAAGTCCAGGTTTCCAGGGAGTTATTCTCATCCCAATGAAAACCACCCTCTACAGTAGTGAAAACGTCCACACTGAAAAGCAGCTATTTTGGAAAAAGGCCTTACGCTTGAAATCAAATTAGGACCACTTTTTCAGGGCCTAGTGTGTCCAAAATACTCACAGTTGGAAGCCAAGGACCCCCAGGTTATGATAGTGGGCCATTATTACACAATCCATCAAATGAATGGGCCTCAAATCTTTGTTTTTCAGAAAAATTTGAGGGCATACACTTTATGATAAATAGCTCGGCGCATGAATTCCTCACTATTTAGTGGGGTGCACCCTATAAAGAGATGATTTTTTTCAATTTGACTTGGGAACACACTAAGGACATCGAGTATATTGCAGAGGTCATGTTTCTGAAAAAAAATTGAAAAATATTAATCCACTGCAAAATGCCAGCTTTAAGCATATTGGTTCGTCTATGATGTTTCTGTGCAGTTTGCAATGGATAACCATGCATTGTGTATGCATTATTGTATTTCTTGGGTGCAATGTTTTTCTTTAAAAATTTCTTTAAATAACAATTAGTTTCCTCCTTGAATATTTAAACAATATCTGAGATATTATCTAAAGGCAATTTCAGACAGTTTTACAAAATTAACCTTATTAGGGGCGGATCCAGGTTGACAGAAAATGGGGCCTCATACACAATGAATCATACGCTGAGGGGGCAAATCACGAGCCTTTCTTCACATGATGTGCTGAGAAGAAAATGTAAAATGTAAATTGTTTCATGGTAAACAGACCACAAAGAGAAAGAAACATCCCCAACCCTGCATACATCCCCCATGTATATACAGGTCCTTGCAAAGAGAGTTGATAGGTGATGGAGAGGGGCAGGAATGGTACAATCAGTTGTACACAATTTCAAAACCTTCATTATTAATGCATGCATTCCTGAACCAGTACTATTTTAGAAACAACTACTTGTAATAGTTTTGTGAATTTTACTAATGCAACACACATGTAACACTAATTAAAGACAACAAATAACAACCAACTTCCAATGATAATGCACAATTTCAATAGCCGAAAAGAGCACATGCAGACTATGGTATTAATTTCACAATTCCACATACCTTTTTGTTGTAACAGTACTGTATTCATCCAATAAAGACCTGAAATACAAGGATATTGAATGGGAAAATTTAATGTGTAAAGATTTTTCATTTATTATCAGCCTTACTGATACTGTAAACAAAAGCACACGTTTAAATCCCACCATCAAAACAAACCATGGACGACGCCATTTTGAATCTATAGGGTGCACCCCACTAAATAAACTGCCATAGTAAACAGTGCTAAATACAAAATATTCAAAAATCATTAAAAAATACTTAGAAGTCCCACAGTTTTTAAAACCAAAAGAAAAAATATTGATCGATATATAACCTTTATATTCTTCTCTATTTACTTTCTAAAGTCCAGGTTTCCAGGGAGTTATTCTCATCCCAATGAAAACCACCCTCTACAGTAGTGAAAACGTCCACACTGAAAAGCAGCCATTTTGGAAAAAGGCCTTACGCTTGAAATCAAATTAGGACCACTTTTTCAGGGCCTAGTGTGTCCAAAATACTCACAGTTGGAAGCCAAGGACCCCCAGGTTATGATAGTGGGCCATTATTACACGATCCATCAAATGAATGGGCCTCAAATCTTTGTTTTTCAGAAAAATTTGAGGGCATACACTTTATGATAAATAGCTCGGCGCATGAATTCCTCACTATTTAGTGGGGTGCACCCATATCAATTTATAATACATTGTGTGTGCGCCCTCTTTAGTATGTCCCAATGTCCCTCCTTTTTTAACACCATGGATCTGCACCGGGGCACCAGTGTATAATGAGGTCACTTTGGACATTTTCACATGGGTTCTGACAAGTCTGACAAGATTTTGAACATTTCGAATAATAATAATAATAATTTTTATGATGACTTATTTTCAGACAGGGACCTTGACGGAGGATCACCTCGAGCTGCTTGCTGTATCACCGGTGACGAAGGATAGGTACACGACTTTTAGATTTTTCTTGTTTGGAGGTAAAGCAAACAAAACATTACTACCTGGGGGGCCTACTTTTCTTCATTAGTTTCAAACACTCCATTGTATATTATTTGATATTTTTCAAAGCAGTAGTTTGAACACTTTAAAACTGTACATGGAGTGCCATGGTCGTGCGATTTAGTGCATCGGATTTGTGTTCTGATGGCTGAGTCGTCAGAATGTGGGTTCGAATCCCAACCGCGACCATGGTGCTTGTGTCCTTGAGCAAGACACTTTACCATAATTGCTTCTCTCCACCCAGGGGTAAATGGGTACCTGTGTGGGCAGAGTTGGTTGTTGTGTTTGATTAGCCCTATATGCGCTGTAATGGCAGCAATTGAGCTGTATACTCCCCAGGGAGCAGAGATGGTTTCAGGAATGGTTTATGAGCCTGATGAGCAGCGGTAATAATAATGCGCCTTGAGCACCAGTTTGGTGGATACGTGCGCTATATAAGTCCACATTATTATTATTATTTATAATGTCAGAGTTATTAAAATGCATGTTAAGGTCTATGTCTATAATGCACATGCGAACCATTGTAACAGCGTAACTCGTTTGTCTTTTTATATAGTTTTGTGATGGTTTCTGACCCTTCCAAAATTCCTTTTGGACCGTTCGTGGCTGCCATGGCAACGTGTCATTCCCTGACGATAATTGACGGAGAGCTTAAAGGTGACCCGTTGGATCTTCAAATGTTCCAGTCCCTCAAATGGGTAAGTACAAGCTTAAGGACTTTTCTGTTTCTTGGGGAAAGGCAGGTCCAGACCCAGAGTCTCGGAAAGGAAGAGAGCTCATAAACAAACGAGGGTCACACTGCCAAAAAAGGGGAAACAAAAATACATGGCGAACGAGAGGGGAGAATTGACCCGTCAATAGGGAAAGGGAGGGGTAAGAAAGGAATTTCATAATTTTCACTCATTGAATCGTAACAATTACAGATATATTTATATTTATGCTAAAATTCAGTCCAAATCAAGTCACTAATCAAGTCTGAAGTAAATTTTCCATATTTCTTTTTCTAAAGTCTAAGAATGTGTGTAAATAACGGTGGGAACAAGATTGTTCTGTTTTGTTCCTCTATTTGCAGAATTTAGAGGAACCCAAGGATGGAGAAAGGGGAAATTTCGATTACGTCATGCCGACGGTTGTCTCTTCCTCAGATGACGAAACGGTAACACCAAGTGTCATACCTGCCTAGAAACGAGCCTATTCTTAAAGCTTGAAAAATAGTGAAAAAATACAATATTTTCAAATACGATCGTGTGAAGTCTTTGAAGAAATGTTTTCTTCTTCTGTCTAACAGTTCGGTAATTTCCAGAAGAAAATGGGGGCGTAATACTATGTTCTGAATCGTTAAAGGTACACTTTCCTGAAAAAGTAAGAAATATTTTGATAGTATAACCATCTTAAGATTAAAAATCCTCCTGGCCATATCGCAATCCAATGCATCTCTTGTCCATTTGACTTCTCAGAAAGAAGAGATCGGAATTCTTCGGCAGTTTCCATTTTCTTCCGGACTTCAACGCATGAGTGTCGTGGCTAAGACAGCAAATTCACACAACTTTAGTATCTTCGTCAAAGGGGCGCCCGAGATGGTAGTCCAAATGTGTGAACCGTCGTCAGGTAGTTCATCTAAATTAATTGCTTTCTACTGTAGTGGTATCCATTGAGTTCATACGAGTGATTAACGTGAAATTATTACTTTCGTCACTTTAGGATTACTTTGGTAAACCAAGGATGGGGTTCACTAGTATCTTTTTAGGGATGTTATTTGGGTTACTCAAAGTTTGAAAAAGGGTTGGAGAATTAAAGTGTTTTCGAGAAAGTAGTGACCATGGATGTGATTGAAATTCATAACTTTGAGAACTAATGTTCAGATTTGTTTTCGTCTTGTTGGTGAGTAGTGTGTTTCAACAAAGCATATCACAAAATATACATTTATAATGTTAAAGTTTTTATAATGACGTATTTTTTCGTTAACGAAATTTAAGTTAAATCATTACACTTTGTTAAATAAATCGTTTTAGTATGAGTTTGGTAAACAAATTGAAAATACAATTATGAAAGTATCTCTTTGCATACGCCTGAGTCAAGTTACATTCGTCTGTAGAACTTCATCATTTCTTTCTTTAAAATGAGCATCAAGTTGTTCACAATTCTGTCTTGTTAATTTGCTTCCAGTCCCAGGCGACTTCGAGGAGGTATTGAAAGACTACACTCAGCAGGGGTTAAGGGTTCTTGCTATTGGCTGCCGGGAATTGGGCGAAAAAGTAGGCTACAATGAAGCTCTCAAGTTGCAAAGGTTCGTAACTTTTAAAATGCTTTAAAATTATTATATATAATTGAGATTCAACTTGCTATATACCGTGCCTCATTATTTTGTAAATTTCTTCGATCATCATTCTGTGAAAACATGATATGCAAAATTAGTGTAGAAAATCTTAAATGTTTATAATAGCCTATATTTACATTCAAAATTTTGACAATTGAATATCAACCAAATACAGACCTGAACTTTGACCTCTGAACTTTCCCCCAGAAATGCCGTGGAATGTAACCTTCAGATGCTAGGGCTGATTATTATGCAAAACACCCTGAAGCCACAGACAGCGCCAGTCATTGCCAAACTCAAACAGGCTGACCTAAGAGTCGTCATGGTGACAGGTAAAAAACAAATATAGCGGTGAATGAGTAAAAAAGAAGTTCGGATGCCATCGGATACTGATCAAAGTAAACCAAATAAGGGCAAAACAATAGTGCCTTTTTCCATCAAAAATCATTTATATCAGATTCTGTGCGTTTTTTAAAATTAATTTATTAAAGTTCATAACTTAATATCAAGGAATTTCGTTAAAAAAATTATATTGACTGGAAAGTGTTTGCTTTGTGTATTTTAAGTATTCTGTTAGGTTGGTGTGGTCCACAACTTATCGCTGAATTTTGATTTGTCCGTTGCTAGGTGACAACAAACTAACAGCCATTCACATGGCAAGAAAGTGCGGTATGATCGGGCCAACTGAAGCCGTCATTGAAGTCGAAGCGACGCCCCCAATCGGTGGACAACAGCCAACCATAAAGTGGACCCCGGTCGAAAATCACTCGTACCACGTCAACAATAGCACCAAGGCGAATTGCAGACGAGAAAACGGACAGGTGCGACAGATGCTGGATAGTTTGTATGTCAACTATTTAAGAAGATGCAACTACAGAGCCATTGGAACCAAAAGATTCACTGCCCACTTAATCAATCAATCAATAACCATGTTCAATATTCTCTCTTTGGCGGTATTAATACATAGGGACCACATGTTATTTTTGACACATTGCAACGTAATAGGCACAGCAGCGCATGTGCACTTGTGGTAGTAGTGGCAGGGATGGTGGTCATAATAGTTGTTATGGTTTTTGGGAGTGGTCTAATCGAAGGGGGGGGGGTAGACGGTAAAATACTCCATGTGAAATAAACATGGGCTGAAAATATGCCACTGTTTTGGTAATTTGCCACTGTTTTGGTAATTTGCCACATGACGGATAACGTCCAAACAAACAGGATTAAATTATGGTATTTTCCCTGGATCGACAAGGTCAGTGTAATCTACTAAAGAGACCCACTGGATCCACTGATGGGGGCTAATTCGTTCACACCCCTGCAGACAAATGAAAGGTGGTCCGACCCAACCATTAATCTTTCATACCCCTCTTTCAGGTCCCGGATGAGGTCCAGATGACGTTTTCTGGGGCCGAGACGGCAATCGATATCAACTCCTATCATTTCGCTATGGATGGCAAGACATTTGCCATAATAGCAGAACACTTTCCTGAGCTCATGCCAAAGGTAATCTAGTTGTAATATTTTGGGTCTTTCTGTCTGTTGATATATACTTTTAAAAAGGTAAAAAAGCAAGGAAGCACAAATCATAACTATTTTTAGAGTGTTGTTGCAATTTTTTGTTTGAGGTATGGTTTACTTTTCCCCAATGGGTTTTTGATCAAAACCCTTGAAAGTTTGTGGAAAGCATACAACAACGATATAGCTCACGAAAAACTACTTTTTTTTGTAGTTGCCCCAATCATTTTTGAGTCTAAATATAATTTTGTCCTGTCTAAGGAAAAAAAAAAATATTGCACGCGTTTTGTGTCTGCTCTTATTTTTTAAAATTTCAGATAGCTACCCGGGGCACTGTCTTTGCACGTATGTCTCCTGATCAGAAAGCTCAACTCATCGAGGCGATCCAAGACCTGCAGTAAGTCATTCTCGCCAGAATATGCTTATCCCAAAGATCTGATGACACGCTTCAAGGCTCGTGAAAGACGCCATATACCGGCCTCTCCCTTTTGTGGAGATTCAACTTTGACCTTAGTTGGTAGTTATCGCGTGAGCCTCGAAGCGTGATGTCAGATCTTCGGCACAACGTATCCAATGAAATTCCTTGAATGGTACGCCCAGACCCTGTCTTTATTCTTGATAGGATAAAGACAGGGGACCAGTCTAACTTAGGCTAAACATTTGACCTATGTGGCATCACCGATATCTCAAATGTGGATTACGCAAGTTGCAATGAGAAGGCATTTTACCAATCATAACCAGCGCCATGTTGGCAGTCACGAATGCTTATCATCACACTGCGTCTATTTTACTCTGTTCCCCTGTCCCACCTATCTCAAAACATCGAAGAAATATTACAGTTTGAATGACACCAGTCCATTTTTGACATTTCCCTTTGATTTACATAAACCTGAGTATTAGAGTTGATTAATGCCTGATAGAGGTAACCTTGTACCCATGGTCCACCTCGTCCCACTAGACCCTGGTGGAAAAAAGGATTTCTGCAACACTGATTGGTTACTTCAAAATAATATGAAAACAATCTTAACAATAAAAACAATTCTTTTTATTGATAGTTGATTTCAGCATGTCAAATGTTTTTAGAATTAATTTTAAAAAGAAAAAGAATGCCGAAAAATGACGAAATGAATATCTAATTCCAATGCGTGGGATTTACATTCTGGATGGCCTAGTCCCGCCCTCCCTACTGCAACACCCGCTCTTATTGGCAAACGTGTATCAGACTATAATCCAAAACACATCGGATACAAGCACATAATTTACATATATCCAGGAGGAAGAGCAGTGGAAACGAGGAATGCAGAAACTTCCGAGAGGCAAACAAGGTTGTGATAGAGAGATTTATCGACTATTTCTTACGCCTTCATTCACAGGTTGCACGTGGGTATGTGCGGTGATGGCGCGAATGACTGTGGGGCTTTGAAGACGGCACACACCGGTATCTCTCTGTCAGAAGCTGAGGCATCTGTAGCCTCACCGTTCACCTCTCAGATACAGAACATTGAGTGCGTCCCTACCCTCATCAAGTAAGTTTATCCTCTAATCATCATGAGTCGTCTGCAAGCCTCACCATTCACCTCTGAAATACAGAACATTGAGTGTGTCCCAATTTTTATCAAGTGAGTTTTTCCTTCAAACCTCATGAGGCGTCTACGCCTCACCATTCACCTCTCAGATATAGAACATTGATTGTATTTCCATACATATCGAGTAAGTTTATTCTGCAAATCTGATGAGGTTTTACCAGCTCAAGAATCACATGTCATGATTTACAGAACACTGAGCATGTACCCACAATTATTAAGTGAGTTTATTTTTAAAATCAAGTTGTGTGCAGCCTCATTTTCACCTCTTACATACGGAACATTGAGTCTATCCCCCATTGTATCAAGTCAATTGTCATTTTTCTCCAGGGAGGGGCGTGCAGCCCTAGTGACGTCTTTCGGTGTCTTCAAGTACATGGCTGTTTACAGCATGATTCAGTTCACAACCGTCATAATTTTGAATTCTGTAAGTCTGTAATAAGTATACTCATGTTCATCCGGTGCGCATTTATGGAGAAACAAGTGTATGAAGATTTGTTGTAATTAGGATTTTGGCAAAATAGAACTTAACTGTAAGTGAATAACAGTGTACGTAAAGGTTGTACGAGCAATCATTTAATAATTTTTGATCAAGAAACGAAAAAAATTATCATGATTTGTTTTTACATCTTGAAATAAAGTGTAGATTGCAGCACAAGTGGTGAGTGACCCAAAGCCAAAACTGTGAAGAGCGGGCGCCTAGATATCAGGGCGTGGTAAGATCAGTTTACCATGGCTGCTGCATAAATAATGAGCCAGTAGTTGCATAATAATGAAATTCCATGCCATGTCGACAGTCTGCTCGGATTATGACGATATTTATGTCCCTTTAAGTTGATATGGTTTCTTTTACATTCTGACGAATAATCACAATTGTTATACTGTTGATATTTAACAGGTGGATAGTTTTCCGAGCGATGCTCAATTCATGTACTGGGATATCGCCATTACTACTACCGTGGCGCTACTGAGTGAGTACCATACAAAAACCGCTAGTGTCAAAATAACACCGCTGGTGTCAAAATAACACCGCTGGTGTCAAAATAACACCGCTGGTGTCATAATAATAATGTGGACTTATATAGTGCACGTATCCACCAAACTGGTGCTCAAAGGCGCATTATATTATTACCCCTGCTCGTCAGGCTCATAAATCATTCCTGAAACCATCTCAGCTCCCTGGGGAGTATACAGCTCAATTGCTGCCATTACAGCGCATATAGGGCTAATCAAACACAACAACCAACTCTGCCCTCACAGGTACCCATTTACCCCTGGGTGGAGAGAAGCAATTATGGTAAAGTGTCTTGCTCAAGGACACAAAGCACCATGGTCGCGGTTGGGATTCGAACCCACATTCTGAAGACTCAGCCATCAGAACACAAATCCGATGCACTAAACCGCTCGACCATGGCACTCCAAAATAACACCGCTGATGTCAACATTATTCTACCATGGTGATTATATTGCGCGAGTTGCCCAGTTTGTGCAGTGTACAATATCATTTAAGCAAGAATTTAAATTAATTGATGGAATTCTCGGAATTCGTTTGCCTTTCACCGACGCCTTTGACTTTCATCTGTAAAGCATAATATACTCAGTGCTTTCGAACGTTTGCGAAAACAAAAGTCGCAGGCGTTTCGGTCGGGACTCGAACCCACACCCTCTTTCTAACAATCTACTGGTTTAGAACCTCCCTGAGTTCTTAAATATTTGGTGTAAAGATAAAAAGAAGTTAACTGCGCAGTTTTCCCCGTCGCGTTCCATCGGCTATTTACCACATAAGTTACCTCTGACCGACACAAACATTTCCCGGACGTAAAAGTAATTTTGTCATGGGGATCTGTTTATATCTATTCATTCATGTATTTATTGTTTTGAAAGGATGATAACAATATTATTTTTGGAGGGTCTTATAATATTTGTTTTTCTCTCTTCCAAAGTTGCCCGTAACGAAGCTTACCACACCATCGTCAAACGCAAGCCACCAGCTAACCTAATAGAATCATCTATACTCTTCTCTGTATTCGGGCACATTATCATACAGTTTGTGGTTCAGCTTTCGACATACATCATACTCATTTCGCGACCGTGGTAAGTTGAAAGTGTCATTTCAAAATAATTATCAGTCATCTTCAGACAGGTGTAGGGTAATAATAATAATAATAATAATGTATAGATTTATATAGCGCACGTATCCACCAACTAAGTGGCGCTCAAGGCGCATTATATTATTATCCCTGCTCATAAGGCTCATAAGGCTCATAAATCATTCCTGAAACCATCTCAGCTCCCTGGGGAGTATACAGCTCAATTGCTGCCATTTCTAGCGCATATAGAGCAAACCATCTCTGCCTTCACAGGTACCCATTTAACCCCTGGGTGGAGAGAAGCAATTATGGTTAAGTGTCTTGCTCAAGGACACAGGTGTCACGGCCGGGGCTCGAACCCACACTCTGCTGCTGGCAACACCAGAACTTGAGTTCAGTGCGCTAGACCGCACGACAATCCACTTTACGTGCATTATACAACACACGGGACCTACGGCTTTACGTCCCATCCGAAGGACGAAGCAATTATGGTTAAGTACCTTGCTCAAGGACACAAGTGTCACGACCGGGGCTCGAACCCACACCCTGCTGCTGGCAACACCAGAACTTGAGTTCGGTGCGCTAGACCGCACTATAACAGTAAATAATCCCATTGACTATTGGTGTACTCGAACCCGCGACCTCCAAATTACTGTTCCAGCACTCTACCAGCTTTAAAATTAACTAGGATGTGCAGTTTTGCATGGTGAAGGATAAGTGAAGACTGTTTGCGGTGACACCATGTAGTAAGATTTGTAGCTTTGCATGGTGAAAAGGATAAGTAAAGACTGTTTGCGGTGACACCATGTAGTAAGATTTGTAGCTTTGCATGGTGAAAAGGATAAGTAAAGACTGTTTGCGGTGACACCGTGTAGTAAGATTTGTATATTTACATGGTGAAAAGGATAAGTAAAGACTGTTTGCGGTGACCCATGTCGTAAGATTTGTAGCTTTGCATGGTGAAAAGGATAAGTAAAGACTGTTTGCGGTGACACCATGTAAACATTATCTTTTGAATAGTAAGTAGTTCTGCAAAGAACTGGTGGTTACAACTCGACGTTTCGATCAGTATATCCTGAACGTCTTCAGGATAATGCTTTAAATTTGTAAATGAGATAATTTTTTTTGTCTTCTTCTTATTTTGTGTCAGGTTCAAGCCACTGGTTCCCGACGATGACAGCCTTGTGAATAACTTCAACTACGAGAACACCACCATGTTTTGTATCTCGTCATTTCAATACATTGTTGTTTCTTTTCTGTTCTCCAAGGGACCTCCGTACCGAAAACCCATCTATACCAACAGTAAGATTACCACACCGTTATAATGAACACCAAGGATTGGGATTTAATATTGAAACACCGCTATAATGAACGTATGGGATTTGGGTACACGTGTGATTCAAAATGTAAACCACCGCTATAATGAACAAATGGTTGTATGACCCTATGTGATTAAATATTGAAACACTGTTATAATGAACGCAATGGAAACAATTGATTAAATAAGACAAATAGTTAAATTACAGGGAAAATACCGTCACGATCAACAGGGCATGGAATCAGAGTGCTAGTTTTAGATTAACTCAGTGACTGAGATTAATGCCCCACGTGATAAGGTCATATTACCGTTGCTGATGCATAAAGGAGCCACTGCATTCATCTTAAACGAGGACACCGATTCCATGCCCTGTTGAAAGTCTACTGTGATCGTGTCCCTTTAAACCTTGCAAAGGTGCCTCCATAAATCTATAATATATTGATACTAAAAAGCAGTAGCTGCAACAATAGTAAACAATAACATCAACAACATTGACGACGACGACGACGACGACGACGCAGCAACAGCAACAGCAACAGCAACAACAGCAGCAGCTCTTGTACCCCTGAGCACAAACCTCAAAACGCCAGTTTCTCCACTTTGTTGTTACTGTTTTTGCCAAATTTTGTTGCAGTCGATTTGTTTGTTTAAACTGGGTATTACAAAAAAAAATTAGTTGTGTGATTATCCTCACAAATTTGGTGACAAGACATTCTGCTCACTCATTTATTGCAAATATTTCTCTATTTTTCTTTACAGTTCTGTTTTCTATCGATCTGATAATTCTGTTGTTGTTCACTATCTTTGTCGTTATGGTAGAAGTCCGAGAAATACATGATTTTATTCCCGTAAGTATATTCAAATTGTATGTTATTAATTAATGTTACCTTTTCTTTGACGTTTTTCATTGTGGAAGTACAGTAGATAAGGTTTCCATAATGTTAACAATCTTTGAAGACGATTTGAGTATACTGATCGAAACGTCCAGTTATCTCACCAACGGTTATTTTATGAACCAACATTATTATAACAACTCCTAAGAGATTGTTTACGTGGTTCTCCTGTATACATTACTCGTACTGTGCTTCTACCATGCAAAGCTTCAAATCCTACACTTTGTTATCATCATTGCAATAAGTGCTTATTGATTAATTTATTGTAATTCTTAATACAATAATTGTTTGAATACTCATTTGTTTATTATCATTGCAATAAGTGCTTATTGATTAATTTATTATAATTCTTAATACAATAATTGTTTGAATACTCCTTTTTATCATCATTGCAGTAACTGCTTATTGATTGATTTCTTTGATAGCTGATGACAATACCGTTAGATTTTCGTTTTACGATTCTGGGGCTTGCCGTCGCCTACTTCTTGGCTGCGGTCCTTCTGGAGGTGAGCTAACTCTGTACTTTTATTTGATTTTTAACAGATATGACACATTTTGGGGGTAATTTCAGAAAAAATAGATGAACGAAAGTTTACCTGGATGTATATGTGTGAAT
Organism: Zoroaster sp. YZ-2022; assembly: GCA_029582265.1. Lineage (NCBI taxonomy): Eukaryota > Metazoa > Echinodermata > Asteroidea > Forcipulatida > Zoroasteridae > Zoroaster > Zoroaster sp. YZ-2022. Next base: position 27,109,145 of record CM055836.1, read on the forward strand.
TTTGACACAGGAGGACCCCAGAGGAACAAAGAGGGAAAACGACGTTTTTGTATCATGTAGAAGTATTTGTAAATCTATGACCCCGTCTCTTTTCAGCAGTATGCACCCCACACATTTAATTTTTGTTTTCCATTTTCCATTTCGATTCTGACAGAATTTCTTATCCGAGAGCCTCTGGTTGAATCGTATAATTTCCTGCCGTAAATGCCGACAGGGCAGTCTGCCGAAACACGCCCAGGTCGAGCAAGAACTCCTGGCCGACCCGACCTGGCCTCCACTCTCCAGCCGCACCCCGGCTCAAACCAATGGCAGATGCGTAGACGAGAGTCCTTTTACTCAAAAGCCGGTCACAACAACGGCTGAAGGGAGTGTTGAAACACCAGTCTGATAGTCGCACGGAGGCTACGAGATATTTAAGCAGCATCGCAGTACGAGGGTTGAGTCGCTGTGCGACTTGGCTGGTACCTGCTGCGGTCAATCAGCAAAGTCCGTGTGAATCAATCGATCTATCTTGGTACATTTTGTTACTTTTTGTACTTTATTAAGTCGTTCTAAGAGGTGTATAATGTGAGTTACCCCTGCCCAACTTCTAGAGTGTGAACGGTAGAGTTTAGAACATCTGCGAGTGTTTGTTAGTATGTATAATGGTTTGTCCCATACTTACTCCTGAAGAGAAGACGCACAAAGATGTTTATGATGATGTTACGCAGATTTAATATGTTTATAAAAATGCTTGCTCTTTCACAGATAACGCTGTCAGTATTATTTAGCCACTGAAGACGTCTAGCTTATTAGTTTCTTTTGTTGCACAATGTTGTTGCAGTCTAATGTAGTTCATTCATTGCAAATTGTTCGATACTACGTTGTTGTACTACTTTGTGTGTGGCATAATTTGTAAATTTCCTGTGAACGATCGAACTTCAACTTTCACGTAGTCACGATGCATGAAACAAGAGCGCCCTCTAGCGAGGAGAATGGTCAATTTGTTGCTTGTGTTTTTGGGTGGTTGTTTTTTTGGTGTTTGTTAATGGTAGAAACCGTCCCGTTTTCCAACAACAGATTGCAGAACCTTTGTACAGAGAACAAAAATTCCAGGTTAGCTAAACTAAAAAAGTGATGTTAGTGCTTGGACTTGGACAATATGTTATTAAAAGTATATCGCCCGAGCTTTCCCGTTATTTCGCAAATTTGTGCTTTTATCAGGAATGAAAACAACAAAATTATAATGAGATATTTCACAAAGTATTTGTCAGGAGAATAAAAACACACTTATTGAGTTTATGACGGGAACCCATCATAAATTAATTTCGTGGTTTTCATAATTTTTCTTTCATAAGGTAAAATAGCAATATTACCAGCAACAACATAAATGCTGGTACAAAAGTGAAAATAACACGGACATTAACAATACAATGTTGTGTATGAAAATCCCTTAAAACTGTTAATTTAATCGTGACAAACTGTTCCTTTTAAAATGTATACATGTATGCGTTTTATGTAAAATCTGTAATTATTATGAATAAAGAAGATATTGTTGCGTGGTAGCGAATGAAAAAAGAACGGTTGAGCATCATTATTTCATTACTCGGACACTCTCGAACAAAGTGACATTTAATTGTTTGTGCACGAACCATTGGTACGGGTGGTTCGTGTGAGCCAATGAGTGATAAGTGCCAAATAGAAGCGCCTGTGTGAACTGCTAGTGACTGCGTGCGGCTCTATAGACAAATCCCAAGATGACGAAATTAACGTTGACCTGCGCACTTCCGGGTTTGATAACGGGGCTCTCAATGTTGACGCATGCGCTGTATGATGGGAGCATGAGTGGTTCTATTGTCTACCTCACGTCGGTGTTGTGACTTGACACAGAGAGCCTCGGTTTCAAAGCGGAAGTGCGCAGACTAGGTCAATTTGAAAGTCGTCTATTGGCCAACGGTTAACGTACATGAGCTATAGGCACTTATCACTCATTGGCCCACACGGGTTTGTGCACGAACCACCCGTACCAATGGTTTGTGCACAAACAATTAAATGACTTTGTTCTAGAGTGTCAAGACTAATGTTGATAACATTTATGAACTAGTAATTTTAAATAATCGGTCAACATAATCCTGAATAATATGACAATTGATGTTGTAGCTTTGCATATATTATTGATAGGCTGATATTGTGGTTGAGTGAAAGTAGTAAACAATTAGATAATTAATTTACACATTTGAAACTGTAAAAGAAATTACATTAGTTAACAACAAATTATTTTAGTAATACGGCGACATAAAATGGGAAATGTTATTCCCTTGATTGTCTTAATGATTCATTCTGATTTGAAAGCATTTCAAATGCCAATATTTGTTCTTAAAGAGAAAGTACAACACTATAGTAATGGTGGCAAAACTGCTTCTACGTGTACTCTTACTCTCTTGAAATTGAATCAATAAAACAACCAACCAATAAGAGTTTACAGCGTTTGATGATATGTGGTTGACGAATAGTTATGCAGATTTTATTTGATCGACAAACACAACATTCGCGCTTATTCTAACTTTGAATTGTTATCATATTAATATTAAGGCGTAAATTCAGCTGATAGAATTTTTTTTTAAAATAACTATATCAATATTCTACTATGAAATTTTCAGACACTAACATTCCATTGAATTTTGTTGATACCTTCATCACTTTTACACTAAGTAAGGTTTAAGTAAAAACTTTGAATACTATATAATGTTAATGTTTTTTTGATGTAGTTTCTCAGGATAACTGAAACATTTACCAGCTTGACACAAAGTGCAGTTACCAATGTTGTTCCTACATCTATTAGTGTGGGGGAGGGGGGTTGCTTGTAAACCCTTGCTCGCCCCATGTTAAAGCCCAATTACGCTTTTGCTTTGCGCCTTGTTTATTGTTCGTATCCATGGAGATTAAGACATATGTATAGAAATAATCTCTTGAAGATTTCAACAAAATTTGTTGAGAAGAGAAAAATAAGAAACTTTATTTAGGCCTGCATACAGGGAAAGTTCTTCTTATTTTTGTTTAAAGATTAATTATTATTATTATATATGTTTAGTATTGTACGAAAAAGTTGCCCTAATGGTGATAACCCAAACACCGTGTGTTTGTTCCAACAAACAATCTATCTCTAGTTATATTTTGTTAAGGGTTGTTCAAAAATTCGCCTTAATGGTGATATTAGTTTCATTTCATTTTTGTAAAATGAAAGCACATCGGACAGTTTAATTTCTCTTACCAACTTCATATCAAGATGACAGCTGTTTGATAATAATTTGATAATTTTGTAATTGGATGTATACAAAAGTTGTATCCGGTCTTTGAACTTCTGGTAGTAAAAATCACATAAAGTCAGGTTACGTTTCAGTATTGGTATAGGAGTACAGGGTGTTTTTAAGTCAGATTTATTTTGTGATGACTCATGTGAAACTTGTGTACATTTACTGGATTGGTTCAATGGTCGCCTGGATAGAGGGTTCCCTATTGGTGATTAAGGCATCCACCACAGGGCCATGTTGGTACTCTACTATATCTCTATTATTGTGACTCGATAGAGGATTGCCTATTGGTGCCTAACAAATAAAGGTAACCACCACAGGGCCATGTTGGTACTCCCCTATACAAAGGAACATAAAAGGAATTCACAAAGGAATGCACATTGTTAAACGTGGTTTGTGTGAGGACCAACATGGCGTCCAGTGGCTTTAAATGGAAGCCCATGATCTTCTGTCCAGTCAGTATAATAGAGATCGATGGATTGGTTATCATAAGTGTTGCATACTATAGTAATGACCGTTTGTAAAAACAAAATCATTAAGTTGTGCTTCAGCAGAAAACTACAGAGCTGTAATATATGTCTATAATATACCTACGGGCTATTGTAAAGATGTAGATTACCACCTTCAAGACACTTCCAGAATGATTATGTAATGGACGATTGTAATAACTATAATAGACACGTGTGAATGTAGAGAAGTATTCTAATAGGGTGCATGAATATTAATGATTCAGGGCTTATGAATATTCATATCACTGTGAATAACAAAGTAATGACATAATAATATATTATGTACTATGCAATTTATATAGCATAGATATCGTATGATGTACTTTTGTGTTATATATCTATAGACAATCATATATTCATTTGCAGTAATTATACATTAATGCGATAAACCTTTTTGTAATGAGTATTCATATGTAATATTTCCACCTACACTTTTGTCTATATACGAAAACCAATAGCAATAACATATAATTGATAATCTTAAGACAAAAAAAATGGTGTCTCAAAGCGGAACCTTTGAGCGTGCATACCTTTAGCACGCCTTCAAGGTCCTAGACAGATTTGATAGGGCCGCTTTCCCATCATGATTCTGACTAATAAAAACATCGTTGTGGTGTCTGGACCAGCAGTATAGCAGCTGGCAACATAAAAACTAGAAATGGAAATGTAGATGACGATCAAAGCTAACTTTTGTCAAAATGTTTCTCAGAATATGCATGCTTTATAATAGCCTATGTGGAGCAACCTACCTCACCATACCGACAACACGTTCATCTATATTCTTCTTCTTTATTCAATCATTAAAAAGTCAAATGGTATAGTAGTATATAACATTTAAATATACAAAATTTACATAAACATTATGCTTGTAGGACAACACACACTCTCAAATAATACAGCTACTAGTTAGGACAACGACATAATTCAAGTGTTTCTTTCCATGGACAAGTCCTCACTGACATGAGTAACCTCAACACATCCTAGATATAAAAAGCCTTCAAAACAGCAATACAAATCATTTACAATGACTCAAATTAAACCGAACAATAGAGGGCGGTATTGTAACCGAGCGTCCAGCAGCAGGTTCATGATTATTTGAAAAAAAAAGTCGGCAAAATGTTTACATAATGTTTACAACAGGTTACATAATTAGCAGTTGTGTCTAAAGGGCTTTAATCAGTGATTTTTTTATGTCTGACCTTTGACCCTAACCATTATTATACATGTCCTTATGACCTTTTACATACCGAATAAAATAGGAAAAAATGTGTTAAGCATAGACACTGAATGTTCTTATTTCTCTATTGTGTGTGTATGTTTTATCATTCAACTAGAAGACCTAGGTTCAAGTACATTAAAGGGGCAGTATCGTCACGATCACAGCAGACTGTCGACAGGGCATGGAATCTACGTCCTAGTTTATTAAGATTAACACAGTGACTGAAAATTACTGGCTCATTTATGCAGCAGCAACGGTAATATGACCTTATCATGTGGGGTATTACGGTAGTCACTGAGCCTTCCGTTTCCATGCCCTGTTGATTGTGACAATACTGTCCCTTTAAAGATATATTGCTCGTGTTTGGCTCAAGAGACCCAAAAATAGAATATAAAAAGTGAACAAATTTTGAAAGATAATATCGTTATTAAACGAACAAAAAAATAAGGAAATTCGAATGTCGGTAACTGTATAAAATCGATATTTAAAATGTGCTGGCCAATCGGAAGACTGCTCGTGCAAGAGGATTAATACAGTGGGATAGCATTTTATTAATTTGAGTTTTTATAGTACTAATCCTTGATGGATATTTTCGTTCAACGTTCAATGAAAGCTTATAACTTCCTTAACCCCCCCCCCCCACAAAAAAAATAGCAATTCAACATTTAAATCTATTTTAACCGTCAAATCGGCCCAAACACGGGCGATAAGGCATAATGTATTCGATTACAAAATGATTACTTGTATTCGTAACTGAATTCGGTTTTTAATAAGGCCAACGGTCCTTATAGGGCCATTAAGCAATAGTTAAACTATTGAAAGACGATTTAACGGTGGAACGATTAGGAGGATAGTTTTTTTCAACGCTTGAATGCGCTCAGCCAAACTGTCCCTCCTGGGTCAGACAGAAGAGTTATTAAGGGATTACTGCCTATTGTGTAGGGAGGATTAGTGATGGATTAGCAGTGGCAGTGCCATTGATGTTCCAGTCTACAGTAGCCGCTTTGTAGGTATTAGGACTGTCATATTTTATCACTTCTTTTGTCTGCTTCCAGAAGCAGTTCTATGCAGAACCATTACTTTCAAATCTGGTAAAGCAATGAAGCAAGCTTAATGTAATCGATCCCAGGTCTGGTATTAACAACAAAATCATTCACATTTGTTTGACACTTTCATATCATCCCTTGGACCCCCGCCCCCCCCCCCACACACACACACACCACACACACACATACACACACACACATTCTCATTTTTTCATCCTTGTGGAGACCTCTATTGTTCTTTCCTTTGTTCCTGTACTTAACAATTTCCCATAGGATTTGTACACAAATTTCCTTGTGGAGCACGGAGTCCTTTAGAATTCCCCTGTGGAGACCAATTGTTCTTGCCTTTCCCTTTTGTTATAGGACTCCACAAGGGAGCGAAAATAAGAGCACTTAATGTTCTCCGCGTTGACTCTTCGTGCAAAACAGTTCATTATTTCGCAAAACGTTCTCAATATTGTCCATGGCGCGGGGATTTAGGATCCCAACTAATTGTGACCAAGACTGTAGATAGAATAAGGGGTTCCTGGGTACATTATGTTACGTTGATAAACGTGAACATTATTACACTAGTTGTAGCAACGACTTCTTCAAAAAAGCACAGCGCCCTCCTTTGACCAATCAAAACCACGAATCTCATTTTTCTGGCTGCATGCTGTGCGTTTGTCATTCTGATCCTACCTTGCCTTTAGAAAGTTAATGACACTCGAACGGTTGACTCGAACGGTTGACAACAGCTTAAGCATTCTCATTCACTTGTACTCCGTCCATGCGTGTCCACAAGCGCATTACCAATACCTCATAATACTAGTAACATAGTCCTGATAAATGAACGAGTGAAAATTGTGCAGAGCACACCGACCTATAGGCACGGATTCAGCGTGCGAGAAACATCTACCAGGACAATCGGACACGATTCACGGTGTAACGATGTTGTTTCCGACGGTGAAGTCGTGGTTGCGGGGCCTCACCCGAACGAAGACATTGGATCACGAAGGACTGGTCACCTCGGAGCTGTCAAGATGCCTGGGGATAGCGGACCTGACGGCTATCGGGGTCGGTGGCACCCTAGGGGCGGGAATCTACGTCCTGGCCGGGCAGGTAGCGAGGGAAGAAGCAGGACCAGCCATTGTACTGTCCTTTTTGATTGCAGCAGTTGTATCTATGCTGTCTGGTAAGTATTTGATTATTTTCTTATTTTGCTAATGCATATGTCAATTGTTGTAAACTTTGTGGGTTTGTTTTTGGGTGTTTTTTTTACTGAAATGAGAGCGCTTCAAACAGAATAATACTGTTTGGTATGATTGGTACATTGACCAACTTCTCATTAACTTAGAAATCGATTATTAATTAGGTAAATTCTGTATTTAGGTATTTGCCAACATTGTACCTTCCCTTCAACTATAATTAAGTGCGTGAATTAATTTATGACGGGCCCGTACATAAATATTACGATTTATCTACGATTTATCTACAAGGAAAACAAATAATGTTCAAATTTAAAATTTTCAAATGCCGGGAATCTCTCGTAAAAATAGCAAAAAACACTGGCTATGTTTAAAACCAAACATGATGTAAATATGTATGTAATTAAATAGGCATACGTGACTAGGACTTCAATGGTAGGCCGAGTGGAAGGGCGGATCAAGAGTGGAAAAAGTGCCAAGGGGGAAAGAACTCCCAAGAACGGGGTTACCTATCCTTAATCCCGTCCCCTGGATCCGCCGATTGCGAGTAAACTCTCCAGAAATTTGTACCAATATTGAGCCGCTAAAAATAACCATTTTGTCGCTAGCCATGGGCTCATTACATGCTGTATGAACATAATGAGGCAGTGATATAAATCATGGATTACAACAGACTCGGGATCGATTACATACTCATTGTAATACATTCGAGTAATGTACGAGCATAGCCATTGATGCGAAAAATACGAATTCAACGTTCCTGTTGAAACGCAATGAAATGTAGTTAATAAAAAACAACTAGCGAATACATAATTATACAAATATTCGGTTTGTAATCGAATATTATTTAAATGTATTCAACTTCATTTCTGGATTGCAGTTTAACCTATGTAGGTAACTATTTGACAAATCGCAACCAAATGACGCTCTAAAGTAATTAAGTGTTATCATCTCTGTAACCCAGTTTTGTTTAAATCCAGTTTTGTTTAACAACATCTGTGAACTGACCGAACTTAAACATCAGTGAATATTGACTCTTGGGTTTAAGATTGTTCAAAATTCATGGATTATTCAAGCAAGATTGATGTTTAATGGCGTCATAATTAGCCGAGACTTGAAGAGGAATAGGCAGACAGACCCCCATAGCAACATATTATCAGGGGTGCGGGGGAAGTAAACCGAGATTGACGGATTGGCATTCTGGCTGTGAATGACGTAGCTTGACTGTGATTGGTCCAGCTGTCATCCATTTGGAGCTATTGCATCCGCTGTATGAATACTAATGATCACAGAGATTTGATTGTCTCTCTAGATTATAGATACAGTGAACCACATAAATAACCGGTTAACCCTAACTCCCTCAGCCCATTTGCTTACACATAACATGAATCCTCCAAAATCCTTCAGTAGTAAAGCAAGCACATGACATGTATACACACATGTGTTTGTAACGTGTGATACATGTACATGGCCATGGCCAGGGACCCTCCCTGCATGCATGGAGCAATAAACAGTGTCCACTGACCCAAGCACTGACCTTGCAGTCACAAACAAACATGGATGTACATGCACCATGGAAAGGCAAGTATGCCAAATAACCTCAATCCTCCAAAATCCTTCACTTTAGCAAAGAGCATGTAGCATGTAACTTCAATCCTTCAAAATCTTTCACTTTAGTAAAGAGGATTTTGCAGGATTTGGGAAGGTTGGGTTAATCCTTGATATAGATCAAGCAAGGCTGACTTTAATTCCTCCGTCATTTCAATATTCCTCAAGTGGAAGGAACCATTGATTTCCATCTCACGTCTGAGCACTTTTCTTCATTTGTGCATTAATTTGTTGAAAACCACTTGACTTCAGACGACACGGCGTCTTGACAGCTAAAAGGACTTTCGTGTCCTCATATCTGATTCGTCCAGCGGCTAAAACTTATTAAATGGTGTTTCGAGGATCGAGAGAGAGGAATGAATATTCGTAAATGGTTTTGTTGGGGAATTGAAAGGGCATGCCAGGAAACCCTTCAGCTAAAACATATTAGTTTTCTGTTGAATAAAAATGTATGTGCCTTAAGTTCATCATGTTGTTTATTTATTTGTAGGCCTAGCCTATATTTGTTTTTTGGAAATGTATTTTGTTTGTTTGGGATGTATTTATATAATTGTCTTAAAATTGTAATTTTGTTCTTAATTAGCTATTTGTGTACTTATTTATATTGTAACCCCAAATCTAATCTTTATCACCCTAACCTCAACTCCTTTTTGAAACTTATTTGTTCATTCAACTATACATTCATCTATTAATTTATTCTCCATTTTAGACCTTGTTAAACAATTTCAAACCAAATGTTTCACTAATTGTGTCCATACATCTTGACAACAGACGTCGCGCATAGGCCAGCCGTAAAACATGTTTAAATATAGAAACACTCTTTTAATATTGACATCAATGTGGATGGTGCAAACCATGTTTCAAATGGTAATTTCACATACATCTATCTATTTTTTATGATTTTATTATTTGTTTTTGCATAGGCCATATTTTATTAAACTATATGATATTTATAGTCTACTATTGGGTTTTAAAAACCTAGAAATAAACAAAGAAAAAACTAAGAAAATAACCAGGCATCTATTGAAAGAACAAACAACGACATGCGCAAGGGAACAAAGAAAGAAAGAAACAAGCAATCAAAGTAAGCAATCAAGTAAGCATATAAGCAAACAATACCAAAATATACCCGGAAGGAGACAGTGGTCCGCCCCAAAGACTATTTTACAAATACACGCGCATCTCAGTCTAGTAGGTGATCACCATTCACATTACGCATACTTGACTGCGTAGTTTGTAAATGTACGTAGTTGTATTATTAAACCTCTATGATTAAACGGACCTCAATTTGTTTTAAGAAAAACATGTTTGACTGTTGTTCAGTGTAGTTGTAAAGTTTACAGACATTATTTGAAGAGGTATGAAGTATTCTATCACAAGCTAGACCAGGATGCGTTACGAAATACAGCTTGCACGTGCGCCTTGTGGTAATTTTGCGAAGTAGTCTATGGTGCGTTGAAAACTACGATGACTGCCAGTGTTTGATCAAGTGTGCTCTCCTTGAAAGCGTCGACATGTGCCACATAATCTATAGACAGTTCAACCGGTGACATATTGACTGATCTCTATATACTAATTGGATTGGTTTATATTCAACGCTGACTGGACTAGTCTGTAAAGTGTGAAGTCACCGGCCGCCATTTTGAGCTCCTATTTTATAACTTACTAGTCAATAGTGGAGTGTCGTGGCCGAGCGGTCTAGCTTACTGGACTCAAGTTCTGGTGTTAGCAGCAGAATGTGGGTTCGAATCCCGGCCGTGACACTTGTGTCCTTGAGCAAGACACTTAACCATAATTGCTTCTCTCCACCCAGGGGTTAAATGGGTACCTGTGAGGGCAGAGTTGGTTGATTAGCCCTATATGCGCTGTAATGGCAGCAATTGAGCTGTATACTCCCCAGGGAGCTGAGATGGTTTCAGGAATGATTTATGAGCCTTATGAGCAGGGGTAATAATATAATGCGCCTTGAGCACCACTTAGTTGGTGGATACGTGCGCTATATAAGTCCACACATTATTATTATTGTTGTTGTTGTTGTTTTGTTTTGTTGTTGTTGTTGTTGTTTTGTTGTTGTTATTAATATTATTATTAATAGTCAACAGTCAACGCTGGGGCGCGTTTTCGCGACCCTAACCAGAAACTTGTTTCTGACGTCATATTCTTGACCAGAAACAAGACGGTATAGCTACGCGAACGTAACCAGAAATTTGTTTTCAGTTTGCGATGTGTTCAATCATCAACGTTTCTCAAAATACACGGTGTAATTAATTTTGCAAAATAGAACTTACTCGTGAGTGCTAGTAATAAACTTGAAAGATATACTGGTATACGAACTATCATTCCATCATGTTTTAACAAATAATTAACAAAACTTTCGTTGCTTTTTACAATCCGCCATCTTGAAACCAAGCATAACAGATCATAAACTTCGGTTGACGTTTGGTCAGAACAATGACGTCATCGCAGCACAACCGAACTCGCGAAAACGCTTAACCAACGACCGAAGCCCAAACATGTTTCTGGTTACGGTCGCGAAAACGCGCCCCTGACTGTCGATCAAGTTCATAGGTCAATGGCTCCCTAATAATACCTAAAGTATGATTTAAGTATTTAGCATACCGTACATCATGTATTTAGCATAAAGCCGTCGTTTGAAACCAAAGACGCGTGAATACCGCTCAAATCATTGGAATTAATTTGACACCACGCTCGGCTATAATTATGTGCAGCCCTGTTTCTTGGGGGAAACAAAGATGGCTGACAGACTAGCGTAAATCATTGAGCGATCACTTCCAAATTGGTAAATAAAGAGATCAGTGGACATCACCTTCTTGACGGTGAGAATGGGCATGTAGCTTCACCGTATGCAAGGCGCACCATACGGTTGTCCGCGGAAGATCTTTCTTCCCGCTCGGGAAATATAGATCATCACTTTACTCACACATTGCATGCACCGGCGCCAAAAACACACAGCGGTGCAAATAAACGCGTGATGCCGTCCGCCCGTTGCCACATTCGCCGTGTCTGTAATTTTCCTTGCCCAGAATGCAAAAATCTCCCGAATAATGATCCGATTTCCCAGCGGGCACGAGCGGTATATTCAGCCGCAGGAGCTAATCAACAGATAATACCCGGACGTCTTTTCTGGTCTGCTGGTAATCCGGCCGTAGATGGGTAACACGACACAACAAGGTGATATCCCGTTATTAGGCGAGCGTGCACGCCGCGTTTGTCCCCGGGCTCGCCCCGGTAGTGACTATAAAGAGATGCTTGAGATAACGGGGGAGGAAAAACAGTGGTTGGGCAGAAGAAGATATGATGAATGTATGACTATAAAGAGGCTGAATCTTGTTTTTGTTGTCCATCAGTTGGTATCTCCATTTAAAAACAGATGTTTATCATTATCTTATTATATTTTGTTTGAAGACATTGCTCAGTGCTATATATTGAAACTATGTGATTAAACTCGTGTATTTCTTGTATGCTTTGTACAGTTTCCATGCGAAATTTAAAATCGAATAAGCAATTTGCATTAATTTATATCATAATCACATTTAATCTCCGGTATAACAATGCTTTGGAAGTCTGCAGTCTTCGCAACTCTATACACTAGAAGATTTAGCAATTCTATAAGAGGCTTGCATGTGTTCATTTGGAGAAGTTTGTCCTTGACATATATTTACTGAACTTGATAACATTGCCCAGCTCTTATTGATTGTAGCATAGACTTTGCGTATAAAGTGTTTGGGAATTACATGCATATTATTCGCATATTCTGAGCTACAACAGACGCCATAATTATATTGTTCGCATGCATGACACAATGTTATTATGCATGACCAAACTCCGCACCAATATTCATGAAGTAATCCGTGAAAACATATACAACTTAATGTAATTTTATACATATTTCCATGCAATTTCAAATAATTATAATAATAACAATATTTTTTATGGAAGATCATATTTCATATAGTTTTCGTTAAGCTTGGGTGATAGCTTTAAGAAAACTTACATAATTATTATAAACACCTCAAAAAAAGAAAGTCCCCACCTGTATGTTTTAAAAATATTTTTAAATTTTAGAGACTTATGAGCATAAACATGATATGACGATTTAGCCTGATCATCGATACACATGTTGCAAGCAAGATTTGTGCGGATAACGTTGCGCATCAGTGCACACAACTCGGTTGATTGTGTGGGGGTACCTGTTCATTTCTCACAACTTTGCATTGTGGCTCAAAATAACGGCCCTGAACTCAAGCAAAATGGGTTATCCCTTTTGTCATCAGCTTTATTTGTCTGTTACATAATGTCTTGGAGCACTTTTAAACTAAAGACCTCATTATTGGAATGTTCATTTGCATGGGAAGGTATTGCATAGGTCCGCATCCGTCGCCTCATAAACAGTATGCACCGAAGGTGTCGGGCAGCAATCGACAATCGTGGCGGTTATACCCCTTACTGAACAAACCCAACATGCTGCTTATGTCTTAAGTATTGGTCAATAAAGCTGATGACAAAAGGGATAACCCATTTTGCTTGAGTTCAGGGCCGTTATTTTGAGCCACAATGCAAAGTTGTGAGAAATGAACAGGTACCCCCACACAATCAACCGAGTTGTGTGCACTGATGCGCAACGTTATCCGCACAAATCTTGCTTGCAACATGTGTGTCGATGATCAGGCTAAATCGTCATATCATGTTTATGCTCATAAGTCTCTAAAATTTAAAAATATTTTTAAAACATACAGGTGGGGACTTTCTTTTTTTGAGGTGTTTAATAATCATGCATATTTTTTCAGCAGGTTACGATTTGTCTTTTGAAATCAGTTAGAGCCCGTCTCTGAATCATGAATAAATGGCTTCTCGCGCAGGATCCTAACTTAATAACTGAACAACAAAATGCCCGGTTTCTAACATTATTTATGTCCCGGTGGGTATTCTGTCGATGCTTATAATGTTCATAATGACGTTCATTCATTGCTCGCCAGAATGTCAAGGACATTGTTGATTTCGCATTTCCTACGAATATTCGATTAATTCACTTTACGGGCCAATTCGCCAGACTTCATTGTTAAAGGGAGATACATCAATGGCAATGTTGGCAAAACTCTTCTCACGTATAAGCCTCTGACGTTAACTCTGTTTGAGCTAATATATAGACCATGTAGACTTGTTTACACTTTGTGTGACCTTTAGAGTATCTGGGTGATTCACCAAAACGATGCATGTGATAATCGTCGCTGAAAAACAGGGGGCGGCGCATCACGGATCAAACGGAACACGCCTACCTAGCGCCTACGTCGGACATGTATTGTGACGGTAGGATTAGTCTATTGTTTTGTGGATAGGGGAGTAGATTTATCATATCATTCAATCTGCTTTTCTTCAACTTCAAGCGCAAGGCAGACTTGTCCACTTTTAGGCCACTGTTGAGAAAACGTTCGATCCGCTTTTCAGGAAGCAGGAAAGCAGAAAAATGGATTTGTCCAAAACGTTCGTTCTACTTTTCGGGTTGTGGGAAACCAGAAAAGCACATGTCCACTTAGTTTAGGCCACTGTGTGACAAAACGTCTAATCTGCTTTTCGGGAAGCAGGGAAGCAGAAAAGCAGAAAAATTGATTTGTCGAAAACGTTCAATCTGCTTTTCTGGTTGTAGGAAACCAGAAAAGCAGAAAAGCAGATGTCCACTTTTTTGACCGCCAGTGTAGGTGAACAAGTAAAATCTGCTTTTCTTGAAACTGAAAAGCAGAAAAGTAGAAAAATGGATGTTACAAAAATGTTCAATCTACTTTTTAGGTGGAAGAAAAGCAGAAAAGTAGAAAAATGCACTCGCCAACAACGTTCAATCTGCTTTTTCATTATTTAGAAAGCTGAAAAGCAGATGTCCACTTTTCGACCTCCATACGCCAGGCAAAAGTGTGCGTATTTGTATGCAAAGTAGGCCGATGTACATTTTCTACGATATTTGAGATGCAGTGTTAATGCCTTTAAAAAGAAATACATCAAATTAAGAATTTTCCTTCTGACATCTCAAAAAATTAAATTTTTATGGTTTCTTAATAATAATAATAATAAGTGGATTTATATAGCGCACGTATCCACCAACTAAGTGGTGCTCAAGGCGCATTATATTATTATCCCTGCTCATAAGGCTCATAAATCATTCCTGAAACCATCTCAGCTCCCTGGGGAGTATACAGCTCAATTGCTGCCATTTCTAGCGCATATAGAGCAAACCAACTCTGCATTCACAGGTACCCATTTAACCCCTGGGTGGAGAGAAGCAATTATGATTAAGTGTCTTGCTCATAGAACAGTGTACATATTGAGCCCAGCGCAGTTTGGCCTTATTATTTAGGCCTTATTATTAAAAACTACATGTGAAAGTTTCAGTGTATTACGTTGTGTCAAAATAGGGGAAATTACTACTAGTGACGCGCACTGCGTCTTTACCTCCAGACCACTGAGATTGACCGAGGATGACAGACCAGCTAGTGTCCATAGCAGCAATTTGAATGAGGTCATTGGTTCTCAACCCACCCGAGTCGCCTGTGGATTTTATTCCACAGACACTCGAAAGGTGCACTGAGTAGGCCTGTGCAGTGTTGATGAGCTACGTCGATGAAGGGCAAACAATCATTTTAATATTATTCTTAAATATCCCCGAGGCAAGAATAGTTTGATCAGTTAAAGTATAGTGTTTGTTGACGCTCATCAAGCAGCCCCGAAGCATGCACTAAAACTCAAGGGGGCTTTGTCTGTCGCGCTTGTTTTAACCAATTTCCGTCATAGAATAAAGGGTGTTTCTACACCCGTGAATCTCAAAATTGGGTCCACTATACGCACTCTATTCTGCAAACATCTTTGTTGGAAATGGTTGCCCCCCAAAAAAAAAAACCAACGAGTATATGTGTAGGTACCAGTGTAATTGTGATGAGATGACGTGAAAGCTTGAATTGATTGAGGCTAATTATAGGTGAGGCAAAGGTGAAATTGAGAGATCCCACGGGAGTTTATTCTCTTCGGCCCAATGCGTGGGCCGTTAGATATTCCAAGTAGAAATTGACGAGATCTCAAGGGATTTGGTTCTTCTAGGCACAATGCATGGGCCGTTGGATAGTCTACTTAGAAATTAACGAGATCTCGCGAGATTTGTTTCTTCAAGGACAATGCGTATGGGCTGTAAGATATTCCACCTGGAAATTTACGAAATTCCACAGGACTTTAAAGTTCTTAAGGCCAATGCGTGCACGGGACGTAAGATATTACATAGAACTTTAGGAGATCCCACGTGCTGTAGTTCTTCTAGCCTGGTGCTTAGGCCTTAAAAGATTTCCCGTAGACACAATCCGAGGAACCAGACAATATAGGGATTGCTTCCTGATGAACCTCATTTGAAGCGATAGGTGGTTAGTACTAGATAGTGATGGAGAGAATTTAAAAGCCAGTATACTCTTTTGGTAATTTAAAACAAAATGCATCCATACTTTATAAAAAATCAGGGGCCAATTTCACAGAGCTGCTTAGCAGATAAAAATTGCTTACCAGACAAATTTGCTGAACAGATTTGTTTGGTTACCAGCCAAACCTGTATGCATTGTGGCTGGTTGTCTGTCCTGTGTTGCTAAGCAAATTTCTCTGCTTGGCAGCTCTATTAGACCCTGGAGATTATGACGTGCTCCTCGGCAGAAAATATTGGTTAGAAAATGTATCTGCTGAGCAAAATTAGCTGAGAATCTGCCACAAGCAATATGCATTTCGTGACAATTTGGCTGGTAACCTTTTTAAAGCATAACTTTTCTGTGTTCAGCAAATTTGTGTACTTAGCAACCCTTTGAAATTGGCCCCAGATAAGAAAGGTTAAGAAGGTTTCTTTGTCGTCACACGCCCCCGCCCCACGCCCCCTCCCCACGCCCCCTCCCCACGCCCCCTCCCCACGCCCATCCCATCCCCATCCCACCATACGTCTGTGTTTCAATACCCGGTACTGCTAACAGTCACTCGAAATATTGTCATCAAAGTTTGGCCATGAAATTGCCATCAAAGTTTGGCCATAAAAAGCACCGACACACCTAGAGATAATACACTCGCGTAGACAAGAAACATAGAACATTCTGTGTGTGGCCACAAGGGTATACCAGGATTATCTTAGCTGATGTAGAGGTCCTTAAGCCGTTGTCGGCGATCACAAGAGCTGCTTTCGGCATCCACCGTCCGTCGAGAACACGTAAGAAAATACCCCAACGTTCGTGCTCAGTCCCGTCTTACTCCTGGATTGATTTTTCCTTTAAAGGCCATTAACAGACACGTCTGTTGTGATGTTTTTTTTTCCCAGCACTGCCGAGGAATAAAATTACGGTAGTGGTCGACAAATGTAAATGTAAATTCGTGCTCCCTCGCTTCGCTCGAACACATGAGAAACAGTTTATTTGTAATGGACGACCTAATGATTACACGTCGAATTTTATCAGATATTTATTTTACGACATGGAAGAGGGCCGGCACTTCTCAACTTAAGCCGTTGTTCGCAACTGCAAAAGTTGCTTTCGACATCTACCCCCGGGAATATGTATATTTCTATATTCATGCTTAATCTCGTCTTAAACCTGGAATGATACTGTATTCCTTTTAATAAAGGCCATTAAACAGACACATCCATTGTGTTGTTTGATGTTGTTCTGATCGGCACTACAGAGGAAAAAGATTTCGGCAGTGGTCGAAAGATGATTTTTTTTTGGGCCATTGCTTTGTACTCATTTGTTTGCAATCATTATTACAGCACGGTGGCCCTGGAGTGATATCAAAGACTTAAATATTCACGTCAATATTGATGTTAAATTTTAGGACTTGTTCCTACAAAATGCAAGGTGTTTCTCCAATATTCACGTAAATCTTTACGACGTGTGGCTCCGAGAAGCGAAATTTATGGGGATATTAAAGTCAAATTTTGTGTTTTGGGCGAGAATTTTCTTTTGAGAAGTCAATTTACATCAATATTTTTAAGTCTTTAGTGTCCCTTCAGGGCCACCATAGACCGATATAAAGAAACCGCTGATGCCACTGACTTGCTTTTGAATGAGTATTGTAATGATCATTATTCTCTTAACAATGAACGCCACAATTTGCCAACCTTGGTAGGCGGTGGAATAGCCAGAATTTCATTAGTGGGCTGTGAAAAAAAGAGAATTTTGGTTGGGGTGTGCTCAATCAAGAAATAAAACGTACATTAAAGGGACAATATCGTCACAATCAACTGAGCATGGAATGGGAGTGCTACTTTTAGATTAACCCGGTGACTGAAAATAATACCACACATGATAAGGTCATATTACCTCTGCTGCTGCATAAATGAGCCAATATCGTTAATCACTATCAAACTAGGACACCGATTCCACGCACTGTTGAAAGTCTGCTCTAATCATGACGATATTATTCCTTTAATAACATGGATTTTATGAAATGGTTACCATGCACACCTTTTATTATATTAAAGGGGAGGTGATCTTGGTTAAGTTGGCAAAACTATTTATTTGAATCAAGATATACATGACACACCAAACCTTTGGAAATATCAGCTTAGTATTAGGCTGTGATGTTCATTGAATTTAGGACAGAGACATCTTTGTTTGATCTTTTGATCTCTTAACTGACTTGGTGGCAAACAAATGAATGACGCCACTACAGAGCCATTTTACTACTCCCAACACGACAGGGAACACACAAGGCATGCATAACGAATGCACACACAATGATGAAGCCGATTCTTCCTGTTAGCATTGCAATGCATAGTTTAATTGAGGGGTAATATGGCATACAGTGGCTTCCCTGTAAACACATAGACTAGAGGGCACACAAGACATGCACAAGGAATGCACGTACCACTGGGGAAGCCGAATTCTTCTGTTAGGATTGCAATGCATGGTTTAAGAGAGTGGTAACATGGCATACAATGGCTTCACTGTAAACACATATAGGGCACATAAAACATGCACAAGGAATGCACATACACTGGGGAAGCCGATTCTTCCCGTTAGGATTGCAATGCATGTATTATGTTTTCTGAGATCATTAGAGAATGGACAACTAAATGAAAAAAATTGTGAAACAAATTTCGGTTCCAAATAATTTAAACTAAAACTCACATTTCGAATAGTGAAACGTAAAGATGACGAAGTAACAAGGGGGCGTTGTCGACGGTTCCCTCAGACCAACTGCGCCGAGCATGGCAAAGTGGCCCGTATATAAAGGGATTATTACGTAATATACAGGTTAATCCACAACAAGAATTAAATAGGCTCGTGAAGCTATCGGGCGAGTTCTGGAATTTACAGAATGCTTCACAACACATGGTTTAAGCATAGAGCTGTCGACCAGTGGCTACATTGAAAACGCAGCTCCTACCCAGTCAGTTAAACAGAAACCAGTAGTTAGGTCACCATCGTGCGTGTTTAGAATAATCGAGGACCTTGTTTTCTTGTTATTCTGGGGACCGCTCAAGGAGAGAGTCTATAATTAATTCAGAGCTAAACCTTGTTTAATGTATTTAGGGCACTCTCCATTGTGATAACAACCCCGAATCTCCGCATGAATCTACAATTCCGTTTCCGATTAGCCGCTGTCACGGCAAGGAGATTTCAGGCAATTCAAGATGTTTTCATAGTGTTTCCAGATATGTTAAGATGCATGGTCAGGGGCCCCCGTAGTCCAATTTCTGTGTTTTCAACAAACAAAATTATACGACCCGATCTTTCCTTAAAGATGTAGTTTAGGTCAGTGCTTAAATTGAACTCACTTTAATTTTTAATTTACTAATGTAATTTACTAATCGTTTGCTCTAAAATGATACTGCAAATGCCCTCAAATTATATCGTAGTCACATAATGACAGACCCATTTATAATCTGACGCTACGTCGTAAATTATTCAAATTAGATGAAAAATCTAAAAGAAAATAAATAAATATATATATTTTTTTAATTAACCAAAATTATGATAATACATGGATTTGAAGCTTTACACGGTGGAAGTACAATCTAAGGAAGATTTGCGGTAACACCATGTAAATTATCGCATCACGGAGTTGTAAAACAGAGCTGATTCTGAGATCGAAGAACCGGTGGTGGTGTATGTAACTTGATGCTGCGTTTCGATTAGTATACTTGAGAGTTACCGCAAACATTCAATACAACGTTGAGTTTGGTATCGAACACGTCTGATGTACTTAAATAAATATATTATTTCCCACTTTTTCTTGCCTGAATAAATATCTGACAGCAGATCAACATTTCTCATGACACCATGTAGAATTCTCTTTTGAGTAGTAAATAGTTCTGTCCATTCAGATCTCCTGAAAACGATCAGAGCATACTGATCGAAACGTCGAGTTGTAACCAACCGGTTCTGTTCAGAACTATTTACTCCTCAAAAGAGAATGCTACATGGTGTCACCGCAAACAGTCTTTACTTTTCATTTTCACCATGCAAATTAGTCTTGGTTCAAGACTGTTTTTGTATGTTTTTATACACGATGCCGTGTTCATTGATGTACAATTTCACGGCAGTCTGTTGTTTATGCGCGTGCACACCAAAAATATGGGCGCGCTCGTATTTCAAATTGACGCATGCGTAGCGGTTTCCCCCTGTTTTCGGGGGAGATTCTACGAAATTCCCATTACTGTGTTTGATAGCGGTTCGTGTAGCGCCATCGTGTAGCGTGTGGCGTGCGGCGACGGATCGTGTATTAAAAAACATAGTCTTGAACCAAGACTGAATGCAAAGCTACAAGTCTTTCTCATTTCTCTTCGAGTACGAAGTTCGTGTTTGCCGATCGCAAACTCTGAATGCCTTCTCACTATATATTCTCTCGTTAAAGATACATATTCAGTATGAATCCTATTTTGGCGCATTTGTTTGTCTAAATCTGTACATTACTTTTTCCTATAGTACTAAGAAAGGAAGTAATTTTTACTTTCATATAAACTAGTAATCGACCAGGTGTGGATACAGGCAGTTATATAGAACCTATTATTGAATTTAAGTCATTGCGCTACAGTCAAATCCACTGCACTTTCAGGATATAACTTTTTAATCTTAAAAGGAATATTTTCTTGAAGATTAACACAGCGCCCCCCCCCCCGTCCCATACACACACACACACACACACACCCTCACGCACATTGATTTGTGGGGTATTCCTTTGTTCGTTCTATTATCCCTTTTCCTTATAATTCTCCTGTGGGGTACAAGATTTTCTATAGTTACCTTGTGGGGTCCAATTGTTCTATTGTGTTTTGGACCCCACAACGAATGGTGTGTACGTTCACACACACACACACACACACACCCTCACGCACATTGATTTGTTGGGTATTCCTTTGTTCGTTCTATTATCCCTTTTCATTATTATTCTCCTGTGGGTTTCTATATTTTCTATAGTTACCTTGTGGGGTCCTATTGTTCTTTTGTGTTTTTGACCCCACAACGAATGGTGTGTTCGTTCACACACACACACACACACACACACACCCTCACGCACATTGATTTGTGGGGTATTCCTTTGTTCGTTCTATTATCCCTTTTCCTTATAATTCTCCTGTGGGGTACAAGATTTTCTATAGTTACCTTGTGGGGTCCAATTGTTGTATTGTGTTTTGGACCCCACAACGAATGGTGTGTACGTTCACACCCTCACGCACATTGATTTGTGGGGTATTCCTTTGTTCGTTCTATTATCCCTTTTCCTTATAATTCTCCTGTGGGGTACAAGATTTTCTATAGTTACCTTGTGGGGTCCAATTGTTCTATTGTGTTTTGGACCCCACAACGAATGGTGTGTACGTTCACACACACACACACACAGGTTGTCAAATCGTCGCATAGATTTAATTGATCAGATTTCTCGTATTTAGACCATACACTGCCATAACACAGAATCCCACTATAAGGCCTCCAACTCGATTGAATCATCGCACCGGAAAAAAATTCCCCAGCCTCGTGAATTCACCGTCTGAGGAGAATTCAAATACGGCAATTTTGCCATCGACACGTCATGTCAAACGTAGATTAGAGATTGTCACGCCAATTCCCAAGATTTCTGGAGGCACAAATCGCTGCAATTGTAAAGCTCCGTCGCTTAAATGCGTCTCCTGGCCGTGTGCAAGAATCAAACAATATGTACAGAAAAACAACCTGTGATTTATTAGCCGTATGGATGCTCACGTCTTGAATGAAGTTCTGAAATTAAATTTACAATTTCCGACATATAAATCTCAAATCCGATTTTTCCCCAGATATTTACATGACATTAAATTGGTGGATATTTGATAATGGTTATCAAACAATCCAAAAATGAAAATTGGTTATCTGAGGTGCTATAATTTTCGAACAATATTAAATAATTTTTCATTGAATGTTTGTCTAACGGAGACAAACTCAGGCTACAGACGTTGGAATGAGTTGGAAAAATCTGAATGCATTTTTACAATTTTTTTTCGTTAAAAACATAAGTTTGAAACTCATTGAAATAAGTTGAAACTTGTTGGTTATTTTACATATATCTTTA
Source organism: Zoroaster sp. YZ-2022 (assembly GCA_029582265.1). Classification (NCBI taxonomy): domain Eukaryota; kingdom Metazoa; phylum Echinodermata; class Asteroidea; order Forcipulatida; family Zoroasteridae; genus Zoroaster; species Zoroaster sp. YZ-2022. The sequence continues at coordinate 27,131,573 of CM055836.1, forward strand.
TTCTGATAAAATATCGATGAATACCAAAAGTGTAGACTGGTTTAACATGCAAATGACACAATGGATGAAAGGTAAACAAGAAGTAGAACTTGACAAGAATAAACAATTGCAACAAGACAAACACTCAGAAAAACAAAAAGACACACGCAAACAAAAGGACAGACAGCAAACAAGGACACATATGCCTAGAAAAAAATTACAAAACAGAAAACCTCATTATAATATCCAATTTCCTGTATATATTTTAATAATCTTTGGTTTAATGCCTGTATGATTTGTACAGGGACGGTTTTATAGTCACGAATACCGTGTAACTAATACGCATTGATTTACCCGTCTAGACTTATTATTTTCAAGTAAGCCTAGTAGACTAGCCAAGTAGTCTGTGCTGCGTGCAAACGCTTGAGCCTCGAAGGACCCAATATACCACGGTTCTCCCAGTATTGCTCTGTGCATATGTAGCGCTAAAAATACAACCAGTCTCTTAGGGCAAATGATGAAAGTAATTTTTATTTAAAACTCTTCCCTGGTAAACGTATTTCCATATCACGACTTGCGCATGACTTGTGGAAGTCTACAAGCATATACTGGCCATGATGGCAGTGTGTATTCTGCTTGTTACAGCGCGACGGGCGCGGTCTTCACATATCAAGTCTAAACGTATATGCCAACTATATGACATTGTCTCTTATCTTTGGAGTGCCATGGTCGAGCGGTTTAGTGCATCGGATTTGTGTTCTGATGGCTGAGTCGTCAGAATGTGGGTTCGAATCCCAACCGCGACCGTGGTGCTTGTGTCCTTGAGCAAGACACTTTACCATAATTGCTTCTCTCCACCCAGGGGTAAATGGGTACCTGTGAGGGCAGAGTTGGTTGTTGTGTTTGATTAGCCTTTTATGCGCTGTAATGGCAGTAATTGAGCTGTATACTCCCCAGGGAGCTGAGATGGTTTCAGGAATGATTTATGAGCCTGATGAGCAGGGGTAATAATATATGACTATGACTATGACTATGACTATGACAATTGGTCACTTATGTCAAAGATGACTTGTGCAAGTCTAAAAGCATATATTGACCATTATCTCTTCTCTTTTTGTATGAGGTTGACACATATGACTTAAGCAAGTTTAAACCATATATATATACCAACCATAGGAGCGAGACACAAGGTCCCTAATATCAATCATGACTAGTGCAACTCTGTCAGCATACAACCGGCCGACCATATGGCGTCTATCCTTGTTATGAAGTCCCGAGCAAGTAGTTCATAGATGACTTGTGCAAGTCTATCATTTTCCATATGGTCAGACCTGGTTGAGTGATTAGTTAAAATACGAAGACGACATGCTTCGAGTGTGGCATATGGCAGTTATTTAATTCATTAAGCAATCATTTTTGATGCAAACATGGTCGTGCGATGGCGATTTCTTGTTGCAATTGTTTGTTTGTTTGTTTGCAATTGTTTTTTGGGGTGAAAGGAAGGTAGATATTTCCCCTCATCCCGTATTTCCCAATACTTGGTGTTTTTTACAGGATTTACTTAAATACTGAATTTAGGCCTATTGGAATATATATTTCTCCTGAGGACGATCAGAGCATACTGATCGAAACGTCGAGTTGTAACCTCCAGTTCTTTTGAGAACTAATTACTACTCAATTGAGAATTTCACATGGTGTCACCGCAATTAGTCTTACTTATCCTCTTCACCATGCAAAGCTACAAGTTTTACTTCATATGCATACATTGAATGGTCAATTTCTTGTGAATTATTCGATACCGGTATTATTTTATATCATTCGGTACCGATACACCCGGTTATATTCAACAACATTGTAGTCGAAAACAAACCACTTCAGACTGACGTATTCTCATTAATTACAACTATCGTCATGCATGACGGTATTTGAGAGAAACGTTGTTAAGTTACAAGTTATAATAATGATGATGATGTGGACTTATATAGCGCACGTAACCACCAAACTGGTGCTAAAGGCGCATTATATTATTACCCCTGCTCATCAGGCGCATAAATCATTCCTGAAATCATCTCGGCTCCCTGGGAAGTATACAGCTCAATTGCTGCCATTACAGCGCATATAGGGCTAATCAAACACAACAACCAACTCTGCACTCACAGGTACCCATTTACCCCTGGGTGGAGAGAAGCAATTATGGTCAAGTGTCTTGCTCAAGGACACAAGTACCATGGTCGCGGTTGGGATTCGAACCCACATTCTGACGACTCGGCCATCAGAACACAAATCCGATGCACTAAACCGCTCGACCATGGCACTCTCTGCATTTGTCTGCGATTTTGTTAGAAATTGTCATTTTAAACATTTGACTTATTGAGCCAAGCCTTTAACGGGAGTCGGTTTATATCTTTGAACCTTATAACATAAGGTTTAAATACATAAAATACAATTACTATTAACTGTGCAGGTGTTCTTTATGTATTTATTCATCGCCTGAGGCCAGTGGTCGAAGCGCTGTATATAATTCTCCAAGTCCAATATGAATAATTTCTATAAACCTTCGTAGGTCTCATCTCAACATCCCCTAAACAACCAGCATATTTTGCACGATTTCAAAATGTAATGTAATTTATGTCAATGAAATACTAGCCATTTATATGCAATCATCTGCAAAACATTAATCACGATCAACTCTTACTCTTTACGACTTCTGTAATTTTATTAATGTTTTTTATAATTATGTTTTTAAAGTGGCAATCCATCTTGGTACGTTACCACCACTCCATATGAAAATTATAGGAGAAGTGGCTTATATTGAAATTTAATACCAACATGATAATATCCAAGATTCTTGGATATGCCATTCATCCAATACCAGGGTGACACAGCCATGACGTCAATCAGCATGGGGGACGAAGTTGTGCTAATTATAAAAGAGCTATCAAGCGCAAAAAACATTTCACAAGTTCCAGAAGTTACTCCTGGTTAGAGAACAACGGGGTTAAGGTGTCTTGCTCAAGGACAGCATCACATCCTCATCACCGTCCTTCAGCCGTGAACAAATCTTCTCAAGACAGTGTGGTTCAGTGAAAGGGAATAATAGGTAGGGGGCACAGCAATGTACCGGTGGACATTGGCCCAAGGTGGGAGAATGTACACTGTTCTAACCCTAGGACCAGAAATCACCCGGAATAGGGTCAAAAAATGCTTGACCCACTTTGGGTCAGACTGGATAAAAGAGAATCCGATTAATCCCAAACCTGGGCCGGGTAGAATCCGAGTCAGAATGTTCTGTTTCGGGGTCAATTTGACACAAAATGGGTTCGACATCTGTGGACCCTTTCCTTTGGTCCACAGATGAATAGAATCCGAGTCAGAATGTTCTGTCCCGGGGTCAGTTTGACTCAAAATGGGTCCGACATCTGTGGACCCTTTCCTGGGACACTGAATGAGGAGTTTTGGGATACTGACCAAGGAGTTTGTACTGTCACTGAGTGTTTTTTAGTTCTTGTTGATGTCATTATTCTATTATTTTTGGAAGTACGTAAACTTACTATCTGACCCTAGCAGGAACAAATGTATAATTGTGTTTGTATAATGATTTGCAACATATTTGATTATTGTGTATGTTTTTTTTTTTATATCTATACATTTTTAAAAATAAATTAAACCAGCACGCCATCTCTCTTCATAGTGACACAGCAATTACAATTCCTTCCTTTCAATAATCATTCAGACGCCCTTTTTTCTTCCTCTTTTTAATTTCGAAGCGGCAGGCGGCCTTCGCATCTGAAAAGATTGTCTTCGTTCGGTGGAACTCGAGGATGCATTAATCATCTCGATGGAGCATTCGTTTACTATCCGAGAGAAAGCAATGGACACGGTCTACCTTCTGTAGTGTCATAAATGAAGTTGCTTTGCTTGATTGGTTCGCATCAATGTACGGCTGATTTGAGAACGGAACACTGTTTACGATGTCATTGTGTGGATCTTGTGTGTAGTTGCATGAATATTATTAATAACGCTTGGACACCAGACAAAATATGGTATAATTTATGTTTGTAATAAATGTCAGAAGCTTAGTTAAAGGGGAGCGTTCACATTTGGTAATTCACTTTTTTTTTAATGATAATAATAAAATGGCACCAAACATCCTGAGAAATCCTTACGTTTGCCTTGTCATTTTAAGATAACGAGAAATGTATCACAGTTTTGTAATGGATCACTTCCTTAATCCATTTTCCACATTAGAATGATTGCAAAACTAGACGAGCATGGGCGGATCCAGAACATTTTTAGGGGGGGGGCTGAGAATCAAAAACAATTTTTTTTTCAGTACTACAAAAATTACAATGAAATAATCAAAGGGAGAGAAAAACAAAGCACAGTGAGGGAATGGGAGTGCGTTCGCCCCTCCCCCCTCTCTCTTTTTCTCTCCCTTTTTTTAATTTAATTTTTTTTTTTTATATATATTTTTTTATGCGATTTTAGGGGGGGGGGGGCTACAGCCCCCTTAGCCGCCCTGGATCCGCCAATGATGAGTGCATAGAATTTTCACACTTCGTCCTCGATGTGAATGCATTTACATAATTTACCAACGGTTTATAATTCCTTTAAAGGGGCAGTATCGTCACAATCAGAACAATTCCGTAGGAAACCTTCACTTGTAGAAGGTGAAGTTAATCATGCTCTTTACTTTGCTAATATAGATCTAGAGCGCATAACAAAATGTCAACCACTTCGGAATTATATTAACTCCCAGTATCTGAAATACATAGATCATACTTGTCGTAGGGAAAATACAAATTTGACCAAGCTTAGTTTATTTTTTATTCCTAGAGTCCCATACTATCGAGATCCCTGGATAGGTATCTCAAGACTTCTGGGTGATATTTCTATTGAGCAGATTAAAAGAGAAACACAGTCAAAGACTGGTTTCACCAGGCTCCTAGGAGTCCTGACTCATATGAAGCCTAAAGCTTCAAAATGAGGACCTAAACTGTACTGTACTGTAGAACAGACTTTCAACAGGGCATGGAATCGGTGTCCTAGTTTCAGATGAACACAGTGGCTGAAAATTACTGGCTCATTTATGCAGCAGCAACGGTAATATGACCTTATCATATGGGTATTATTTTCAGTCACTGAGCTAATCTAAAACTAGCACTCCGATTCCATGTCATGTTGATCGTGACGATATTGTCCCTTTAAAAAATGATTTAATGCCAGAAATGAAGACACTGAATGGGCCCAGCATAAACTCATTTCTGGACACAATTTTGACAAGACAACACCTAAACTACATGACAGGAAACAGTCTTGCTCATAGATGAGGTCATTGTATATTCCTGAAGGGAGTACACGTATATCAATGGTTGCATTGGGACTAACAGGCCATATTTCAACAAGCTATTCAGTCTAGATTAGGCCTTTATTGGGCTTATGAAATAGGAATTATTATGTAATAGGAATTAAATAATGCACAATTCTGTATCCATATTTTCATAACTTTTCTACTTTTTATAGTTACCAATTTGTGTGTGATTTCATACATTTTATGACACTTGTTGGTTGATGTATATGCTAATATCAATTTGCATAATTCATGAACAATTGTGGGTTCAGAAGCAACGTCACGGTATTATAGTTAGTAAATAATATTAATAAATATATTTTTAAGCGACTGCACCTCGACAAAAATATTTCAAGTGATTTTTAATACAATTATCAGCATTACAGTTCGAAGCAAAAGCTTTGCTCAGTAACGTTTTGAAAATACTGTTTTTTATTTCAATCTACGGGAGCGTATTGCTGCCACAAAAAAAATCCCAAGTCGTACGTACAACATAATAAGTCGTACGTTTGAGTTATTATCCCGTACGTACGACTTGGGACAATTTTTTTTAATTTACCAAAAAAAATATGTCCTCGTACGTACAACTCATAATATCGTACGTACGACTTAAGTGGGGCTAATTTTTTTGGTGTCAGCAATACGCTTCCGGAGAATAGAAAAATCATTCATACGATCATTTAATATATGGTCTTCATGCCTTTTTAGAAGTTCTTCATGCCCCCACAAAGGACATGCCAAACAGCTGCTGGTTTATGTATTCTTGTATAATCAAAGATTAAACATTATTGACAAGACTTTCAAAATAAGTAGGGCAATTCCCGTTTGTTGTATATGATGTCAAATTGCAAACGAGCCCGGAGGCGACTATATATTACCATATTTCTCTGCTGTTTTTCTGTGTTTTTTTCTGGCTAAATTTCGAGTTCGCCCCACGCAAAATGATAATTGTTAGGTTGAACACGTGTTCTCCTAGAAACTGTTTAATAATGGTTCAACGAAGTGTTGTACGGCGTCCCATGTGTGCTGGGAATTTGTGAATGTTTTTCTGATGAACAATGTTTAAGATCCTGTAAGCAGACGTGAGAGAGCATACCGAACCTAGGGAAATGTAATAATTTTTCCCCGCGTTTTTTTCTGTTGCAGCGATGTCGCCTTCTTCGTGTCGCTGTGCATTCAGACCCTACGTAATTTCATTATATGTCCCTTGACTGCACCGTAAATGAAATTAGTTTCCAATTTTGGACCCTGCGTCAATTTAGGTTATTTATTAATTTCTTTTATTGCCATGGACCGTCGTTACGTTTAACAGCGTCAACTTACAACTGCCTCCATCACAGAAAAGAATCAGACGATGGCCAATGAAGTGTTTCCCGCCTTTCTATTAATTTAAAGTCTGAATATAAACACTTTGTGTACAAGAAGGTAAAGTGAACACACTTCATGAGAATCGATGCATGTTGCATAGCAACCGATCTGTGAAAGATTCACTCTCCATTGGTCAGCGCGTCAATTCTTAAAACATTGAAAATGGTAATGTTTTACCATTGATTTCCATTATTGTTATAATATACCGGTAATACTATAGAGATCAATTTGTTATACCCGAAGATATAGAATAACATAACTAGATTGTGTGTTTTACGCAGGTTCAGACATAGTCACCTGATTGTAAAAAATCTAGCTAATTTTATATATATATCGAGAATAATTCGTCACTCGTTGTCGTCGCGACGAACACGTTCTGAGTCCAAAAAGTAAGGACCCTCGTACAGAACGTACCTCAAAAACTCCCGAGATTTGGCGAGAGTATGGAACTTCCAGTCACCAATCATACAAACTTCAACGTGTGCCCCCAATTTTTAATTTTTTAATTAAAGTAAGCATTACAATTTATAAAATATCGAAAATTATGTAAATTAATTACTATTTTTAAAAGAACCCTTAATTCCTGATCAATCGATTGTACGCATAACTTCAGTGTGTAAAAGGGACCAGGGGGTCCATGGCCAGACTAGTCAGTGGTTGGTATCCAGACGTCCGCACGAAAAGTGAACGTGAAGTCGCTAGACCTGCATCATCAGTCTGTCAACGGAATCATTCGTTTGGATTACCCACTTCCATCTCCTTTACATCAGCTGTGATGCCTTAAAAATCATGTCTGCAGACAGGACGTGTGTGGGCACATTCATGCCGTGTTACTGTGTGAACATTCGTCTGCCAGAAACTGACAGAGGCGGGGTAGAGATTTCAAATGTCCTAATATTTTGCGTCTCAGATGTGCATCCTCACAATAGCAGTTAACTGCTACCGCAACTTGCATAAATTTCATAGAGACGTTGAATATTCTCCCAGCGCAGATGTCAACGAGACTAATTTTTTCCGACAGGAGTGAGCGGTTTCTATATTGAGCACATAGCCAATGTATCTCGTCTCCATTACAATGATATTCACAAAATGGACCACGCTTTGGTGGGAAAGCTATTTGCTCCATTTCATCTCAGATGTCGCGTCTTCTACGTTCCTTAGTTACTAACCAAACGCTTCCTTTTGTTTGCTTTCGGTCTCTAATATCACTCAAAGGGCTTGTTCGTATTGCCTTCGCGTCCACGGGAAGAAACAACATGATGTATCGGTCCATTTGAGTAAGTTGACTTGATGTGATTGAGTTGCATTGACGCAGGGGCCGATATTGTTGACGTAGTGAATACGTCACGACTTCGTGAAATATCGAGGAACCTTGCGAATGCAGGCTAGGAAGCGCTGACCGTGTTTACAATGTGGTGTAATCCCGAGATAATAATAAATATTCCTTTTCATAACAGATGGGGATTTTTTTGTCCGAAATTCCTTTATATAAATAAAAAAGGAAGGTACGACATTGGTAATGTTGCCAAAACAGCTTCTACGAGTATGCTTACTCTCTTTGAATCAAGATATACATTAAAGGGAAGGTACGACATTGGTAATGTTGACAAAACTGCTTCTACGAGTATGCTTACTCTTTGAATCAAGATATACATTAAAGGGAAGGTACGACATTGGTAATGTTGACAAAACTGCTTCTACGAGTATGCTTACTCTCTTTGAATCAAGATATACATTGAAGGGAAGGTACGACATTGGTAATGTTGACAAAACTGCTTCTACGAGTATGCTTACTCTCTTTGAATCAAGATATACATTGAAGGGAAGGTACGACATTGGTAATGTTGACAAAACTGCTTCTACTAGTATGCTATGCTGAGAGTCTTTGGTATCAATTTAACAACCACACTGAACCGAATGTTCCAGCTTACTACTGTGCGTTGTGTAGTTCACGAGGAAGGAGTGAACATACACCAGATTGTATTCAATCAAACGTGGAATTTAGGAAAGTGTATTATTTCTTAAATATCTTTTTATTTCACAAAGATTTTCTTAAAAAATGACTGCACCTCAGATAAAATGGTTGCTAGGAAAGATTGATACTACCATCGTCATTATACTAAAGTATATTTTACATTAAAATTCAAACATTTGGTTATTGTTGAATTATCAAAAGTTTCATTGATGACATCAGCTAATGACGTCGCATTAGGGCGCCACCAACTTTTCTCGATCCTTTAAAATTGGTATTGAGGTAAGAAAAGTGAAGACAAAGATGCCGACATTTGAGATGGGTGCCACATTAATTTGGGCGCGGTTTAATAATGATTTTATTATAAATGGGGTCCGATCTGAAATAATTGTTTCTTTCCTGACACAGGGCTGTGCTATGCCGAGTTTGGAGCCCGCGTCCCGAAAGCTGGCTCCGCCTACATCTACTCCTACGTCACTGTCGGCGAGTTCATGGCCTTCGTGATTGGCTGGAGCATGATAATGGACAACATCATCGCCGCGGCGACCGTTGGCAAGGCGTGGTCTCAGTACTTGGACTCCATCGTGAACGAGACCATCAGCACCGCCATCAAGTCGCACGTGCAGTTTGACTCCCCCTGGTTCGGAGACTACCCGGACATTCTTGCGTTTGCGCTGCTGATCTTCCTGACGTTTATCGTGGCAATTGGGGCCAAGATGTCCACCGTGGTGATGATGGGTCTGACGGCGGTGAATCTGCTCGTCATTATCTTCGTCATCGTCGCTGGCTCCTTCTACGTGGATGCAGACAACTGGACGAGCAAAGGGTTCTTTCCATATGGCGCTTCTGGGGTACGTCTCTGCCATGGGCGGACCCGGGATGGCAAAATATAGGGGGAACACTGCCAAAGAGGAATACACTTTAAGGGGGGGGGGGGTAACATGAAATAATTATGGTCTTTGATAAATTTGCGTTCAACGAAAAAAACCCATTGGTATCCATAGTCAGTTGGCAGTTTTTAACTTCCCAGTTTTTGCATTGGAAAGGGTGCGTGGTGATCAAAATGGTGTCTTACACCTCACCTCCCCTCCCCTCCCCTCCCCTCCCCTCCCCATTCGAGCCCTGGACCCTGACAATGTTACCTGGTAAAGTTTATTAAACAACATTGAGGGTGAAAAGACGCTAGGGGCAGCAGACATATTAGTTCGTTTCCATAGTTCCATTGAATTTCATAGATTTATGTGAACAATAATTGTTTACGTATTAACAAAGACCAGTTCAGTCTGCAGCCACGCCAACCGTCTTATAAGTCTCCCAATTAAACGACAGCCATGAAGTTAAAGTTCATTAGAGCCACCAGTTATTAATTATGACTAGTATAGATACCTAAAATGGAATTACATCTTTGGGAAATGTTCTCTTCACGAAGGGAAAGAAGATGCGACAGATGGGAAAATGTGGAGAATCAGAACATGGGAAAATAAACGAGAAGGAATGGAAGAAATGGGCCCCCTTAAAAATGGGAAAGAGTCTGTTCATTTAATATACGTTATTATTACTCTGTTGAAATACAGGTATTTGCTGGTGCCGCTACCTGTTTCTACGCCTATGTCGGTTTTGATGCCATCGCAACGTCTGGGGAGGAGGCTAAGAACCCCAGCCGTGCCATCCCAATCGCTATCGCGCTTACCCTTCTCATTTGCATGGTGTGTTACATGAGCGTGTCCGCCATCTTGACTCTCATGGTGCCCTTTGACCTTCTATCACCCTACGCCCCATTGGCTGAGGTCTTTCAAGTGAAAGGATTGCCGGCTGGTCGATACATAGTTGCGATAGGATCTCTGCTTGGACTTTCATCCGCCATGTTGGGTTCTATTTTCCCTCTACCGAGGATCATCTACGCCATGGCGAAAGACGGTCTACTGTTCAAATTCTTGTCACGCGTCAACAGCAAAACGGATGTCCCCGTCATAGCCGCTGTCGTGGCTGGTTTCCTGACTGCAATCATGGCGTTGATATTCAACCTGGAGCAACTAGTCGAGATGATGTCCATAGGCACCCTGCTATCGTACAGTCTGGTTGCGGCTAGCGTACTGCTACTAAGGTATCACCCAAAGATGGTGGGTCTGAGCAAAGACGAGGTGAAGGAAATGAACCAGCAGTTTAAAAAAGATACCACAGAGGAGGCCATATCTCTTGTTGAAAAGTCCGCTGGAAAGTACGTGAAATACACCAACGCAGCCACACCCGAAGATGCTGTAGATGACGCCATCAGCGGTAAACCCGCAGAATCATCCAAAACAGGATACGGTCCACTCCAAAACGAGGACACGGATCAAACCGAGGCTGGGCAGAATAAGAACACACCGACATTAAAGACTTACATGATTGTGTCGATATCGTTCGCCATTTTGGTGGTGGTCGTCTGCAGTCTGTGTTGCCTATTGGCCTTTGGTATAGATAGTGTTAATCGCATCGAGTGGTGGTCCATCACTCTTCTGTGCCTATTCGTAGCCACTATCGTGTGCCTGACCGTTGTCATAGAAGTTCAACCTCAAAACCAGATGGAGCTTTACTTTAAGACGCCAGCGGTGCCATTTCTTCCACTAGTTGCTCTTTTTTGCAACACCTACCTAATGATGAAGCTGTCTCCTGCTACGTGGGCCCGGCTGTTTATCTGGCTCGCAGTTGGTGAGTTTATATGTGCCTGGCTCTGGCAAAACCCTAAACTTGGGTTTTAAAAATTGGGTAGAAGTGAGATTTTGGTATAGTTTCATTCTCTAGATTTTCCTCTTTCATTTGATACCAGATTTGTAGAAATCAGAAAAATAGGGAAAACAAATCTGATTTCTACCAATCTGGTATTAAATGAAAGAGGAAAATCTAGAGAATCAAACTATACCAAAATCTCACTTTTGAAAACTGGGTCCAAGTTTAGGGTTTTGCCAGAGCCAGTCACATATAGAGAAAAACCCCATTTTAGAGAAAAACACAAATACAAATGGAAAATTTCAGCACCTCCAGCGAGTTTCGTCAGACTGAAAAATTACTGCCATCTATTGACCATTTTGAGAAAGGGGTTATCAATTTTCACTGCTATTTCAGAAACAATATCTAACCACTGAGCTTAACTTTTCTCAAATTGATGTGTCATCATAATTTGTATGCATGCATATAATAGTTTTTACCAAAATTACATGATTAACGTTTTCCTAAATTTTGTTTCTTTAATTTCTTGATAAACTGTCAACAGACATGCAATACTGTTATTTTTTTTAAACAAAATTACAATTTTGTTTATTTATTACTTTATTTTTTTCAATTATTTTTTGGGGGTATGACAGTATTTTCATATATTTAAATTGTAAAGTTCCCGTTTAATTATTTTATTTAATATTTTGTAAAATGTTTCATTTTTATTTCATAGGGTTAACAATTTACTTCCTGTATGGGGCGCAGCACAGTGTTGAATATCAGAGAAGAAAAGATGAAGCGCCCTCTACGACTATTTCTGAAGATTTGACCGGTGATGGCGCTGTTGATGACACGCTAGATGCAGAGAAAACCAAAGACGAGTAGAATCCTGAACTAAAACTTAAAACAGATTGTACTTAATTAATTATATATATATATATTTGTGTTTACTGGTGTAAAGTAACTAGAACTTCCCTTCAAGGGACAGTATCGTCACAATCAACGGGGCATGGAATCGGAGTGCATGTTTTGATTAGGTCACATTACCGTTGCTGCTGCATAAATGAGCCAGTAATTTTCAGTCACTGTGTTAATCTTAAACTAGGACGCCGATTCCATGCCCTGTTGAATGATGATCTGCTCTGATGATCGGGACAGTATTGTCCCTTCATAATTATTGTAAATAATTAGATTACAAGGATAGTTCGATTTGTATGTGAATTTCAAGGATTTGTGTATTAACATTGATTAAAAACTATCTTAAACAAATTGATATCAATATTAACCCAGAAATTAATGATGTGACTTCTGTATCTATCGAAATATAAATTAAAAAATTGGCCTTTACAATTATCATATATTGAATTATTTATTTTTGGAAATTAATCTTAGTTGTTTAGTTTTATGCACCCCTTACAATCCTATAAAATCAGAGATTTATAGTTTAAATATTTCATGTAGATACATATTTGTAGCAGATATTTATACTTCTTGACAGTTAAATCAAAATGAGAAGTCTATTTTTAACATATAGTGAATATTGAGTATATTGTAAATTGGTGTTATGTCTGTTTATTTTCGACACATTAGAACGCTGATATTATGGACTCGGTGTCACATCAGCATCAAATATTTTCACAAACAAAAACCCTAAAACATCGCTTGAGCAAACAGTGGTTACCTCAGAAAGTTTAACAAAATACTTAAATAACACGAAAACACACAAATTTCACAAAACTGACTTATGCAAAAATCAACTGATGTTCCATCTGATCCCGCCATGACATCACAGACTGAAGCGCTCATGAATATGTAAATTTTAATAAGCAGCCTAGATAACCGCGTCTGTCAACAGATCAAAACACTCACAATTTGGCAATTAAACAAAGGCAAAAATAATGCCATCATGGATACATAGCCTTGTTGTGCATTATGTTTTCAGCAAGTTAAATAATTCCTATTCCATATGTCTTTATTAATAGGAGTAAGGTTTGCGAAAGCGGTCGTGTAACAATATCTTAGGAGTTGTAATAATAGTTTAACCACCTGCTATTTGGTTCCTCCGCTCAGCTACTTAAGCAGTTCCTACCTCTGGAGTCTGGCATTCTCCTGAAGGTGATCAGAGTATGCTGAACAAAACGTCGAGTAATCTCACCACCACTTCTTCTGTGAACCAACTATTATTACAACTCCTAAGAGATTGTTACATTATGCTACCGCAAACCTTACTCCTACTCTATACTTCAGCCATGCAAAGCTTCAAAGCATACTTATCTTTATTAATGCTCACCGAAATTATATTAATCACTGAAAATTACCACGGGGCAATTTCTACCGATATCATTTATGTTCCATTGGACATAGGCTTTCCATTTAGACAAAAATACGACCATTTGTAGAATGTATTTTCAAAAATGTACGTACAATTCAATAATGCAGAGTTTAATCATTTTGGATTTCTCCTGAGTATATTTGAGAATAGTCTTCTCTCATTTCTCCCGAGGGCAAGACCCATGGTGTAATCAGTTTGATGGGATATTGATTCGGAATTTAATTTCACCGGGCAGTTGTTTCTCATAATATTATGAGGTTTGTAAGTGCTTCCGAGTAATATTTATCTAAAGCTTATAGTGCTTGTATTACAAGAAATTGATAAATAAAAAATAGAGGGAAAATAAAATAATCCAAATTAAAATAACATAATCAAAGATATATCACTTGTTTGGGGGTAAAGTTCACAATGGCATCAAAATATAACACCAAAAATTGTAATGATCGAATACAAATCTGTGACGGCAGTTCACAGTTCACGTCAGAAGGAATTGTCAAGAAGTTCATCATTTTCATCAATTAAACATTATTATTAGCTTTATTCACATGAACGTTCAATCACGGACTAGAGCAGTGTACAACGATTGTACACTTTCCGTTAAAATATTACCTTCATTCTTCAGGAAAGGTTAATGTATGCCATCAATGATACCGAGAGCCTCTTACAGTATTTTGTGTATTCATTCGTATAGCATAGAAGGCCAACAAGATTATAACAGATTTGCAACATAATTATCACACGGCAACCAGTATTTTCCTTGTATATTTAACATGGCATAAGTACCATCAGTGCTGCCTGTTCATTTTTGAGTTGAAATTCAAATGGAGAAAGATTTGGCACTTTTGACCAAAAGTATCTATTTGAAGAATATGTAGGAGTAATCCGCTCTGCTTCTTGTATGCGCATACATTATTACACATCGGCTGAGTGTCAAAATCGATATACTATCACTGAAGAAGTGGATATTTAATGAAAAGGCAGTTGTCTTTTCCGAACTGAAGTGATGTTAGTTCGTATTGTTTGATTAATTTCAATAGTACTCGGCAATAGGTAGATATATTGCTAAAAACTTGTCATTTTACGCAAGATTGCAGTGGCATTTTGGTGTATCAAGTGAAAATAATACTAATGAAGTAGGCCTTATAATTTGTATTCAGTAATTATTATTGAAATTTATCAAATCTTACGAAATCTAAAAATATAAGTTTTATTGTATTTCATGTTTTTTTAATTTAAAAAAAAAAGATTTACTTGTACCTGAAATGTCATTGTTGCAGCGACCTCTTGCGGCCATGCTGATTCAATTGCAAGTTGACATTCCTCATCTTTAAAATTTTAATATTTTAGTTTAAAATCATGAACCATATTGAGCACGTCATCAAAATAGCGAAATTTAAATCAACTGAATGCAAAAAAAGATACAAATCAAAATTCCAATTCGAATTAATCTCAGCGGTGGTTCATGTACATTAATATAATTCTCAGTGTTGATTGAGGGCGCACTTTTAGGTAGTCGTTCCTTCGTTGCCTTTTGATATTTTTGGCAAAAAAAACCCCCTCAAATAGTCGGTCGTTGTAATGAATTGTTATTAGGAAATACTCGAGACTTATGAAGCATGTACATTAATGTTCTGTTTCTGTCTGTGAAGTGTATAACAACTCCAGTGTAAGTTAAACCTAACATAATTTAGATAATTATTATAATGTCATGGTAATTTACAAAAAAAAACTTTCACCTTAATTTTACCACGAAATAGAGACCTCTGAGTCTGAAATTCAAATACAAAATAATCCATATCGGTTTGGGTAACTAGGGGACCAGATGACTGATCCAGGAGGGGTTGTTGGGTACCCTGCACAGACTCGGGTGTTAAAAACTACACCCAGTTGACATTACTGGTGTTATTTTAACACCGGAGTTTGTGTAGAGTACCCAACAACCCAGCATCGTGGGCTTTGTATTCGGGAGCCCGTCTTAAAGGGGCAGTATCGTCACGATCAACAGGGCATAGAATTGGAATGTTAATTTTATATTAACTTGCTGACTGCCAAATTCCACATGATAAGGTCATATTACCGTTGTTGCTGCATACATGAGCCAGTAATTTCCAGTCACTGTGTTCATCTTAAACTAGGACATCGATTCTATTGCATTGTCGAAAGTCTGCTTTGATCGTGACGATACTGCCCCTTTAATAGGGCCCGGTCGGGGTTCTGGCCGGGGTTCCTTTAAGATCAACATGCAAGTTAACTTTATACACGTTCTCGTGTGTGGCGCTAATTTGCCGCGCCCCCTTTTTAGTTTATAAGGCTCCTCCTCTTTGGAGGACCTGGCTTTTATGATGAGTGTCTTCACAGGTGTGAAATTTGGGGACCTTGCCATTTTAGCTTCAAGTGTATGCATCTTTGCGACGGTCTTAATTTCTTTCCCCAAGTGTTGTTTCTTCAAACATGCTGGATGTCTCCGGGCCTCTTCATGTAAAGAAGACAACTCCCAAATGCATCTTCAAGTGTTTGATGACGCATTTTCCAATTAATTTATTCATGATTGCTATAATAAGTATGTTTATGAATTATTCATGATTTATCTGTCAGTGTGCTTCTCATGCACTCCGTGTGTAATGCGGTCAAACATTTTGATCGTAATTATTTATAAAAAAAAACTTTCCAAACGTATTTTTAAGGGAAGGTACAACATTGGTACGTTGACGTAACTGTACTTTCTTTGAATCAAGAAATATTAAACCTAAGGCTTTCAGAAAGTTACAAGATTGGTAATGTTGGTAAAATTGCTTCTTTGGGTATGCTTTCTTTTTGTAATCAATATAATATTACACAACTAACCCTTGAAAGTAAAATATGTCATGAAAAAGCATTCACAATATTTTTTAGAAAACACCTGAAGCAAAACAATGCCGCCAATAACTGTTTGTATAAAATTTGCATTATTTTCCCCCTGTATTCTCTAAAATGACAGAATAACAAACGGGATAATTGGAATACCTTAACCAACTTCAAAAGCTTTCCGATATTAATTCGGTAAATTTTGTAATCGGCTATTTACAAATGTTGTACGTTACCTTTCCTTTTATCTATCAAATAATTTTATTACGTGTTTTCATCATGGTTTTTTTTAATTTGTGTTTCACCATGAAGTTTTAATTAATAATGTATGTAAATTCGTAGATGGAAAATATTTAATGTATATTATAAAAATCAAATTATTCTTGTATTAATCCTGTGTAAAATAATCAGCTGGCCAATTAGTATTATGATTATTATTATGATTATTTTTTATTATTATGATGATTGATTATTATGATTATTTGAATTTTTAGAAACAAAATTCAGTATTAATGTGTGTCAGTAGTCGTGGCGGTGCCATTTTGGGAAGTAATTGGCAAAGGGGTATCAGAGGGAGGGGGAAAGTGTTTTGAAAGGGACGGTGCAACATTGGTGAAACATGTTGACGAACTGCTCCTATAATATGAGTATGCCTAATTTGGGAAAATTCCATCTCAATGCGAAATCAAAGTCGGGAGAAAAAAGTGTGAAATCCCATTTTTTATATTTTTTATTTAATTTTATTTAATTTTTTTATTATCCCGGGGATAACAATTTATTATCAACAATTCAAAATCAATCATTTTATACATATCACAACAGTACAGGAAATTAATACTTATTGGTCTTGGCAAAGTACAGAGAAGAAATCCCATTTACGGTAAAATTTCGCCATATTATCATTACAACTATACATAAATGTTTCCATGGAGTAGTAATTCTTAAGATCTTTTTTGAGAATTGAAAAAGATGGTATTTCCTTGGTCACTTTCCTCTTATAAATATGGAAACGACAAATTAATAGGATCAGGTTAATAGCTTTACACTCAAAGTCAGTTTTACCAAACAAAATAACTTCATTGTCTAAGATGATATTAAAATTAGTTTTAGTTAGTTTTATCCTTAATCACAATTACCGTCAAGTAACTTTTTTTTTTAATATGCATATTTTGTTTGTGTTTCCTCTGAAATGAGAGCACTTCAGACACAACTTGTTTTCAATAATTATGATTTACCATTTTGTAATCTGGCAATATTATGCTGTACCTTCCATTTAACCACAGATCAATCTGGCTGCTCCCGGCCACCAACAATGTGAAAAGAGAAAACTATTTTTTGCGCCGCCAATGCAGTTATCTAAATAGCCAGTGGTGTTAATTATAATATCAAATGATAATAAAACCGTAGATTATTGTAGTATTAAAACATTATTGGCTTCATATTTATTTTCAATAATCGTCAAATCCCCTGGTTTCAATTTTAAATAATATCTATCAAATTTATTTTGATGAGCAAATATTTTGTTAAGTTGCATAAAAGAGAAAAACTTTTTAATCCAAATTATACACATTTTGTATGAAAGATTGGCTGGTAACCAACAAAAACCCGCTCGACTGCAGCTTCAACAAATCAAATCGCTAACAAGCTAATTTTGAAAACGCCCTCTATTGACGAAATACGTTCAGTGCATTACACACGCTGTCATTGTTGTCAACATATTGCGTTATGTACAAGTACATGTCTTCGCGCTAAATAACAGTAATGGTATATTTCTGCAACGACATAATCTACTTTTGAGCTAGCATCTAATAACTGATGAAGGACAAGCTTGGATTGCTTCAGAGGCTGACAACTCATCTGCTTCAGATCACAGTCATTGGTCACGGTCACTGATCACGGTAAGCTGTCTTATCCATGCACAACCTATTGAGGGCACCCTTTGACGTAAACAGCGACTGTTGCTAAGGCGTGTTTAGCATAATATGATACGCTTGTCAACGTCCATTACTGACTCCATTTATAATTACTTGTAATGAAGAGTGTCTTTGCCTTAGTTAATTTAATATGAATAGGTTTCCTCTACGTTGACCACGACTTAATTGAAGTGTTGTGAAGTATTCCGGTCGAGTAGGTGCGAATAATTGTAGATATCGGTCGTTGACTTGTTCCGTGGTCACACGCAAACTACTCCCCATGGATTAGCTCAGTCCAGACCCTGCTGGTGGGCGGAATCTGTTTACGCAACGGTGATTGGTCTATTCCCATGATCACCACTCACTGTATCACAAACTATGAGGTTCAATTATAAATGTCATGAAACAGCGCCCTCGCGTGTCAGGGATTTAGTAGCGTGAACGATATGTTAAAAAAGTACACCCAATCTTCATTTTACAGTCACATATAGACTTCCCAGTAGCAAGGATACCTGCAAAAATATGTATCTAATAATATAAAAATTCATTTCAAGGAGAATTTAAAGGGGCAATTTTGTCACGATCAGAGCGGACTTTTATTAAACAGGACATGGAATCGGTGTCCTAGTTTAAGATGAACACAGTGACTGGCTCATTTACGCAGCAGCAACGGTAATATGACCTTATCATGTGGGATATTATTTTCAGTCACTGAGTTAATCTAAAACTATCCCTCTGATTCCACGCCCGGTTTATGCTGATTGTGACGATATTGTCCCTTTAAAATCTATATCTTGTCTGAGAGTAGAATGCTCTGCATAGTCTTGCATATGACTCAAACATCCCCCGATGGGATAGCATTAAACATCAATTGCTTCAAATAGGAAAGGGAAGGAACAATACAATATTAATATTTCATACTGTAATAATAATAATCACGCGAATTTATAACGCGCACGAATCCACCAAAAAGGTGCTTAAGGCGCCATACAAGAGAACATAATAGGAAAATACATAAGCATATATATTTATATATATATACAATCAAGCAAAAACATAATACATCAAACAATCATAGGCCTACAGGTATAACATATTCAAAAAGCACTTGACATGAAATACTTCTTAGAAGAGTCAATAGTCTGGCAGGATTTTACATGAGTGCATTCCGTAAACGTGGTGCAGCGACTGGAAATGATCTGTCACCCCCAAGTGTGTTCATTTCAACCGTATGGTTTATACAGAAAAATATATATCACAAAACTTACAAACTGATAAACTGATAATTTTGTTGTTTTGTTTTTAAATTTTATAAAGAGTTACTGCCCAGCCATTTTTTTGTAAATTCGACGTAACAGTTCCTGGTTTCAGATGAAATCACGTCAGCCAAAGTAATTTTTCAGGGGATTGATTCGTTTACTAACTATACACCAAGTCAGTTTTTACAGATAATAATTAATTAATTTGATAATCTGTAAATTACCAAGGCATGTACCTTCTCTTTAAAACGCAAATAAAATGTTTACAAATATATGACCTAAATGTCAACCGTATTATAATAATTTCAAGTCAATTAAATATTTCATGGGTTTGTGGTACTGCACAGATGCATTACACACTGCAGCCGTCTCTGTCAGATTCCCTGTATACTCAAGTGCAATAATAGTGCTGATATTTAATACATGATTAGGGGGCCAGACTTTTATACTTTCTTTCAACAGGGCATGGAATCGGTGTCCTAGTTTAAGATGCACACAGTGACTGAAAATTACTGGCACATTTTATGCCCTGTTGATCGTGACGATATATTGCCCCTTTAAGGTAAATCTGTGATAATTTATGTTGTTTGAAAATATCAATATACAATAGCGTACAGGGGATTTAAAGGGAAAGTACAATTTTGACAAAACTGTTATGTTATCATTGGCGGATCCAGGAGGGCTCAGGGGGATGTAGCCCCCCCCACCCCTAAAATCGTTTAAAAAAAATTAAAAAATTAAATAAATTAATTTAAAAAAGGGAGAGAAAGAGAGAGAGAGAGAGAGAGAGGGGGAGAGGAGGGGAAACGCACTCCCATTCCCACAGTGTGCTTTGTTTTTCTCTCCCTTTGATTATTTTATTGTAATTTTTGTAGTACTGAAAAATAATTGTTTTTTATTCTCAGCCCCCCATAAAAAATGTTCTGGATCCGCCCATGGTTATGCAGAACCACGATAAACAAATAACCTGAAGTTTCAGCTCAATGCAGAGTAAAAATCATGAGAAAACGTGAAAAATAATTCCAGTGTTTTACAGAAAACCGTCTTTGCATATTCTTTGGTGTTTTCTCTGAAATGAGAGCACTTCTGAATAATTATCAAAATGAAACTCTTGGATATTCCACAGTTTTATTATCAGGTATAATTACCAGTGTTTTAGGCGTATACATTCCTTCCCTTTAAAAATGTTCATGTTGATTTGGGGTCACATTTGTAATGTTCGACATTTTCACAGAATCCCGTTCCATATTTCTGTTGATGTTTGGCCTTAACATTTCATTTATATTGATATAAATTAACCGTAGGCCTATAGGCATACAGTGTTTAGTCAAGAGGAAGGAGGGACGCCATGTTTATTAAATTTTTGTCAAGGCTGACGTCGACGAGTTTTTAGAAACCACACACGATAATCTATAAGTAGATTTATATGAACGGTTTTCTGAAGATTTTTTTTTTTAAAGATAAGCCTCCTGTTAAGGGAACGTGTGCCCTAGTTCAATACAGCCTTGACCATGATCGAATTAGCTTAGATCTTCAAGGGCGATAGAAGTATGGTTAATAGACTGCGCAAGTCGAACACAAGAAGATAGTTAATACAATTCAAGGCTTCCAACTCTCGCTTGGCGCGCTTCTCAGAAGTAGAAAAAAATCTTTCAGATAGTGGCGAACGACTGATTAAAGTCTATTACCCGCACAACCGACGTCTCGCGCATCTATGATGCGACGAAACCATGGAGATATCAGCGCTGTGACGAAAATCCGTCTGAAACCGGCCGCAATGGGTATACCGTGTAAAAATGTCAAGCATGACATGAGCACATGAGTCCCGAGGTACAGGTTCGCTGTTGATGATGAACGCCTCGTTGCAGCTGATGGTGATGTTCCCTGGTCTCAGTTTTCACCGTGGGCTGCGCTGACGCGCTAAGAGCGACTTGTACTGAAATACCACAGAGCCGCTTTGACATTCTCAGCCGTGTTTTTTTCTCCTTGAGCTGAGCCGAGGTGGATGCAGTGTCGTCGTGCTACATAAAGTGGTAAATATAATTAGGTCTATACTAGGTAAAACTTGTAGCTTTGCATGGTGAGGATGATAAGTAAGAATAATTGCGGTGACACCATGTGGAATCTCAATTGAGTAGTAATTAGTTCTGAAAAGAACTGGGGGTACAACTCGACGTTTCGATCAGTGTGCTCTGATCGTCCTCAGGTCTATACTGTGCAGGCATTTCATTCAAACGCAGCAACAATACACACACAACAATGGCAAACTTGCTTTATACGTGACGTGCTTCTGAACATGGAGGAAGGAAAACAGACCTCTTTCTCCGCGGTCTAATTCTGAAATTATCGTAAAAGCGGACACAATAATGTTATTGTCATTCATGACACTGACATTGCTCAATGGTATTTGTTACAGTTTCTAGTGTCATTTCATGTTGGTTTCAAGCCTTTTGTAGAGGTTTTGCAGACAAAGCTACAGGCAATTTATGTCTCTTAAATGAAGACCCAGGGCGTACATTCTTTGTCTGGCCACGGACATATGCTTCCAAGGAAGAAAGACTTAGTTTAAGTGTAACCAAGCATCCATATGTGTTACATCCTTAAGCCAATGTATACATTTAGTAACCACCCAATTAAAGAGTTAGGCCTGGGTCGTTTATCTAAGATGTATTATACTTGATGTGACGTTGGTAAATTTATACCAATCATCCTTTGATATTATTCCATGTGAACTTTGAACTGCTTTAATTAAATCAAGGGAAAATTGGGGAAATTAATTTCATCTTTTTTAAAGGACGTTTATTGCGATGGCAAAGAATAGTTCCATGCAGGTTTTTTTTCCATTTTTCTAAGCAACTTGAGCATCAAGATTGGATTCTTTGTCCTGTATAGCTTAGACCTAAACCTTTTACCGAATGTGCATTTGGATTTTATGCGAATATTTTAAAGAAGGTTTAGGACTGGTACTAATTAAAAAAATAACCATAATTATCGGTTTGTAATGTCAAACTTTCTTAGTGTGAAGCTGATGCTGGTATAAATCTGCCCTAGAAATCATTTCTCATGTGATGTCACTTTTAAAAGGGCAGTATCGTCACGATCATAGCAGATTTTCAACAGGGCATGGAATCGATGTCCTTGTTTAAGATGAACACAGTGACTGAAAATTACTGGCTCATTTATGCAGCAGCAACGGCAATATGACCTCATCATGTGGGATATTATTTTCAGTCACTGAATTAATTTAAAACTAGCACTCCAATTCCATGCCCTGTTGATCGTGACGATATTGCCCATTTAAGAAAAGTGAAATCATTTACCATTTGAGTTCAGGAAAGACTTCTCTTTTCTTAAATTCCTCGTGAAAGGTAACATATAGGGTTGCGAATACAAAAACAACCAAATGATCGAATATTAATGTCAAGTTTAAGCCGATGATGACAGAGGTGCTGTAATTTAAAATAAAATAAAATTTCCAGTTCGATTTTTCGGTAAGAGTACTCTTTCATAAATTTCACATTCGAATATCTGAATGCATTTTCACTATATTCTCGTTAACGACAACACCATAAGCTCGAATTGTACCTTCCGTTTATTAAATGTATATCTTGATTCAAAGAGAGTAAGCATTCTCATAGAAAGCAGTTTTGCTAACATTACCAATGTTGTACCTTCCCTTTAATGTATATCTTGATTCAAAGAGAGTAAGCATACTCAT
The DNA here is from genome assembly GCA_029582265.1 of Zoroaster sp. YZ-2022. Lineage (NCBI taxonomy): Eukaryota > Metazoa > Echinodermata > Asteroidea > Forcipulatida > Zoroasteridae > Zoroaster > Zoroaster sp. YZ-2022. The sequence goes on from CM055836.1 coordinate 27,155,002, forward strand.
AGAAGCAGTTTTGCCAACATTACCAATGTTGTATCTTCCCTTTAATGTATATCTTGATTCAAAGAGAGTAAGCATACTCATAGAAGCAGTGTTGCCAACATTACCAATGTTGTATCTTCCCTTTAATGTATATCTTGATTCAAAGAGAGTAAGCATATAGAAAGCAGTCCTGCCAACATTACCAATGTTGTATCTTCCCTTTGATATCGCATTTATAAACAAATATTTTCGTTCCGTCTCCTCGCAAAACATGATTAGGATTTCAATTATGGGGTGGCTTGGTCCGTGAAACACCTTTTTGTGGCCTGTCATGTGTTTTCTGTGCTTTTATTGATGAATATAGAGCCTATGTAAATTAAACCGACAGGATTATTAAATTGTTATCCAAAACATTGTTGATTGCATTTTTCATGAATATTTGTATCGGTCTGCATGATTTTACTTCGTTATTATTATTGAAAGAGCAATAATATGGCGGGAAATTATATGCATTAATATTATTTTTATTACAAAGAAAACCTCTTGACCCGGGAATGGACTCCATGGAAACCATTATAATGCAAATACAAGACCTCGATTTTATCGGCGACGAATCTTTCAAGTATGCTTGATGAGTTGTGGAGTGTTTATGCGAGGAAGTAACATTTCCATGTCAATATTATTGTTGTATTCTGCTTTCGCTTGATCTTGTTACTAGACACAGGAGATGCGGGTGGCTTCAGACAGGGGCGCATCTAGGATGGCTGAAGTGGGGTACACTGTAAAAAAAGGGGGGAACAAGTAGAATAAATTCATATTAACATTTTAAATGCAGTTATAAACAATATCCACACCATGCATTGATGATATTGTTGAACAGAGCTGGGTCATTAAATATAATTTATATTACGTTGGTTACACTGTAAAAATTGTGTTTAGAATTTAAACACATTTCTAAACACTTAGCTTGTACTCACTTTTTTCACATGTTTAGCCTAATACATGTTTAGATTGTGTTTTTTCTGTGATGTGTGTTTGAATGCTAAAAACCATATGAACAGGTGTCAAAAAGCTAAGCACGTTTAGCTTTGTGACATGTACAGAGGATGGCCGTTTAGCATTTAAACGCATTCCTAAACGCGTTTGTTTTGCATATGTTTAAATTCTAAATACAATTTTTACAGTGTATTCGTTCGAAAATTTTAACAAAATTGTCAAATGATATAATATGAACTGTAAGCTGATGACGGTTTTCATCAGCTTATGTGTATAAGGTGCTGTCACTTTTAAGAGAAGTGAAAGAATTTTCAGTTTTAATTTAGGAAAGATTCAAATAATCTAATTTTGTTCTCGAAACTTTCACAGAATAGTTGTTCAATGTATCGCCTATGTTTTCATTGGAACATTGATAATTTCCTTTTCGAAAGGAAAACCAAGGTGTGGTAGCTAAGAGAGGCCTCACAAATTGGGCAAACGTTCATATCCATATCGTTCAAAAGACAGCACGGTAGAATTCCAATCGATCCAGCAAAACCCCCCAAAAACCTAAATATCCCGACGCGCGAGTCTGAGGCGACGCGCGGGGAGACCGGAAAATGGAGACCTTTTTCGGCCTTTATGATTGTATTATGTTTATCTTCCTGTTGTTCAAGGTCCGCCCACGAGGCGAAGTGGAATCTTATCCAAATGATCCTTATATCGACCGATCCCGGACCCTCAAAATTGAATTCGTTTTGTTGACCCTCCGGGCTGATGCCCGGTTGGTTATTAAAGCATAGAAAAGGGAGAAAAACATGGGAAATAATTATTTGTAATTCAAAAATAAACAAAATGGCCGAATTTTAATGTCAAACTTACATGGTGTTAATTAGGCAGATGACGGCATTAATCTTCCCTAGAAATAATGTTGATTCAGATGCTGGATTCTTTTTAAAGTCCAAATTTAAGAAAGATTTAGCATGAACACGGACAAAGTAATCTGGATTGTCACAACTTTCTCGTGAACAGCACAGCAACATGCGCTGAAACTTTCACAGGTTGAATGTTTAATGTATATATTGATTGAAAGAGAGTAAGTATAAATCTCACCAAAGTAGCCAACATTGTTACATTCCCTTTAAAACCAATTTACTTCGATTTTCGGTGATTTGTGATTAGGATAATTCCTCCTCCTCGTTATGGCGCTTTCTTTCCACTTTCTCCTGCCTCTGGGTGGACATTTTGGCACGGAATGGACAGATGGGGATAACCATGACAACAAAATTAAATGGGTGATTTTACATACCGAGATTAGCGTCCATTAGAAAACGTCAGCAATGCGATGTGTGATTATCAATCTTCAGACGCATCAAGCTGTGATTGCTATTTTGGCTTGCTGGTGCGCTGTTGGTAAAATGCCATTAGGAATTTGCATACTACTAAAAAATATATGTCAGTAAATGTATCCATACTTCATATGAATCAAGAGACATGTACAGAAACCAACCAATGTCTGTAAATGCATCCATACTTTATAGGAATCAAGAAAGATGTACAGAAACCAACCAATGTCTGTAAATGCATCCATGCTTTATAAGAATCAAGAGAGATGTACAGAAACCAACCAATGTCTGTAAATGCATCCATACTTTATAAGAATCAAGAGAGATGTACAGAAACCAACCAATGTCTGTAAATGCATCCATGCTTTATAAGAATCAAGAGAGATGTACAGAAACCAACCAATGTCTGTAAATGCATCCATACTTTATAAGAATCAAGAGAGATGTACAGAAACCAACCAATGTCTGTAAATGCATCCATACTTTATAAGAATCAAGAGATATGTACAGAAACCAACCAATGTCTGTAAATGCATCCATACTTTATAAGAATCAAGAGACATGTACAGAAACCAACCAATGTCTGTAAATGCATCCGTACTTCATAGGAATCAAGAGACATGTACAGAAACCAACCAATGTCTGTAAATGCATCCATACTTTATAAGAATCAAGAGACATGTACAGAAACCAACCAATGTCTGTAAATGCATCCATACTTTATAAGAATCAAGAGACATGTACAGAAACCAACCAATGTCTGTAAATGCATCCATACTTAATCAGAATCAAGAGATATGTACAGAAACCAACCAATGTCTGTAAATGCATCCATACTTAATTAGAATCAAGAGATATGTACAGAAACCAACCAATGTCTGTAAATGCATCCATACTTTAGAAGAATCAAGAGATATGTACAGAAACCAACCAATGTCTGTAAATGCATCCATACTTAATCAGAATCAAGAGATATGTACAGAAACCAACCAATGTCTGTAAATGCATCCATACTTAATCAGAATCAAGAGATATGTACAGAAACCAACCAATGTCTGTAAATGCATCCATACTTAATCAGAATCAAGACGTATGTACAGAAACCAACCAATGTCTGTAAATGCATCCATACTTTATAAGAATCAAGAGAGATGTACAGAAACCAACCAATGTCTGTAAATGCATCCATACTTTATAAGAATCAAGAGATATGTACAGAAACCAACCAATGTCTGTAAATGCATCCATACTTTATAAGAATCAAGAGACATGTACAGAAACCAACCAATGTCTGTAAATGCATCCATACTTTATAAGAATCAAGAGACATGTACAGAAACCAACCAATGTCTGTAAATGCATCCATACTTTATAAGAATCAAGAGACATGTACAGAAACCAACCAATGTCTGTAAATGCATCCATACTTTATAAGAATCAAGAGACATGTACAGAAACCAACCAATGTCTGTAAATGCATCCATACTTTATTAAGAATCAAGAGATATGTACAGAAACCAGCCAATGTCTGTACATGCATCCATACTTTATTAAGAATCAAGAGATATGTACAGAAACCAGCCAATGTCTGTAAATGCATCCATACTTTATAAGAATCCAGAGATATGTACAGAAACCAACCAATGTCTGTAAATGCATCCATACTTTATATCAGAATCAAGAGATATGTACAGAAACCAACCAATGTCTGTAAATGCATCCATACTTTATAAGAATCAAGAGATATGTACAGAAACCAACCAATGTCTGTAAATGCATCCATACTTAATAAGAATCAAGAGATATGTACAGAAACCAACCAATGTCTGTAAATGCATCCATACTTTATTAAGAATCAAGAGATATGTACAGAAACCAACCAATGTCTGTAAATGCATCCATACTTTATAAGAATCAAGAGATATGTACAGAAACCAACCAATGTCTGTAAATGCATCCATACTTAATCAGAATCAAGAGATATGTACAGAAACCAACCAATGTCTGTAAATGCATCCATACTTAATCAGAATCAAGAGATATGTACAGAAACCAACCAATGTCTGTAAATGCATCCATACTTAATCAGAATCAAGAGATATGTACAGAAACCAACCAATGTCTGTAAATGCATCCATACTTAATCAGAATCAAGAGATGTGTACAGAAACCAACCAATGTCTGTAAATGCATCCATACTTTATAAGAATCAAGAGACATGTACAGAAACCAACCAATGTCTGTAAATGCATCCATACTTTATAAGAATCAAGAGATATGTACAGAAACCAACCAATGTCTGTAAATGCATCCATACTTAATCAGAATCAAGAGATATGTACAGAAACCAACCAATGTCTGTAAATGCATCCATACTTTATAAGAATCAAGAGATATGTACAGAAACCAACCAATGTCTGTAAATGCATCCATACTTTATAAGAATCAAGAGATATGTACAGAAACCAACCGATGTCTGTAAATGCATCCATACTTTATAAGAATCAAGAGATATGTACAGAAACCAACCGATGTCTGTAAATGCATCCATACTTAATCAGAATCAAGAGATATGTACAGAAACCAACCAATGTCTGTAAATGCATCCATACTTAATCAGAATCAAGACGTATGTACAGAAACCAACCAATGTCTGTAAATGCATCCATACTTAATCAGAATCAAGACGTATGTACAGAAACCAACCAATGTCTGTAAATGCATCCATACTTAATCAGAATCAAGACGTATGTACAGAAACCAACCAATGTCTGTAAATGCATCCATACTTTATAAGAATCAAGAGAGATGTACAGAAACCAACCAATGTCTGTAAATGCATCCATACTTTATAAGAATCAAGAGATATGTACAGAAACCAACCAATGTCTGTAAATGCATCCATACTTTATAAGAATCAAGAGACATGTACAGAAACCAACCAATGTCTGTAAATGCATCCGTACTTCATAGGAATCAAGAGACATGTACAGAAACCAACCAATGTCTGTAAATGCATCCATACTTTATAAGAATCAAGAGACATGTACAGAAACCAACCAATGTCTGTAAATGCATCCATACTTTATAAGAATCAAGAGACATGTACAGAAACCAACCAATGTCTGTAAATGCATCCATACTTAATCAGAATCAAGAGATATGTACAGAAACCAACCAATGTCTGTAAATGCATCCATACTTAATTAGAATCAAGAGATATGTACAGAAACCAACCAATGTCTGTAAATGCATCCATACTTTAGAAGAATCAAGAGATATGTACAGAAACCAACCAATGTCTGTAAATGCATCCATACTTAATCAGAATCAAGAGATATGTACAGAAACCAACCAATGTCTGTAAATGCATCCATACTTTATAAGAATCAAGAGACATGTACAGAAACCAACCAATGTCTGTAAATGCATCCATACTTAATCAGAATCAAGAGATATGTACAGAAACCAACCAATGTCTGTAAATGCATCCATACTTTATAAGAATCAAGAGATATGTACAGAAACCAACCAATGTCTGTAAATGCATCCATACTTTATAAGAATCAAGAGATATGTACAGAAACCAACCAATGTCTGTAAATGCATCCATACTTAATCAGAATCAAGAGATATGTACAGAAACCAACCAATGTCTGTAAATGCATCCATACTTAATCAGAATCAAGAGATATGTACAGAAACCAACCAATGTCTGTAAATGCATCCATACTTAATCAGAATCAAGAGATATGTACAGAAACCAACCAATGTCTGTAAATGCATCCATACTTAATCAGAATCAAGAGATATGTACAGAAACCAACCAATGTCTGTAAATGCATCCATACTTTATAAGAATCAAGAGATATGTACAGAAACCAACCAATGTCTGTAAATGCATCCATACTTTATAAGAATCAAGAGATATGTACAGAAACCAACCAATGTCTGTAAATGCATCCATACTTAATCAGAATCAAGAGATATGTACAGAAACCAACCGATGTCTGTAAATGCATCCATACTTTATAAGAATCAAGAGATATGTACAGAAACCAACCAATGTCTGTAAATGCATCCATACTTTATAAGAATCAAGAGAGATGTACAGAAACCAACCGATGTCTGTAAATGCATCCATACTTTATAAGAATCAAGAGAGATGTACAGAAACCAACCGATGTCTGTAGATGCATCTATACTTAATCAGAATCAAGACGTATGTACAGAAACCAACCAATGTCTGTAAATGCATCCATACTTAATCAGAATCAAGACGTATGTACAGAAACCAACCAATGTCTGTAAATGCATCCATACTTAATCAGAATCAAGAGATATGTACAGAAACCAACCAATGTCTGTAAATGCATCCATACTTAATCAGAATCAAGAGATATGTACAGAAACCAACCAATGTCTGTAAATGCATCCATACTTAATCAGAATCAAGAGATATGTACAGAAACCAACCAATGTCTGTAAATGCATCCATACTTAATCAGAATCAAGAGATATGTACAGAAACCAACCAATGTCTGTAAATGCATCCATACTTAATCAGAATCAAGAGATATGTACAGAAACCAACCAATGTCTGTAAATGCATCCATACTTAATAAGAATCAAGAGATATGTACAGAAACCAACCAATGTCTGTAAATGCATCCATACTTAATCAGAATCAAGAGATATGTACAGAAACCAACCAATGTCTGTAAATGCATCCATACTTAATCAGAATCAAGAGATATGTACAGAAACCAACCAATGTCTGTAAATGCATCCATACTTAATCAGAATCAAGAGATATGTACATCAGAAACCAACCAATGTCTGTAAATGCATCCATACTTTATAAGAATCAAGAGATATGTACATCAGAAACCAACCAATGTCTGTAAATGCATCCATACTTTATAAGAATCAAGAGATATGTACAGAAACCAACCAATGTCTGTAAATGCATCCATACTTAATCAGAATCAAGAGATATGTACAGAAACCAACCAATGTCTGTAAATGCATCCATACTTAATCAGAATCAAGAGATATGTACAGAAACTAACATGTAAAGGTTTCAGCTCAATTATAATATGGAAACTGGATGACGGTCACGGTACTGACATTTAAAAGGACATTATCGTCACGATCAGAGCAGACTTTCAACAGGGCATGGAATCAGTGTCCTAGTTTAAGATGAACACAGTGACTGAAAATTACTGACTCATTTATGCAGCAGCAACGGTAATATGACCTTATCATGTGGGGTATTATTTTCAGTCACTGAGTTAATCTAAAAATAGCACTCCGATTCCATGCCCTGTTGCTCGTGACAATATTGTCCCTTTAATAAAAAAAATTGTGAAATGATGTCTCGACTGAATATCTGTCGTCGTGAGATGAACATTCCACGCTAGAATAAGTACGAAAAATCAGGATGTATTTCCACAGTATTGATTCAAAGAACGCAAGTCATTATTGGAAGCAATTCTTCCAACATAAGAAATGAGTCAACCTCCCTTGAAACATTTAAGTAAGACTAATTGCGGTGACACCATGTGAAATTCTCTATTGAGTGGTAATTAGTTCTGAAAAGAACTGGAGGTTACAACTCGACGTTTCGATCAGCATGCTCTAATCGTCATCAGGAGAATTTACTTTTAACTTTCCATATTCGCGGTTCCAACAAATTCGAACGTTTATAATTGCCCCGTGCCAGCATTTGTGACTCAGATGGCCATTGTCGAAATTATTGAATTTGATACATCAGAGCCTTATTAGAATGGTTAATTGATATGCCCTGTCATCATTACCTCATCATGATCAGGTAGCTCAGTTTATACATAATTGTATTCGTAGAATTTAAACGCTGCAAGAAGCTGTGGAAATAACTGTTGTCAATATTATATAATGACGTATCTTCCATTCTCGATTGAATACTGCTTTACAATGTACAAATTGTCGATCCTGAACTTCATTGAAAATTGGCCAGTTGTACCGGATAATGCATTGGCGGATCCAGGGGGGCTAAGGGGTCCCTCCCCCCTAAAATCGTTAAAAAAAAAAAAATTCTTTAAAAAGGAGAGAAAAAGAGAGAGAGAGAGGGGGAGGGGAGGGGAGAACGCACTCCCATTCCCACAGTGTGCGGGATAAACAAACAAACGGTAAGGTATTCCCCCTTGTCTCTCATTTCCCCCTCACTTTGCTTTGTTTTTCTCTCCCTTTGATTATTTCATTGTAATTTTTGTAGTACTGAAAGATAATTGTTTTTGATTCTCAGCCCCCCCCCCTCTAAAAATGTTCTGGATCCGCCCATGGCCTAGCAGTCTTGTGCATCGGACTCAAGTTCTGGTGTTGTCAGAATGTGGGTTCGATCTCCAGCGGCCTGGCCGGTCGCAAGCAAGACACTTAACCATAATCCTTCGGATGGGATGTAAAGCCGTAGGTCCCGTGTACTACAAACATCAGTGCACGTTAAATAACCCATAATGTCGTGCTTTGCATGGTGGAAATAGATGTTAGTGAGTTCTTTCGGGTACACCATGTAATGATCTCTTTTTGGAAAAAAGTGATGGCTCTGAGAAGAGCCGGTTGGTTTGTTTTCAACGTTTCGACTAGTCTGCTCTAGTCATCGTCAGGAGACGATCATTTATGTTTTTCGAGATGCTTACTTACCCATTCCTTGAACTGTACAACTTTCGAAACCATGTGTCTTTTGTAATTTTGTAACTAATTGTGACTGGCTCTGGACAAACCCTAAACTTGGACCCAATTTTCAAAAGTGACCTCCCAAATTTATCGTGAAAATTAACAATGTTCCCAACAACGTTTCAGGATTTTTCTTTTTCCATCAAAATCTAGAGAAAATGCTCTATATGGTGACATGAAAACTGGTCCCTGGGGTCAGTTTTTGACCTTTTCATGGCTGTTACGCATTATGGTAAATGCCGAGAAATTTCGGGTTTTGCCAGAGTGGGTCACAATTTGTATTTCATACTGTATGTTTACAGTAGAGTAAACATTTAGATGCAAAATTTTAGGATTTGGAGAGTAACAAATTTTTAATGTATCTTGAATACGAGGAAACACTATTGGCAATAAGTAGTCAAGGTCGCGTTCCACGCCGTCAACTTCCACGGGCCGTCACGCATGAATGCATTGCACGATAATTAACGCCACTGCTAACAGACGACTCTCTCTCTCTCTCTCTTCCAGACAAAAACAAAATTCATAAATTTATCGGAATTGTAATTGCAGCCATTTGTGTGCCACCTGTGTCGTTTATACAAGCAGGCAGTACTGGGAAATCAGCCGCATATTATATGAAGGAGATATCACCCGATACGAAAGTCCTTTCCGCATAGAATGGCGATAATGCACGGAGTTTTGTTATGTTAAAATTTATATATTTTTTTGAAAATAAAATACGTTATTATTTTGTTATAATATTAAAAAATCAATAGATTATATGTTCCTGTTGAAAATATATTTCATCTGTCAACGTTTCGGGTCAGAAATGTAAAATTTTATTTCAAATTAAACGTGACAGTCGACGGGCCTTAAGCTAATACGTTCCACCTGTCGATAGCATGGATTGATTGTTTGGCAGACAAGTGTGTTTATGTGAACAGTTTTCACAATTTGTAAATTTACTATGAGTATAAATTTTGTTGTTGTAGAAATTGGCAATGAAAAGATTGTTGAATTATTCAGTCGTCATGTATGGAGTGTCGTATGGAGTGTCGTGGCCGAGCGGTCTAGCTTACCGGACTCAAGTTCTGGTGTTAGCAGCAGAATGTGGGTTCGAATCCCGGCCGTGACACTTGTGTCCTTGGGCAAGACACTTAACCATAATTGCTTCTCTCCACCCAGGGGTTAAATGGGTACCTGTGAGGGCAGAGTTGGTTGATTAGCCCTATATGCGCGGTAATGGCAGCAATTGAGCTGTATACTCCCCAGGGAGCTGATATGGTTTCAGGAATGATTTATGAGCCTTATGAGCCTTATGAGCAGGGGTAATAATATAATGCGCCTTGAACACCACTCAGTTGGTGGATACGTGCGCTATATAAGTCCACACATTATTATTATTATTATTATTATTATTATTATTATTATTATTATTATTATTATTATTATTATTATTATTATTATTATTGTCATGTTATCAATACCGATGAGTTTATGATGACTTACGGCACTGCTTATTTTGCCTGCAACTAGTCGGTAGAGGGCGCTGTCGAAGTAAACATGTGATGTCATGTGTCACATCATGTAGACTGCCGAGCATTGGCAGATACCGGGGGGGGGGCGGCAAAGGGGCCATGTGAACCCCCTCCTTTTAATCACGGTCCTGGATCTGCCCCAAATGGCAGAAATTGTGATTTTTTCCCTCTTGCAATTTGTCTTTACAGTTCGTCAATGTGGTTACAATAATAATGACCGTGAATCGTGCGATCCCCTACGGGAAGGACAGGCTGTTTTCCTCAGCGAGTTTGATGGCTGTGGCTTGGCAGTTGCTTCTTATGATATCGTGCTTTACTGACAACACGGAGGGAAGTATGTTAATATTTTTCTTTAAAGCCAGTGTGTAGGCCTTTTTGGTAAAATGTCTGTAAATGCATCTTTAAAAGAATCAAGAGAAACATAAATGATTGAAGTGATGTTTAATACCTTCTTTAACTTTACTATATGTTTCATCTAAATCTGTGATCATTCATGTCTTTCGACAATACCATAGTGGAAAGGGACTTTTATAGATGATCATGTAATGTGTAATGAAACCAACGTAAGTTTAAGCCCAGGTGATCCATAACGTCATTATCATCGTCACCATCACCGTCATCACTGTCATTACCGTCATCACCGTCATCACCGTCATCACCGTCATCACCATCATCACCATCATCACCATCACCACCATCAACACCATCACCACCATCATCATCACTAGCTATTATTATGGTTTATTATTTGAATTGAGACAATATCACAGTGAAAAACATTTAATTAAAATGCAGTTAAAATACATACAAATTCAAAAACAAACGGATCAATACAGGTGAAAATTATAAAACAAAACTCTGAAAAATACAATCATTTCTAAAAGGAAACAGTTTTTCACAGATAGAATTTGTGGAAAAAATTATGTTTATATTCTGTCCTCAAACTCCAAACAGGTCTCCAGATGTCTGTCAATCTTTATGAATTCCTTTTCCTTTCTCCCAAATAACGATTGCACCATGCTGTTTAATAACATGTCACTACAACCCACGGTGTGTTCTCATCTGATGGCAATATGAACACTGGTCCGTGACATATTTGCAAAGGTCGTACGGTATCCACATAATGAAGAATATAATTGCAACAAATGCTTCGAAGACTGTCGAAAATGATGCCATAAACAGACCGCGTGTGGGACTGATTGATATTTAACCATTGTTCATCTTGAAGTCTGGTGCATTTTTAGGCCATTAAATTACAAAACTCTGTTTTACATGCAAAGTGGACTGTGATGTAAGATTGAATATTGGCGCCGCTGGATTTTAATTTATTATATAAGTAATTTATTATTTCAGTAAAATAACATTATAGCCGACGCAATTATATCAAGTGACAAACGTAAAACTTCAAATTCAAGTAAAGCGCCATATCGTATTAATAAATCGGCTATTTATAAGGCACTTTACGCTTTCAGCGTAGGCCAATCTAGGTTTATACAATTAGTCGTTCAACGTTTTAAAATAATTCATTTCAGTAATGCACTGCAAAACCATGTTTATCGCGATTATTTTAAGAAATGTGTAATTTGTTTTTCACTTCCTCAAATAAAATAGCAATGTTCCGATGAAAAATAAAATTTCCATAAATGTTTCTAGAGAATACCAAAGGATAATAGTTGGTAATACTAATATTTCCGCCATTTTTCTGGCTTGGAACACACAGTCAAGGTTGGGCCCGTTGAACAGTTTTTTGTTTTTGTTCTTGCCTCTGCGTGGCCTCAGTAATATGCTGAATGGAACGTGCGTGATTCGCGCCAAATTATATTCATGGTCGAGGTCTTGAGTAATTCAACCGGGCATGTCTTTTTATACGTGAACACACTGCCCTGCTAATTGATATGCAAGTTTTCCTCAAAGCCTGCAATATACAAAAACGCACTGGGCATGCAATGCGAGCATTGAAATCTAGGGACTTTGGTCTGGAAATATCTATATCCATTAGGATAATTTCCATAAAGAGGTTTCCTGTCAAAATGCATTGTCAAAAAAAGAGGGAAAAACGCAATTTTCTGGTGCAAGGCGAATGTGCAGTAGAACATGACGAAATCAGGTCTATCAACCACCGTATCTACGTTATAAAATGGATCGTCCAAAACTATCGAAATATCGTCCAAAACTATCGAAATTTTTAATGTTAAATAGTAAATAGTTGGCCTACTATTTTTAAAGACCTCCTTCCCGAGTTAGTACAACATTATTCGCCTTTGGTTACATTGTCTTTCTGTGTACGAAATCACATTCCCCGTGCACTATTCAGTCTGTGCTACCTTGAAAATGTTGACGACGTGAGGGGAAAGCGGATTAGAGTTTAAGTCATCTTTGGTTTCAATCTAATTTGATCTGAAACTGAACTTGTGGCTAGCTCTGGGTTGGGTCGGAGCCAAGCTGGTAATTGGGTCCGAGTTGATCTGGCTGTAAACGTTAGGCTAGCAATGGGGTGGGTCGGGCCGAGCTGGTTAGGGTCCGAGTTGATCTGGGTGTAAACGTTAGGCTAGCCGAATGGGGTGGGTCGGGCCGAGCTGGTTAGGGTCCGAGTTGATCTGGGTGTAAACGTTAGGCTTGCAATGGGGTGGGTCGGGGTGGGTCGGGCCGAGCTGGTTAGGGTCCGAATTGATTTGGGTCTGAACGAGTGGCTAGCGCTGAGATGGGTCGGGGCCAGGCGGAAGGTAGGGGACGGCCCCGTGATCTCAGCCTCGCTAAGGGCGTATGTATGGGTTATTTTAGCTCCGATTTAGATAAATCCTAGAGTTTGACGCTTACTGTGGAGACCATTAATAATGGGACTAAGAAATATTCCAGAAGTCTTCTTTTCAGTCCCTCTCCAATAGAACATAATTATGTCAGGAATCACATATTGATGTACTAAACACACACTCTCTCTCACCTCAAGAGGAAAACATTATGTCCTCGCACACAGCGCTGTAGACCATCTCACCCACATCAACGCGGTGGGATGGGTTGCCATATCAACAAGGAACTCCTCCATGTAATGCCGGTAATAGGGTCATTCGATCGCAAGCTGACGTGTAGGTTATCCTACGGTAACAGAGAAATTGTACACAGAGCACACTATTACATTAGGGGCCTTATTATATTTCATTGAGAATGATGAAGGAGGAATTCATGCAGAACTGATTTGAGTAGACTTTCTGGAGGTCTTGTTTGGAAAGCTGTAACTCACGTCTACGAATATAAATGAATTGTCAACAAACCCTTTTTGCTATCCTGCAAAAAATAGGTGTTAAATCAACACCAGCGGTTTCGACTTTATTCCGCCATGGTGTTTATTTGATGAGTGGCCCAACATGAACACACTGTTGATGTTTTAATGAACATAAACCATTAAACAGTATTATTAGTAAGTGCTAAAATTTTCCTGTGTGGCTGCCCCAATGGTTTTTACTATTGGTAATTTCAATAAACCCATAAGGTCAAAAAAGTCTCTGTTTTTCTTGTTGTTTGCTATGTAACGATGTCCAATTGCAGCCAAACTTGCTAGATCGGAATTCTGCCGTGCTGTGTTTTTCACATATACAACTTTTTCACATGGGTATGAGTGTTTGCCCGATTTGTAAGGCCTCTCTTAGCCACCATACTTTGCGTATGGGAAATTTGGTCTGGTTCCAATAATCGTGTATACATGTATCACATATTTCACTGGTTGGCATAAAGGATCAGATATTTACATGAAACTATACACTGTAAAAATGGTGTTTAGAATTTAAACATGCACAAAATAAACACGTTTAGGAATGCGTTTAAATGCTAAATGGACATCCTCTGTACATGTCACAAAGCTAACGTTTTTACACCTATTCATATGGTTTTTAGCATTCGAACACACATCACAGAAAAAGCACAATCTAAACATGTTTTAGGCAACATGTGAAAAAGTGGGTACAATTAAGTATTTACATTCTAAACACCATTTTTACAGTGTAGTGTACAAAATATCTTTCTATTCTTATAAAGTATGCATGCATTTACATGCAGACATTTTACCAAATGCACATTGCATATATACTGGTGTTAATGAATATATTGATTGATTATTATTCTTAAAGGGACAATACCGTCACGATCAACAGGGCATGGAATCAGAGTGCTATTTTAGAGTAACTCAGTCACTGAAAAATAGCACCCCACATGATAAGGTTATATTACTGTTGCTGCTGCATAAATGAGCCAGTAATTTTCATTCACCGTGTTCATCTTAAACTAGCACACCGATTCTATGCCCTGTTGAAAGTCTGCTCTGATCATGACGATACTGTCCCTTTAAATGGTCTGATTCAGTGTTCTGCGAAATTATAACACTCTTCAGTCAGACGTACGAGAACTACCGGTAGCCTTGTTTGTTCAGGTACACACGGCATCGTGGAAAGTGTTCACGCAGGAAAATCGACCAACGCAACGGGCATTCCTATGCATTTATTGTGACAACAGTTGACGTGATCGACCTGGTCTACATTCGAGAAAAATCCTTTCCACTGGTGCTGCGTGCGCCTTGAAGTAAGGCTAGCGCAGATCCTCGTTGAGAATTGGAAGAGGAAAGGGAAGACATCTAAGCTATCATGACTATTAAATCAAAATCTTAAACCCTGGCCCTTAACCCTAACAAGTTAGGGTTGTGGTTGGGTTAGGGTTTTGGGACGTCAATGGCGGATCAGGAGGGGGTGGCCGGACATTATGGGCATGCAGACATAATGGGCCATAGTCGGCCTGGAGGCATAATGATCGGTGCGGACATTGTTCTTTGTCCCGCCTCCCTGTAGACAGTCCCTTTAAGTACAGTGAAACACAAATCAGCATTGTGACAAGCGAAACGGAATCGATAAGGCTTGGCATAGTGCAGTATGTCTTTGTTGGTAATATAAAAGTTACCTCACTTCCCGGATCAATCCATTATGTGCCCACGCCATGCTGACAGCATTGTGAAAGCGTCATCTGTTCATGTTATCGTCCCTGAGTTTATAAATAATGGGTTATTTCCAGAATATAAATTAAATGAAATAATGAGCTTTGACGTGGTATGTGGCAACATAATCTGTTCAACGGGTAGTCCAGCATTGTTTTAATTAAGGGAGGAGGGCCAAAGTCATGGTACAGCCAAGCCTTTGAGAAGCCTGGCCAGGCCTAGGCTACCTGGCCTCCTAATTGTCTTTTGTGAGTCCTAATCCTGTAACAATACAGTACCTGCCAATCAACATAACCTGGGCTTCTCGAGGGCCTAGACCAGGCAAGCAGAGCTCATTATATAGGCCAGTAGGCAGGGGAAAAGCCTGGGCCTGGCCGGGCTTCTCAAAGGCTTGGCTGTACCATGATTTTGGCCCTTGTTCCTAAGATCATTGGTAATGTTGCCAAATTGTGTATAATTATGAATAAACCTATTTTTTTTCTTTCTGCAAACAAACAACCAAGTTTCAGCTCAATGATTCCAAGTCATGTAAAAACTGTGATAGCCTTTATAAAACATCCGTAATGTATTGTAAAACCAAGATTGTCCTTTAAACTTCTAGACATCTTCAGCATTTCAAAACTGACAGCAATTCTTCTTTTACTTTCCATTTCCATAGAGATCCCGTCAGCCCCTTTGAATCTCACTCTAGCAAGGCCCCAAATTTACTTCAATGTTGCCAAGATTTCCTGGAGTCCTGGAAACCCCAACGACGACCTCACCGATTACATCATCGTGAACCGAGTTGAAGGAAGCCAAACCAAGACGGTGACCCGCATTGACCCCGAGTATACGTCATTAACGTTTGATGATTTAAAAGCAGAAACTAAGTATGTAGTCTACGTTCAAGCCGCCATTGGGAACGATCGCAGCGAAGTCAGTAAGGTCCTGGAATTTGACACCAGTAAAAGTACGTGTGTATTATATTCTACCTTGAATAATTCTTTGTTTCTACATGAATAATGAATAACTTCTGTATTTCATTGTACACATTCAATAACACCTCATTGGCCCGTTTTTATCATTACACAATTTCACTTTCACCCGTAAGGCTTATACGAACCATTCATTTTTGGTTATAGTTCACTAATTATTGATCCAGAAAGGTTGTCCCTAATGCAACACAGATTGGATTTGCGCGATACCACAAAACATATCCCAAATATTCAGTGCAAACTGCTTTGCCATTCACCCACACGGTCATATGATAAGCTAGCAGCTGGAATACAGCTTATTCAGCATGCATTATGGGCAGTCATATAAACAGACCAAGCGTACGTGGATTCAAAATGCATAAAGCGAGATACCAACGTCTGTATTCAAGTTACAGTACATCGTATAAAAATCGCATTTTTTGTAAGAAAAATATTGTTTAAAAATCATTCATAGTATCTGACCATCAAATATTCCACAGATCTATGTAGATCTCAACTTAAAACATTTCTTTTCAAATGAAAAGAAATTTTCGATCTATAAAATGTTGTGAATATAAAAAAAACAAGGTACACGTTGAATACTTTAGAGTGAGCAAGGGAAACGTTAATTTGATTTGGTTTTGGACGCAGGTCAGAAGCCATGTGTGTATGACTATTCAAGGATCACACCCTAGTGAATTTTCGACAGTGGTGTAGCCATGATTTTCAGAGTCGAGGGTGGGGAATTTTGGGGGGTACATTTACCGACACAAAACTCAAATGAACAGACAAATTATGTCAATCAGAAATACCAACAAGTTTGTGAATTTACCGACAAACACTATTTTGCCAACAAGTGAGGGCACCCCCCACTGCCCCCTTTGGTCAATGATTTTCGACAATATATAAACATTTTAACTATTTGTTTTCGTCTTTACTTTTTCTCGCCAGTAGAAGGCCTCAATCGCACCTTCACCACCACCACAGCAGAACTTGTCATTATGTTTATGGTGTTAGCTGTGTGGATCGGCGCTCTTTCACTCTTCATTCGAACTTGGAGGAAAAAGATGAACGGTCACGTGTCACCATCCAGCCATAGCAGTGGAACTTCCATGCGCCTGCGCAGTCGATACAGAAAGCCCTGGATGTGGTCACAAAAGCACCGGACTGATCGCGGGTATTCGGTCACGTGATAAGACGGCGCCATTTTTACTTTTGTCAGGTAAGATTATATCTTTTCAAGCAAACATTGGCAATGAAGGAGGATTATCGATTTGCTTCCAATAATGACCTTTTCGAATTATTAATCAATTTTTGTTTCACCAACCCAATACAAAAGCTACATTCTCCTGAGGACGATCAGAGCACACTGATCGAAATGTCGAGTTGTACCTCCAGTTCTTTTCAGAACTAATTACTACTCAATTGAGATTCCACATGGTGTCACCGCAATTAGTCTTACTTATCATCCTCACCATGCAAAGCTACAAGTTTTACCTACATAGACCAAATTATGAGACTGCTGTATCTGAAGTTCACAGAACAGCTGATATTGCTATAATCACCGCTTGGGGGCGCTAATACCACGTGCATATGTTAACTATGCATTTTCTTAAATCGATGTAGAAAATAATGTTTTGCCAATGTTGTTGCTTATCTCTTTTTTTTCTTTCAGCTGAGGATTTTATTGACAACATACTTGACGATCGGATCACTGGTCTAAAGATGCGTTTGGTCCTGGTTTGCCCGGAAAGAACAGTGGAATTGTGGCCAGAGTGCTTCCCATCAACAAAGATCAACGTTGAGGACGCTTTTCAGGATAATGCATGCAACCACGGATCTGTTTTATACTGAATGGATAGAGCGTCATGCTCTTACAATGAAGCCACCGGATGCCATGTTGCTACTCTCATAGACCATGCATTGCAATGCTAACAGAGAGAATAAGCTCCCCATTTTATGTGCAATCTATTTTGCGTTCCTTTAGAATGTTCCAGTGTTGTATTCTTTTATGCATTCCTTTTGTGGTATTTTTAAGTGGAGTAGTAAAATGGCCCCTAGGTGGCTTTACTTCTTTGTTATGCCCCAATGAATTGTCCCTCTACCAAGTCAGTATAACGGAGTTCAGTGCGTGAAGCCATTATTAGATACCATTGGATATGATTTGCAATTGGCGATATTGCCTTTATACATATCAAAATTGCCCTCTACACTACAATAACATCTGTAATTGGATATTTGCATGTACATGATAAGCATTTATCAGTGCGAAGCTACACGATACAATATTATTGACACCTCGAAAGTTCCCATGGTGATCCAGCCATGTCGACATGTATGTGTACATGATCCGGCCATGTCGACATGTATGTGTACGTGATCCAGCCATGTCGACATGTATATGTACGTGATCTAGCCATGACGACATGTATGTGTACGTGATCCAGCCATGTCGACATGTATGTATATGTGTACGTGATCCGGCCATGTCGATATGTATGTGTATGGGATCCAGCCATGTCGACATGTACATGTGTACGTGATCCAGCCATGTCGACATGTATGTGTATGGGATCCAGCCATGGCGACATGTATGTGTATGTCTTCGCGATATCAAACTATTTGTGTATAAAAGTCTATACATTTAAACGTTGCGTGTCACTTAGACACGCAAGGAGAAAGATATCAATGAATACTTGTGCAACGATGGGTGTATAATATTTGTGCGACTAATGTAAGCGGCAATGGCGCCCTTCTGTACAGAAACATTATCAAAATGAGGTCCTCTATGATCGCTTGATAAGGATTAAGGTATGGACAAGTTCCCCTTGACCTGTGTAAATCAGCCTTGATATAGACGTATCCAATTCAAATAAAAAAAATATATATATTTGTATTCACTTATTATAATTAATTTATAATCAAACATATTTTGAAATATCTTGTTATTTATTTATTATTTTCCCCATGTTCATCACGTTTGTTGTACTTGCATTTACTGCATATTGTACATAGACCTATTGTTTAGATATTTTTATTATATTAATGAGTGTTGCCTCTTTATGACTTTCCTGTTGTCCTAAGGTAAATACTTAATAATATGTATGCGTTACTTTGAGCCTCGTTTTCGCGTGACTTTGCGCCTCCTTATACCATCAAGAAGTTAACGCCAAAACGAGGCTCTGTTATAGTTATAGGTAAGAGGTTGTAAGTAAGAGGTTGCGAATCTTACCTGGCACGGGTTCTTATAGAAGGTACATAATTCAATTCCTGTGTACCAGGTTTATGTAATAACTTTGTACTACAGGGGCATAGCCAGGAATTGTGGGGGAAACATTTTTTTTTTTTTGGGGGGGGGTAAATTTAATTTTTTTTTTGGGGGGGGGGTAAATTTACCGACACAAAGCTCAAATGAACCGACACAAATTATGTCAATCAGAATTACCAATAAGTTTGTGAGGTGGTCTTGAAAAGTGGTACTCTCCGTACTGACTACCTTGAAAATGTTGACACTTGTAGACGATCCCCAACATGTATATAACTCTGTATATTGCTCTGCGATTTTATTTCAGTAAATTTGTTTTTAATGGACAACGTGCTTTTACGTCCATCCGCAACAAACGCCTGCTTAATAATTACTGCGAGTGCACAGTCGAGATGCAAACAGTGTTAATTATACATTATTAATATCACCTTAATCAGATATAGCACAGAAAGCTGACGCCAGTCATTACAATTAGTAAGTGTCCATTAGGCTAAGTGTGGTGAAAAATGATATGATCCAAACTTATTTATTATGCACGATGGGCAATATTTATTTTGTGAGTTCAGAGTGGAGAGTTGTAGTGAAGTAAGACAGGAATCGTACATGATACCCCAAAAAACGATCTATTTAAATCCCATCTAAGCCTAACCCTTTTCGGTGGTGTGCCACTCCCCCTTTTAGCTTTTTAACCACCCTGGATCCACCCTGCGAGAATTGTGTTGCGTAGGGAGCAAGTTAGTTGTATAAATTTCCCGACAGACTCATTTGGATCGACAAGTTTGTCACAATTATGCCCCCGGCTACGACTCTGACCACTCGTACCAATGTTCAGCCCGTACTGTGACTGCTGTTTTAAGCAAGTGCCTTGACGGAAGAGATGACTTCATGTCAATACTAGCAAAAATATAAATGCCTTTTTATAATCTATTCACTCGAAAAAGTTGAGTCCTTGTCAAAAAAGTTGAGTCCTTGGTACGAATATTATTTGATTACCCGCATCAAGATGGTTTTTGTGTTGTTGACTATGGTGTTCAGTTTTCTACTTAATTTACACCAATGTTCTTCATTACCTTAAAGTTTATTACAAACAATTTATTGTATATCCAGGTCCAAATAAAATGTGAATATTAATTCCATCTTAATTTATTCAAAAAGCAGTTCCGTTTAACCGTTATTTTTAATTGTTTATGTCATGGTTTACTAAAGGGATTTTAGTTTTTTCAGAGACACCAAAGTTTAGCGCTACAGCTTGTCCGATCGAGCGATCTAAGGCAATACGTTGAGGTCGTAGTCTACTCTGTAGGCGTGGGATCTAATATGACATTTGACATTCAATGATTATTTTTAAGAAGGAAATAAATTTTGAATTTTAGAGACACCAAAGTTTAAACCTTCAACCTGTAAGGATGGTCCATCTGTTTAAGACGCTGCGTTCAAAATGTAGTCTAATCTGTAGGCGTGGGTTCGAATCCCACTTCTGACATTCAATGTTTTTAAAAGTATGGTGAATTGTTTCTAATTTTAGAGACAACAACGTTAACCGTAACATCCAGTCAGAATGGCCGAGCGGTCTAAGGCGCTACGTTCAGGTCGTAGTCTACTCTGTAGGCGTGGGTTCGAATCCCACTTCTGACAATGAATGTTTTTAAAAGTAGAAAAAATTGTTACCAATTTTAGAGTCAACAACAATAAACGTAACATCCAGTCAGAATGGCCGAGCGGTCTAAGGCGCTACGTTCAGGTCGTAGTCTACTCTGTAGGCATGGGTTCGAATCCCACTTCTGACAATCAATGTTTTTAAAAGTAGAAAAAAATTGTTACCAATTTTAGAGACAACAACAACAATAGACGTAACATCCAGTCAGAATGGCCGAGCGGTCTAAGGCGCTACGTTCAGGTCGTAGTCTACTCTGTAGGCGTGGGTTCGAATCCCACTTCTGACATTCAATGTTTTTAAAAGTATGGTGAATTGTTTCTAATTTTAGAGACAACAACGTTAACCGTAACATCCAGTCAGAATGGCCGAGCGGTCTAAGGCGCTACGTTCAGGTCGTAGTCTACTCTGTAGGCATGGGTTCGAATCCCACTTCTGACAATCAATGTTTTTAAAAGTAGAAAAAAATTGTTACCAATTTTAGAGACAACAACAACAATGAACGTAATATCCAGTCAGAATGGCCGAGCGGTCTAAGGCGCTACGTTCAGGTCGTAGTCTACTCTGTAGGCGTGGGTTCGAATCCCACTTCTGACATTCAATGTTTTTAAAAGTATGGTGAATTGTTTCTAATTTTAGAGACAACAACGTTAACCGTAACATCCAGTCAGAATGGCCGAGCGGTCTAAGGCGCTACGTTCAGGTCGTAGTCTCACTCTGTAGGCGTGGGTTCGAATACCACTTCTGAAAATCAATGTTTTTAAAAGTAGAAAATATTGTTACCAATTTTAGAGTCAACAACAATAAACGTAACATCCAGTCAGAATGGCCGAGCGGTCTAAGGCGCTACGTTCAGGTCGTAGTCTACTCTGTAGGCATGGGTTCGAATCCCACTTCTGACAATCAATGTTTTTAAAAGTAGTAAAAAATTGTTACCAATTTTAGAGACAACAACAACAATAAACGTAACATCCAGTCAGAATGGCCGAGCGGTCTAAGGCGCTACGTTCAGGTCGTAGTCTACTCTGTAGGCGTGGGTTCGAATCCCACTTCTGACATTCAATGTTTTTAAAAGTATGGTGAATTGTTTCTAATTTTAGAGACAACAACGTTAACCGTAAC
Source organism: Zoroaster sp. YZ-2022 (assembly GCA_029582265.1). Taxonomy (NCBI): domain Eukaryota; kingdom Metazoa; phylum Echinodermata; class Asteroidea; order Forcipulatida; family Zoroasteridae; genus Zoroaster; species Zoroaster sp. YZ-2022. Next base: position 27,177,502 of record CM055836.1, read on the forward strand.
ATCCAGTCAGAATGGCCGAGCGGTCTAAGTCGCTACGTTCAGGTCGTAGTCTACTCTGTAGGCGTGGGTTCGAATCCCACTTCTGACAATCAATGTTTTTAACAGTAGGAAAAAATTGTTTCTAATTTTAGAGACAACAACAACAATAAACGTAACATCCAGTCAGAATAGCCGAGCGGTCTAAGGCGCTACAATCAGATCGTAGTCTACTCTGTAGGCGTGGGTTCGAATCCCACTTCTGACATTCAATGTTTTTAAAAGTATGGTAAATTGTTTCTAATTTTAGAGACAACAACGTTAAACGTAACATCCAGTCAGAATGGCCGAGCGGTCTAAGGCGCTACGTTCAGGTCGTAGTCTACTCTGTAGGCGTGGGTTCGAATCCCACTTCTGACAATTAATGTTTTTAAAAGTAGAATTTTTTTTAAACCAATTTTAGATTCAACAACAATAAACGTAACATCCAGTCAGAATGGCCGAGCGGTCTAAGGCGCTACGTTCAGGTCGTAGTCTACTCTGTAGGCGTGGGTTCGAATCCCACTTCTGACATTCAATGTTTTTAAAAGTATGGTGAATTGTTTCTAATTTTAGAGACAACAACGTTAACCGTAACATCCAGTCAGAATGGCCGAGCGGTCTAAGGCGCTACGTTCAGGTCGTAGTCTACTCTGTAGGCGTGGGTTCGAATCCCACTTCTGACAATCAATGTTTTTAAAAAGTAGAAAAAGATTGTTACCAATTTTAGAGACAACAACAACAATAAACGTTACATCCAGTCAGAATGACCGAGCGGTCTAAGGCGCTACGTTCAGGTCGTAGTCTACTCTGTAGGCGTGGGTTCGAATCCCACTTCTGACATTCAATGTTTTTAAAAGTATGGTGAATTGTTTCTAATTTTAGAGACAACAACGTTAACCGTAACATCCAGTCAGAATGGCCGAGCGGTCTAAGGCGCTACGTTCAGGTCGTAGTCTACTCTGTAGGCGTGGGTTCGAATCCCACTTCTGACAATCAATGTTTTTAAAAGTAGAAAAAAATTGTTACCAATTTTAGAGACAACAACAACAATGAACGTAATATCCAGTCAGAATGGCCGAGCGGTCTAAGGCGCTACGTTCAGGTCGTAGTCTACTCTGTAGGCGTGGGTTCGAATCCCACTTCTGACATTCAATGTTTTTAAAAGTATGGTGAATTGTTTCTAATTTTAGAGACAACAACGTTAACCGTAACATACAGTCAGAATGGCCGAGCACTCTAAGGCGCTACGTTCAGGTCGTAGTCTACTCTGTAGGCGTGGGTTCGAATCCCACTTCTGACATTCAATGTTTTTAAAAGTATGGTGAATTGTTTCTAATTTTAGAGACAACAACGTTAACCGTAACATACAGTCAGAATGGCCGAGCACTCTAAGGCGCTACGTTCAGGTCGTAGTCTACTCTGTAGGCGTGGGTTCGAATCCCACTTCTGACAATGAATGTTTTTAAAAGTAGAAAAAATTGTTACCAATTTTAGAGTCAACAACAATAAACGTAACATCCAGTCAGAATGGCCGAGCGGTCTAAGGCGCTACGTTCAGGTCGTAGTCTACTCTGTAGGCATGGGTTCGAATCCCACTTCTGACAATCAATGTTTTTAAAAGTATGGTGAATTGTTTCTAATTTTAGAGACAACAACGTTAACTGTAACATCCAGTCAGAATGGCCGAGCGGTCTAAGGCGCTACGTTCAGGTCGTAGTCTACTCTGTAGGCGTGGGTTCGAATCCCACTTCTGACAATTAATGTTTTTAAAAGTAGAAAAAAATTGTTACCAATTTTAGAGACAACAACAACAATGAACGTAATATCCAGTCAGAATGGCCGAGCGGTCTAAGGCGCTACGTTCAGGTCGTAGTCTACTCTGTAGGCGTGGGTTCGAATCCCACTTCTGACATTCAATGTTTTTAAAAGTATGGTGAATTGTTTCTAATTTTAGAGACAACAACGTTAACTGTAACATCCAGTCAGAATGGCCGAGCGGTCTAAGGCGCTACGTTCAGGTCGTAGTCTACTCTGTAGGCGTGGGTTCGAATCCCACTTCTGACATTCAATGTTTTTAAAAGTAGAATTTTTTTAAACCAATTTTAGAGTCAACAACAATAAACGTAACATCCAGTCAGAATGGCCGAGCGGTCTAAGGCGCTACGTTCAGGTCGTAGTCTACTCTGTAGGCGTGGGTTCGAATCCCACTTCTGACATTCAATGTTTTTAAAAGTATGGTGAATTGTTTCTAATTTTAGAGACAAAAAAGTTAACCGTAACATCCAGTCAGAATGGCCGAGCGGTCTAAGGCGCTACGTTCAGGTCGTAGTCTACTCTGTAGGCGTGGGTTCGAATCCACTTCTGACAATCAATGTTTTAAAGAGAAAAATTGTTACCAATTTTAGAGTCAACAACAATAAACGTAACATCCAGTCAGAATGGCCGAGCGGTCTAAGGCGCTACGTTCAGGTCGTAGTCTACTCTGTAGGCGTGGGTTCGAATCCCACTTCTGACATTCAATGTTTTTAAAAGTATGGTGAATTGTTTCTAATTTTAGAGACAACAACGTTAACCGTAACATCCAGTCAGAATGGCCGAGCGGTCTAAGGCGCTACGTTCAGGTCGTAGTCTACTCTGTAGGCGTGGGTTCGAATCCCACTTCTGACAATCAATGTTTTTAAAAGTAGAAAAAAATTGTTACCAATTTTAGAGTCAACAACAATAAACGTAACATCCAGTCAGAATGGCCGAGCGGTCTAAGGCGCTACGTTCAGGTCGTAGTCTACTCTGTAGGCATGGGTTCGAATCCCACTTCTGACAATCAATGTTTTTAAAAGTAGAAAAAAATTGTTACCAATTTTAGAGACAACAACAACGTTAACTGTAACATCCAGTCAGAATGGCCGAGCGGTCTAAGGCGCTACGTTCAGGTCGTAGTCTACTCTGTAGGCGTGGGTTCGAATCCCACTTCTGACATTCAATGTTTTTAAAAGTATGGTGAATTGTTTCTAATTTTAGAGACAACAACGTTAACCGTAACATCCAGTCAGAATGGCCGAGCGGTCTAAGGCGCTACGTTCAGGTCGTAGTCTACTCTGTAGGCGTGGGTTCGAATCCCACTTCTGACAATGAATATTTTTAAAAAGTAGAAAAAGATTGTTACCAATTTTAGAGACAACAACAATAAACGTAACATCCAGTCAGAATGGCCGAGCGGTCTAAGGCGCTACGTTCAGGTCGTAGTCTACTCTGTAGGCGTGGGTTCGAATCCCACTTCTGACATTCAATGTTTTTAAAATCAGAAAAAAATTGTTACCAATTTTAGAGACAACAACAACAATAAACGTAACATCCAGTCAGAATGGCCGAGCGGTCTAAGGCGCTACGTTCAGGTCGTAGTCTACTCTGTAGGCGTGGGTTCGAATCCCACTTCTGACATTCAATGTTTTTAAAAGTAGAATTTTTTAAAAACCAATTTTAGAGTCAACAACAATAAACGTAACATCCAGTCAGAATGGCCGAGCGGTCTAAGGCGCTACGTTCAGGTCGTAGTCTACTCTGTAGGCGTGGGTTCGAATCCCACTTCTGACATTCAATGTTTTTAAAAGTATGGTGAATTGTTTGTAATTTTAGAGACAACAACGTTAACCGTAACATCCAGTCAGAATGGCCGAGCGGTCTAAGGCGCTACGTTCAGGTCGTAGTCTACTCTGTAGGCGTGGGTTCGAATCCCACTTCTGACATTCAATGTTTTTAAAAGTATGGTGAATTGTTTCTAATTTTAGAGACAACAACAACAATAAACGTAACATCCAGTCAGAATGGCCGAGCGGTCTAAGGCGCTACGTTCAGGTCGTAGTCTACTCTGTAGGCGTGGGTTCGAATCCCACTTCTGACATTCAATGTTTTTAAAAGTGAATTGTTTCTAATTTTAGAGACAACACCTTTACCCTTAACATACTGTCAGATTGGCCGTGATCTCTCAGGCGCTACGTTCAGCTCGTAGTCTACTCTGTAGGCGTGGGTTCGAATCCCACTTCTGACAATGTTTTTAAAAGTAAAAATTGTTACCAATTTTAGTCAACAACAATAAACGTCATCCAGTCAGAATGTCCGAGCGGTCTAAGGCGCTACGTTCAGGTCGTAGTCTACTCTGTGGCGTGAGGTTCAGTCATTCTCTACTCACTTCTGACATTCAATGTTTTTAAAAGTATGGTGAATTGTTTCTAATTTTAGAGACAACAACGTTAACCGTAACATCCAGTCAGAATGGCCGAGCGGTCTAAGGCGCTACGTTCAGGTCGTAGTCTACTCTGTAGGCGTGGGTTCGAATCCCACTTCTGACAATTAATGTTATAAAAGTAGAACCAATTTTAGAGAACAACAACGTTAAACGTAACATCCAGTCAGAATGGCCGAGCGGTCTAAGGCGCTACGTTCAGGTCGTAGTCTACTCTGTAGGCGTGGGTTCGAATCCCACTTCTGACAATGAAGATTTTTAAAAGTAGAAAAAATTGTTACCAATTTTAGAGTCAACAACAATAAACGTAACATCCAGTCAGAATGGCCGAGCGGTCTAAGGCGCTACGTTCAGGTCGTAGTCTACTCTGTAGGCGTGGGTTCGAATCCCACTTCTGACAATTAATGTTTTTAAAAGTAGAATTGTTTCAAATTTTAGAGACAACAACAATAAAAGTAACATCCAGTCAGAATGGCCGAGCGGTCTAAGGCGCTACGTTCAGGTCGTAGTCTACTCTGTAGGCGTGGCTTCGAATCCACTTCTGACATTCAATGTTTTTAAAAGTAGAAAAATTGTTTCTAATTTTAGAGACAACAACGTTAAACGTAACATCCAGTCAGAATGGCCGAGCGGTCTAAGGCGCTACGTTCAGGTCGTAGTCTACTCTGTAGGCGTGGTTCGAATCCCACTTCTGACAATCAATGTTTTTAAAAGAAATTGTTACCAATTTTAGAGACAACAATAAACGTAACATCCAGTCAGAATGGCCGAGCGGTAGCGGTCTAGGCGCTACGTTCAGGTCGTAGTCTACTCTGTAGGTTGGGTTCGAATCCCACTTCTGACATTCAATGTTTTAAAAGTAGAAAAATTGTTTCTAATTTTAGAGACAACAACAAACGTAACATCCAGTCAGAATGGCCGAGCGGTCTAAGGCTACGTTCAGGTCGTAGTCTACTCTGTAGGCGTGGGTTCGAATCCCACTTCTGACATTCAATGTTTTTAAAAGTATGGTGAATTGTTTCTAATTTTAGAGACAACAACGTAACATCCAGTCAGAATGGCCGAGCGGTCTAAGGCGCTACGTTCAGGTCGTAGTCTACTCTGTAGGCGTGGGTTCGAATCCCACTTCTGACATTCAATGTTTAAAAGTGAATTGTTACCAATTTTAGAGACAACAACACAACGTAACATCCAGTCAGAATGGCCGAGCGGTCTAAGGCGCTACGTTCAGGTCGTAGTCTACTCTGTAGGCGTGGGTTCGAATCCACACTTCTGACAATTCAATGTTTTAAGTAGAAAATTGTTACCTAATTTTAGAGACAACAACAATAAACGTAACATCCAGTCAGAATGGCCGAGCGGTCTAAGGCGCTACGTTCAGGTCGTAGTCTACTCTGTAGGCGTGGGTTCGAATCCCACTTCTGACATTCAATGTTTTAAAAGTATGGTGAATTGTTTAAACCAATTTTAGAGAACAACAACGTTAAACGTAACATCCAGTCAGAATGGCCGAGCGGTCTAAGGCGCTACGTTCAGGTCGTAGTCTACTCTGTAGGCGTGGGTTCGAATCCACTTCTGACAATCAATGTTTTTAAAAGTAGAATTTTTAAACCAATTTTAGATTCAACAACAATAAACGTAACATCCAGTCAGAATGGCCGAGCGGTCTAAGGCGCTACGTTCAGGTCGTAGTCTACTCTGTAGGCGTGGGTTCGAATCCCACTTCTCACATTCAATGTTTTTAAAAGTATGGTGAATTGTTTCTTTTAGAGACAACAACGTTACGTAACATCCAGTCAGAATGGCCGAGCGGTCTAAGGCGCTACGTTCAGGTCGTAGTCTACTCTGTAGGCGTGGGTTCGAATCCCACTTCTGACAATGAATATTTTTAAAAAGTAGAAAAAGATTGTTACCAATTTTAGAGACAACAACAATAACATCCAGTCAGAATGGCCGAGCGGTCTAAGGCGCTACGTTCAGGTCGTAGTCTACTCTGTAGGCGTGGGTTCGAATCCACTTCTGACAATCAATGTTTTTAAAAGTAGAAAAAAATTGTTACCAATTTTAGAGACAACAACAATGAGCGTAATATCCAGTCAGAATGGCCGAGCGGTCTAAGGCGCTACGTTCAGGTCGTAGTCTACTCTGTAGGCGTGGGTTCGAATACATCTGACATTCAATGTTTTTAAAAGCTAATTTTAGAGACAACTGTAACATCCAGTCAGAATGGCCGTCTAAGGCGCTACGTTCAGGTCGTAGTCTACTCTGTAGGCGTGGGTTCGAATCCCACTTCTGACAATAAATGTTTTTAAAAGTATGTTGAATTGTTTCAAATTTTAGATACAACAACGTTAACCTTAACATCCAGTCAGAATGGCCGAGCGGTCTAAGGCGCTACGTTCAGGTCGTAGTCTACTCTGTAGGCGTGGGTTCGAATCCCACTTCTGACATTCAATGTTTTTAAAAGTATGGTAAATTGTTTCTAATTTTAGAGACAACAACGTTAAACGTAACATCCAGTCAGAATGGCCGAGCGGTCTAAGGCGCTACGTTCAGGTCGTAGTCTACTCTGTAGGCGTGGGTTCGAATCCCACTTCTGACAATTAATGTTTTTAAAAGTAGAATTTTTTTTAAACCAATTTTAGATTCAACAACAATAAACGTAACATCCAGTCAGAATGGCCGAGCGGTCTAAGGCGCTACGTTCAGGTCGTAGTCTACTCTGTAGGCATGGGTTCGAATCCCACTTCTGACAATCAATGTTTTTAAAAGTAGAAAAAAATTGTTACCAATTTTAGAGACAACAACAACAATAAACGTAACATCCAGTCAGAATGGCCGAGCGGTCTAAGGCGCTACGTTCAGGTCGTAGTCTACTCTGTAGGCGTGGGTTCGAATCCCACTTCTGACATTCAATGTTTTTAAAAGTATGGTGAATTGTTTCTAATTTTAGAGACAACAACGTTAACTGTAACATCCAGTCAGAATGGCCGAGCGGTCTAAGGCGCTACGTTCAGGTCGTAGTCTACTCTGTAGGCGTGGGTTCGAATCCCACTTCTGACATTCAATGTTTTTAAAAGTATGGTGAATTGTTTCTAATTTTAGAGACAACAACGTTAACCGTAACATCCAGTCAGAATGGCCGAGCGGTCTAAGGCGCTACGTTCAGGTCGTAGTCTACTCTGTAGGCGTGGGTTCGAATCCCACTTCTGACAATTAATGTTTTTAAAAGTAGAATTGTTTTAAAACCAATTTTAGAGTCAACAACAATAAACGTAACATCCAGTCAGAATGGCCGAGCGGTCTAAGGCGCTACGTTCAGGTCGTAGTCTACTCTGTAGGCATGGGTTCGAATCCCACTTCTGACAATCAATGTTTTTAAAAGTAGAAAAAAATTGTTACCAATTTTAGAGACAACAACAACAATGAACGTAATATCCAGTCAGAATGGCCGAGCGGTCTAAGGCGCTACGTTCAGGTCGTAGTCTACTCTGTAGGCGTGGGTTCGAATCCCACTTCTGACATTCAATGTTTTTAAAAGTATGGTGAATTGTTTCTAATTTTAGAGACAACAACGTTAACTGTAACATCCAGTCAGAATGGCCGAGCGGTCTAAGGCGCTACGTTCAGGTCGTAGTCTACTCTGTAGGCGTGGGTTCGAATCCCACTTCTGACAATGAATGTTTTTAAAAGTAGAATTTTTTTTAAACCAATTTTAGAGACAACAACAACAATAAACGTAACATCCAGTCAGAATGTCCGAGCGGTCTAAGGCGCTACGTTCAGGTCGTAGTCTACTCTGTAGGCGTGGGTTCGAATCCCACTTCTGACAATTAATGTTTTTAAAAGTAGAATTGTTACCAATTTTAGAGACAACAACAACAATTAAAGTAACATCCAGTCAGAATGGCCGAGCGGTCTAAGGCGCTACGTTCAGGTCGTAGTCTACTCTGTAGGCGTGGGTTCGAATCCCACTTCTGACATTCAATGTTTTTAAAAGTATGGTAAATTGTTTCTAATTTTAGAGACAACAACGTTAAACGTAACATCCAGTCAGAATGGCCGAGCGGTCTAAGGCGCTACGTTCAGGTCGTAGTCTACTCTGTAGGCGTGGGTTCGAATCCCACTTCTGACATTCAATGTTTTTAAAAGTAGGAAAAAATTGTTTCTAATTTTAGAGACAACAACAACAAACGTAACATCCAGTCAGAATGGCCGAGCGGTCTAAGGCGCTACGTTCAGGTCGTAGTCTACTCTGTAGGCGTGGGTTCGAATCCCACTTCTGACATTCAATGTTTTTAAAAGTATGGTGAATTGTTTGTAATTTTAGAGACAACAACGTTAACCGTAACATCCAGTCAGAATGGCCGAGCGGTCTAAGGCGCTACGTTCAGGTCGTAGTCTACTCTGTAGGCGTGGGTTCGAATCCCACTTCTGACATTCAATGTTTTTAAAAGTATGGTGAATTGTTTCTAATTTTAGAGACAACAACGTTAACGTAACATCCAGTCAGAATGGCCGAGCGGTCTAAGGCGCTACGTTCAGGTCGTAGTCTACTCTGTAGGCGTGGGTTCGAATCCCACTTCTGACAATGAATATTTTTAAAAAGTAGAAAAAGATTGTTACCAATTTTAGAGACAACAACAATAAACGTAACATCCAGTCAGAATAGCCGAGCGGTCTAAGGCGATACAATCAGATCGTAGTCTATTCTGTAGGCGTGGGTTCGAATCCCACTTCTGACATTCAATGTTTTTAACAGTTGGAAAAAATTGTTTCTAATTTTAGAGACAACAACAACAAACGTAATATCCAGTCAGAATGGCCGAGCGGTCTAAGGCGCTACGTTCAGGTCGTAGTCTACTCTGTAGGCGTGGGTTCGAATCCCACTTCTGACATTCAATGTTTTTAAAAGTATGGTAAATTGTTTCTAATTTTAGAGACAACAACGTTAAACGTAACATCCAGTCAGAATGGCCGAGCGGTCTAAGGCGCTACGTTCAGGTCGTAGTCTACTCTGTAGGCGTGGGTTCGAATCCCACTTCTGACATTCAATGTTTTTAAAAGTATGGTGAATTGTTTAAACCAATTTTAGAGACAACAACGTTAACCGTAACATCCAGTCAGAATGGCCGAGCGGTCTAAGGCGCTACGTTCAGGTCGTAGTCTACTCTGTAGGCGTGGGTTCGAATCCCACTTCTGACATTCAATGTTTTTAAAAGTATGGTGAATTGTTTCTAATTTTAGAGACAACAACGTTAACCGTAACATCCAGTCAGAATGGCCGAGCGGTCTAAGGCGCTACGTTCAGGTCGTAGTCTACTCTGTAGGCGTGGGTTCGAATCCCACTTCTGACAATCAATGTTTTTAACAGTAGGAACAAATTGTTTCTAATTTTAGAGACAACAACAACAAACGTAATATCCAGTCAGAATGGCCGAGCGGTCTAAGGCGCTACGTTCAGGTCGTAGTCTACTCTGTAGGCGTGGGTTCGAATCCCACTTCTGACATTCAATGTTTTTAAAAGTATGGTGAATTGTTTCTAATTTTAGAGACAACAACGTTAACCGTAACATCCAGTCAGAATGGCCGAGCGGTCTAAGGCGCTACGTTCAGGTCGTAGTCTACTCTGTAGGCGTGGGTTCGAATCCCACTTCTGACAATGAATATTTTTAAAAAGTAGAAAAAGATTGTTACCAATTTTAGAGACAACAACAATAAACGTAACATCCAGTCAGAATGGCCGAGCGGTCTAAGGCGCTACGTTCAGGTCGTAGTCTACTCTGTAGGCGTGGGTTCGAATCCCACTTCTGACAATAAATGTTTTTGAAAGTAGAAAATTTTAAATACAAATTTTAGAGACAACAACAACAATGAACGTAATATCCAGTCAGAATGGCCGAGCGGTCTAAGGCGCTACGTTCAGGTCGTAGTCTACTCTGTAGGCGTGGGTTCGAATCCCACTTCTGACATTCAATGTTTTTAAAAGTATGGTGAATTGTTTCTAATTTTAGAGACAACAACGTTAACCGTAACATCCAGTCAGAATGGCCGAGCGGTCTAAGGCGCTACGTTCAGGTCGTAGTCTACTCTGTAGGCGTGGGTTCGAATCCCACTTCTGACATTCAATGTTTTTAAAAGTATGGTGAATTGTTTCTAATTTTAGAGACAACAACGTTAACCGTAACATCCAGTCAGAATAGCCAAGCGGTCTAAGTCGCTACGTTCAGGTCGTAGTCTACTCTGTAGGCGTGGGTTCGAATCCCACTTCTGACAATCAATGTTTTTAACAGTAGGAAAAAATTATTTCTAATTTTAGAGACAACAACAACAATAAACGTAACATCCAGTCAGAATAGCCGAGCGGTCTAAGGCGCTACAATCAGATCGTAGTCTACTCTGTAGTCGTGGGTTCGAATCCCACTTCTGACATTCAATGTTTTTAAAAGTATGGTGAATTGTTTGTAATTTTAGAGATAACAACGTTAACCGTAACATCCAGTCAGAATGGCCGAGCGGTCTAAGGCGCTACGTTCAGGTCGTAGTCTACTCTGTAGGCGTGGGTTCGAATCCCACTTCTGACAATTAATGTTTTTAAAAGAAGAATTTTTTTTAAACCAATTTTAGAGTCAACAACAATAAACGTAACAGACAGTCAGAATGGCCGAGCGGTCTAAGGCGCTACGTTCAGGTCGTAGTCTACTCTGTAGGCGTGGGTTCGAATCCCACTTCTCACATTCAATGTTTTTAAAAGTATGGTGAATTGTTTCTAATTTTAGAGACAACAACGTTAACCGTAACATCCAGTCAGAATGGCCGAGCGGTCTAAGGCGCTACGTTCAGGTCGTAGTCTACTCTGTAGGCGTGGGTTCGAATCCCACTTCTGACAATGAATATTTTTAAAAAGTAGAAAAAGATTGTTACCAATTTTAGAGACAACAACAATAAACGTAACATCCAGTCAGAATGGCCGAGCGGTCTAAGGCGCTACGTTCAGGTCGTAGTCTACTCTGTAGGCGTGGGTTCGAATCCCACTTCTGACAATCAATGTTTTTAACAGTAGGAAAAAATTGTTTCTAATTTTAGAGACAACAACAACAACAAACGTAACATCCAGTCAGAATAGCCGAGCGGTCTAAGGCGATACAATCAGATCGTAGTCTATTCTGTAGGCGTGGGTTCGAATCCCACTTCTGACATTCAATGTTTTTAACAGTTGGAAAAAATTGTTTCTAATTTTAGAGACAACAACAACAAACGTAATATCCAGTCAGAATGGCCGAGCGGTCTAAGGCGCTACGTTCAGGTCGTAGTCTACTCTGTAGGCGTGGGTTCGAATCCCACTTCTGACATTCAATGTTTTTAAAAGTATGGTAAATTGTTTCTAATTTTAGAGACAACAACGTTAAACGTAACATCCAGTCAGAATGGCCGAGCGGTCTAAGGCGCTACGTTCAGGTCGTAGTCTACTCTGTAGGCGTGGGTTCGAATCCCACTTCTGACAAGCGTTGTTTTTAAAAGTAGGGTAAATTGTTTCCAATTTTAGAGACAACAACGTTTACCGTAGCATCCAGTCAGAATGGCCGAGCGGTCTAAAGCTACATTTAGGTCGTAGTCTACTCTGTAGGGATGGGTTCGAATCCCACTTCTGACATTCAATTTCATTTTTAAGAAAGAAGTAATTTTTTTGCCATTTTAGAGACACCATCGTTAACAATCAAAACCAGTTGGAATGGCCGAGCGGTCTAAGGGGCTACTCTGTATGCGTGTGTTCGAATCACACTTCTGACAGTCTTTTTTAAAGAAAGCAACAATTACTTGTCATTTTAGAGACACCAAAGTTGAATAGTACAACCTGTCAGTATAGCCGAGTGGTCTAAGGCCGTAATCTATTCTGTATACGGCCTTGAGTAATATGTGTCACTTTTTGAAACCAAAAATGTCTGACAGAATGATTTTTAATAATACTTAATATTGTAAACACCATTTGTGTGCATTAATTTTAAACACGTTAACATTATTCGCAGCCGATTATGGTATTGTTATAAATCACATTATCATAATTACAAATATATTTTGAAAGCAAAATCGATCGACTTAAGTGCAGACCATTTTTAGTAAGCATGGAATTAGGCCAGGTGCATTGGTTTAAAAAAATACAAAGAAAATCGATTTGGGAAAAATTTCATGTACACGTACACAATGCTATGTAACAGGCAATGATCTGTTTGTAGACGCGTTGGTTAGATTGTATTTGGATTACTGCACACCGAATCGAGAAACACTGGACAACACGACATTTTGATAGTTGCTACTCCTTTCGACGAATAGATTTGGGAATCTATTGTCTTTGTTTGATTATCACTGAAAAAACATCGTCAATCTTCATTTGGTGGGCTAGTTTTCATTGTCGCGTTATTGTATAGAGTGAGTGTTGAATCTGTGTCATGATTGCAACAGTTGAGAATGGATTATTTAGAACTGGAGGTTTGGGAGACTACGTAACTACCGTATCTATGACGTACTCGAATATTTTTGGCAAGGGTTGCCGTCATGATGCTCAATAAAGAAACCGGACAAGAATCAGACAATATGAGGGTACATTGGATGTTGGCTGCATTGGTGGTGATGCTCTCCATATCTCCGTTTGCGTCACAAACTGGTAAGTTCAACTGATAATAGTTAAATATTCAATTCAATTCAGTTCAATAATGGTTTATTAAATATTTACAAATCGCAGCATCTGCCGAATTGCAAGTAAATTTACAATAAAATGTTTAAGTAAAATACTATTATATGACAAAATAACTTACAAGTTACACAAATAGAACAACTCAAATTGCACAAGAAAATTAAAACGGTCAACTAAAACTGATGACAAAACTAGACGAAGATTTTTATAGAATTAAAACAACTAGGCCTAAAGCTACACAAAAATAAACATGGTAGCAGACATCTTAAACAGCGCCCTCTAAAGATATATATAATATTTCTTTACTATGCAAACCCGAATGTTAAATAAACATCATTCGCTAAATATGACACCATATGGTGTATTTTAACACAACAGTGGTTACAATGTAGTTTAAAATAAAATAATTGTTTCGTAAAACAATTGTCACCTAAAAGTACCTATTTTTATGACGCATTCCATAATAAGAATTTCGGAACTTCATTACAATAAATATATTCCTCATATGGTTTGCTTTGTGAAATTTGTAATTTAAAAAAAAAAAAAAAATTTTTGGGGGGGGGACGTTTCTACAAGGAAAATAAAAAGACAGAATACAAATATAAATTCATACACGAACACAAGAGTACATTATTTTATACTATAAGTGCTTAAGGTTGGCAAGCAGTTTGCAACAGCTAATTCTTTATTTAAGGAAAAAAAAAATAATAATTTCAGACTGAAGGAATTGAACTGTTGGTAAAAATGTGTGTAAGTGCATCCATCCTTTTAATAATTAACAGAGATGTACAGACACCATCTTGTGAAAGTTTCAGCTCATTTCATTGTTTTATTAATGAGAATATAGTGAAAATGCATTATATTGTTTTTGCATTCATTCTTATGTGGAAAATGGATAACAGTCGTGATCTAATTAAAATTTATAATAAATTTCACGTTTTCTATATTAAAAAAATGACAGCGTGTGAGACGGAATAATTTATTAGGATGTTTCAATCGGTTTATTACCAAATGTTTACACTCTCTATTATCTATTCATTCCTTCAAATTAATAGAATAATGTTATATTTCTATAGTTTTAAAAATAAAATCATAAAATAATTTTCATAGTTTAAATGTAATTAAGTACATAAATGAACTTATGACGGAGTCCGACATAAAATTATTTTCGAACTTAATTAGGCCTACCGTAAAAATATTCCTCAAATTTATGTTATTACAGAACCTGCCCCAAGAAACATTCTCTTCAAAGATGGTGCTGCACAACGGAACCCAACACCATCGCTGGTAACCGAACTGGTTGGAGTTACTTCGGCGAGCAGAAATCCTACTGCTTCGCGATCCATGATGGATAAAAACAATACAACCTTATTTCAGTCACTGCAAACAACATCCAATATCAGTCAGACGACTTTGAGTACTACTATTTTGGCGGGAAACATTTCAGAGACTAATGCAACCATTGTTCCATCACTTTTGACAGCAAATGGTAACGCAACCACACAAACAACCAATATCAGTCACACGACACTAGGTACAACTTCCACGGTTTTGCCTGGAAATATTTCAGACAATGAAACAACTTTTGTTCCAAATGCAATGCTGCCCGAGTCCACCACGCAACCAGCAACCAATGATAGCCAGACGACCTTTGGTACAACTTCAACGGTTTTGGCGGGAAACATTTCAGAAAATAAAACACATGTTTCTCAAAATACATCATCCACAACGCAACAAACAACCAATAGCAGCCAAACGAATTTGACGGGGAATATTTCAGACAATGAAATATCTTCTGTTTTCCCAAATGTTACTACATTTTCTGAATCCACTGTACAAACAACACCCATTACTAAGCAGACAACATCGATCATGGATATACAAAATCAAGCAACGCAGCATATAACACCTGTCTCATCACATGACCTAAAAGAAACAACAACCGCAACGCCTATTATTTTGCAAACAGAATCGAGCAACCTCACGAACTTACATTCTGATGAACCTACAGATGATGTACTAATGGCTTCATTTGATGGCAATAAAACTAATACCACAACATCGGTGACAGACGGTACAACACCGTCAGATTCTCAGACAACGAACACATCGACACTCTCCATACAAACAGATGGGCCTAACACAACAATAGCCGCAATCACGAATGGAATGTTACTTGAAAACACAACACGGTCGCCATTTATCTCATCACAAAATAACTCTATGGAAACAGCATCGGTGACAGACGGTACAACACCGTCAGATTCTCAGACAACGAACACATCGACACTCTCCGTACAAACAGAAGGGCCTAATACAACAATAGCGACAACCACTAAAGTGATGTCACTTGAAAACACAACACGGTCGCCATTTTTCTCATCACAAAATAACTCTACGGAAACAGCATTGGTGACAGACAGTACAACGCAGTCTGATTCCCTATCAACGAACACATCGACACTCTCTGTACAAACTGAAGGCCCTAACACAACAATAGCCGCAATCACGAATGGAATGTTACTTGAAAACACAACACGGTCGCCATTTTTCTCATCACAAAATAACTCTACGGAAACAGCATTGGTGACAGACAGTACAACGCAGTCTGATTCCCTATCAACGAACACATCGACACTCTCTGTACAAACTGAAGGCCCTAACACAACAATAGCCGCAATCACGAATGGAATGTTACTTGAAAACACAACACGGTCGCCATTTTTCTCATCACAAAATAACTCTACGGAAACAGCATTGATGACAGAAAGTACAACACAGTCGGAGTCCCTATCAACGAACACATCGACACTCTCCGTACAAACAGATGGGCCTAACACAACAATGGAGACAATCACGAATGAAATGTTACTTGAAAACTCAACACGGTCGCCATTTTTCTCATCACAAAATAACTCCATGGAAACAGCATCGATGACAGACGGTACAACACAGTCAGATTCCTTATCACAGAACACATCGACACTCTCCGTACAAACAGAAGGGCCTAACACAACAATAGCGACAACCACTAAAGTGATGTCACTTGAAAACACAACACGGTCGCCATTTTTCTCATCACAAAATAACTCTACGGAAACAACATTGGTGACAGACAGTACAACACAGTCTGATTCCCTATCAACGAACACATCGACACTCTCTGTACAAACTGAAGGGCCTAACACAACAATAGCGACAACCATTAAAGTGATGTCACTTGAAAACACAACACGGTCGCCATTTTTCTCATCACAAAATAACTCCATGGAAACAGTATCGATGACAGACGGTACAACACAGTCAGATTCCTTATCACAGAACACATCGACACTCTCTGTACAAACTGAAGGGCCTAACACAACAATAGCGACAACCACTAAAGTGATGTCACTTGAAAACACAACACGGTCGCCATTTTTCTCATCACAAAATAACTCTACGGAAACAGCATTGGTGACAGACAGTACAACACAGTCTGATTCCCTATCAACGAACACATCGATACTTTCTGTACAATCTGAAGGGCCTAACGTAACAATAGCAAAAACCACTAACGTGATTTCACTTGGAAACACTACACAGTCGCCATTTCACTCATCACAAAATAACTCTACGGAAACAACATCCGTGACAGACAATACAACACAGTATTCCAACATCAGTCTTACAACACCAGAAACGTCTACAGATGATGTACCAATGGCTTCATTTGATGGCAATAAAACTAATACCACAACGAATGTCATAACCTCTGACTTGCAATCTTTGTTTCCGGTGGACGAACTTTCCAATTACACAACAGCAAACGCCTCAGAGGAAAATATCACATCTCAACCAATGACTAACACGCCAACAAATAGTAGTCTGTTTCCAACAGACGAATTCACCAATTTCAATGAGCACCTTTCTCCAATGGAAGATGTCACAACTCCACCAACATCAAGCGCGGCAACTTCTCAGAGCCAAGCAACTCAAGATAGTTTCTCCAATGAGGAATGGAATAATTTCACAACAACCGTTTATACAGAGGATGAAAATTCAACAAGTGCTGAAACTAACGTGACTACAACGAATGTTTCAACACTGAATCCCTTGTCAACGGATACAATGAATATGTTCACAAGCTCACTTGATGAGAACACATCAGTAGAGGGCTCAAACGGCTCCATGCCTAGCCTTCCAACATCAGAAACGTCGACAGATGATATACCAATGTCTTCATTTGAAGGCAATAACACAATGTCAACTAATACCACAACGAATGTCACAACCTCTGACTTGCCATCTTTGTTTCCGGTGGACGAACTGTCCAACTACACAACAGCAATCGCCTCAGAGGAAAATATCACATCTCAACCAATGACTAACACAACACCAGAGAGCAGTCAAGTGTTTTCCAATTTCACGGAGCACCTTTCTCCAACGGAAGATGTAACAACATCCCATAGCCAACCAACTCAAGATAGTTTCTTCATCGAGGAGTGGAATAATTTCACAACAACCGTTTATACAGAGGATGAAAATTCAACAAGTGCTGAAACTAACGTGACTACAACGAATGTCTCAACACTGAATCCCTTGTCAACGGATACAATGAATATATCCACAAGCTCACTTGATGAGAACACATCAGCAGAGGGCTCAAACGGCTCCATGCCTAGCCTTCCAACATCAGAAACGTCGACAGATGATATACAAATGACTTCATTTGAAGGCAATAACACAATGTCAACTAATACCACAACGAATGTCACAACCTCTGACTTGCCATTTTGGTTTGATGAAAATTCAACAAGTTCTGCAACAAACACAACAAGTGGAATATCGACACCAAGTAGTGTCGACAACAATCAACACTCAAACACAACGACAGCACTTCTGCAAACCCCTGGACCTTTGCCATCAACTACCAGTCTTGCCTCTGTCGACTCTTCAACAACAGTCCGACCTCAAGGAAAGTCTTTTGATGGTGTTCTGAGAATTGTTTCATTCAATGGACAGGAAGCAGTGTACAACACATCTCTGGACGACCCAGAAAGTCCATACTATCAACAACTTGCAAACGATGTTGAGCAATCCGTAAGTTTATAATGATCGACAACTTTCATAAAAAGGCAAAAACGTTACTTTGATTTACACTAATCTTCAAAAATCATGATATAGTTTTCATTGTTCATTATTAATTGGAATGCATGTTCTGTTTGACCATAAAGGTGTGGAATATTTGTGGGATTTGAAACCTGAATGGTAAAAGAACAGTAAGAGGAGTATTCGTTTATAGCACCATGAAATATCACTAATGAGTTGTAATAGGAACAGTATGAAAACAAAATCAGAGGACCAGAAAACGTGAAGACGATCAGAGTATACTGATCGAAACGTCGAGTTGTTAAGCCATCGGTTATTCATAGCATCACATACTATTACAACTCATTAGAGATGGTGCAACTGCAAACTTCCTCTGTTAATTAAAAGATAAAAAATCTACGACTAAACGTATCCGCTTCAATATCTTTTCTATACCAAAGCTCAATGGTATCTACAGTATGTTTACAGAGACGACAAACGACTACTTAGGCTCCACCGTGCGTGGCTTCAGCAGCGGGAGCGTCGTTGTAAATTTCTCCACACTTATAGCGTCGAATTCTTCCGTCACTGAAGGAGATTTAGAAATGTTTACAACGACTGTTTTTGAAGAGTCTGATGGGACCTTGCCAGGAACTGACATACAGGTGGACCCAACAGCAATTGCATTCAAACGTATGTGGACTTGTCTTTTGCCTGTCCGTTAGTTATTTGCCCAGCTGAGCATCTGTTGTTATCTGTTTGTTTGTTGATGGAATTTGTTTTTCATTGCCCTGCCAATTTAACATTTGTCCGGCTTTTATCAGCTTTTTTAAAATTGTTGATTGTCCATTATCTGTGCATTGTTGCTTGAAACTGTTAGTTTGTTTGTTTGTTTTTCAGCCACAAACGAATGTGAGTTAGGTATTGACAACTGTTCCTGGTTAGCTGATTGCGAGGATCTCGGCGCAGATGGCTTCACATGCCGTTGTCAAGAAGGTTTCGTCGACATACTTCCTGATCGACCTGGTCGACAGTGTCTACCGTCTTGTAAGTGTGCTTACAATTAGGGAGGACATATTTCCCCAACCTCCATTTATCTCCTGTTTTTGACAGGTTCCCGCTGGGTTTACCCTCTCTGAACAATACAATAGAAGAGTCCAGGTGTCTGGTGATAGCTATTGTCAAGGGATTCATCAGGCCTGCTTGGGTTATGGGGATTAACTCCAGAGTTACGTGGTCTTTTTGTTTGGCTACTAGCATCTGGCAGATAATGAGCTCATTATAATACCTGGAAGGAATCCCCCGAAAATTTGAGGTTTTTGAAGGTTGGGGAAAGATGTCCTCCCTTATTAAAATGCCAGCTGTGGCAAGGGTTATTCATTAAAAACAATTTGTAGATAAGAGTATAAACTGCCCTTTCGAACAAGAATGACACATGGGTGGGTATATGGGGAAATCAAATCAACGCAAAAATGCTGATAAAACTTGTAGCTTTGCATGGTGAGGATGATAAGTAAGACTAATTGCGGTGACACCATGTGGAATCTCAATTGAGTAGAATATTAGTTCTGAAAAGAACTGGAGGTACAACTCGACGTTTCGATCAGTATGCTCTGATCGTCCTCAGGAAAATACTGATTTATATGAAGGCATATATGTTCCGTCACTCTAGTCTTCTGTTGCCATAGTTATTGCGCATCATGAGTACACAGCATGTTGATTTCACTGGGTGAGTCAAGTTGTCGGTAGTCTCCAAAATTGTCAGATTATAAGCAGGATAATCAATAGCATTATATCACCGTCTGTAATCCACAGTGGTATCAAATCCCAAATTGTCAAATTATAATAATTATATTCTTAGCAGTATATTGCCTTTGTATTTACCATCCACAGGCCACAGACCATCGACAACTGCAGTCAACACTATCTATCCGCAATGGTATAAAACAAATCGTTCATCAATGCAATAGTAATTCATATTTATTCTTTATTTCTCAGCACTAATTTCGGTAAACTATCCAACGACAACAGTGTCGACACTTGCTGTCGACAGCAGTCAACAACCGACTATGATAGCGACTAGTAGTATTCCACAAACCGTACCATCAACCAATGACATCAGTCAACAACCGACTACGATAGTGACTAGTAGTATTCCGCAAACCGTACCATCAACCAATGACGTCACCTCTAATGATTCAACGACAGCCATATTGCAAAATAAATCCGTTGATGGCGTTTTCCGAATTCTCACCTTGAATGGAGAGCAGGCATTATATAACACATCCCTGGACGACCCCAGTAGTACATACTATCTAACGCTCAGCTACAGCGTCGTGAAATTCGTGAGTTATTAGCAAATATCTTGATGACATTTTATATACCGTGACGTATTTTGTGCTATTTTCTAAACATCGTGGTGTCAGAATCGACCCGGAGAAAGGGTACCCCTATATCTGTTGAACGCAGACTCATTTTGGGGTCACAGAATGACCCGAAATCTTGGCTAGAAATTATTTCCGACACAAAATATCTGATCCAATTTTGTCTCACCCTTGAATTGGGTCCTGTGGTACCATTAGTCCCAGGTTACTTCTGAGCCGAGAATTGTATAGTGTGTATTATTTCAAGATATCATAAAACTCATAAAACTTTTTTGACCAACAGACCGACACCATCTACGAAACGTTTTCACGGACGAGGAGTGATTACCTGGGTACCGTCGTGCGTCGCTTCAGCAGTGGGAGCGTCATTGTGGAATTATCGCTGCTCCTAGAACCGTCATCTGCCCTCACTCCAAGTGATTTAGAAAGTATCACTAAGTTGATTTTGGATGCTTCAGGTGGTCTCATGCCCAGAAATGTAATAGCTATGGATCCGACGTCAGTTAGTTTCAAACGTATGTAGAATACATGGTCTTGTAATTGTTGTATGTTTCTCCATCTGTAAACCCTTAAAACGTCCGGGTCAGTATTTTTTTAGCCTGAAAAGGGATCCGCGGGACTGGTACCACACTCATTTATGAATCGGACGGAGCTGGAAACCTTTTACGAGAAAATGGTCACACACCGTTTTTCCTCGTCAATTCTGACCTTGTTTTGTTTGTGGGATGGCGAACCAGTCCACAGGTCACTTTTGTGGTATTTTGCTACTTGTGAGGTGAATTATAACAGAAGGAATACCCCCAGAAGTCCTTCTCGACAGAACGGGCGTCTGTCCGTCCACCCATACCTGGTTAGTTTATTGTTTGTAGGTAGGTCAGGCTATTTAAAAAAAGTAAAACTTCAAATAACCAAAACACCTTTACTTGTTTTCGCACATGGAATTGAGTCAACATATTTTGAACATCCCGCTTTTTTCAGCCACGAATGAATGTGAGTGGGGTACCGACGACTGTTCCCCGTTCGCTGTCTGCGAAGATCTGGGTATTGATGGCTTCACGTGTCACTGTCAAGAGGGTACCATTGATGGAATGGCCAGTCAACCTGGTCGACAATGTCTACTACGTGAGTATCCCACTACTGCTACAATAGATCATTGTGGTAACTAACTCATTGTTAAAACTTGCCAGACCTAGCGGGCAAGCTTGGTGATGGTCGAGAGTTTAAGACGCCTGCACTATCCGTTAAAGTGCACATCGTAGCCCTCTAGCGGTGAATTTGCAGCCAGTATCTTGATGATAGGAACTTTTGCGTTGTGTGAGTGTTGTGCGTACACTTTTTGTGCGTATGTTATGGTACTAAGTGCGCGTGTACTTCTGCTAGCCAATGATCGCTGGTGATATTCCGCGTGTACGCACATCAAATACAAAATACGCCAAACGCGACGCACTATCGCTGCCCTTTCGCCCACAGTGGTCTAACAGCATGTGCCCTCAACAGCTCATGCATGGTGCGAATGCTATAAGCAATGGGTGGGTTTGAGTCCCATGCAAGTTGTTTGTGGATGCAGCGTTGAGTGCGTTGTTGAGGACAAAATGAGCAGTGATTTTTAATTGTGCATGCTACACTCACTGGCCATAAGTATTGCAACACACAACAAAGTTCAGTTTGGAGAACTGTGTCACAATAATTTATTTTATTTTATTTACACTACTTAAGACTTCTTGAAAGTGCCTGTGTTTTGAAGTCAATGTTCTTTTTTACTGTTCTTGCTCGGAAATTATGTAATACACGATCGATGAAATCAGATTAAATGATCATCTCACCTGTTACTTGTAAAGTGCTCAGTTTTGAGCATGTTGCAATACTTTTGGCCAGCCAGTGAGTGTACATAATGCTTCCAATACAAAATAAATGAAAATTAATACCGGATTATTTTGTCGTTTTCTCCTTGGATACAAGCTTTTGAGGAGCACAAGTATTTGGGGTCACTTCACCCCCCCCAAAAAAAAATATAATAATAATAATAAATAAATAAATAAATAAACAAATAAACAAAAACAAAACAAGATAAAACAAAGGAAAAAAGATATCTGAATATTAAGAATATTACTTGATTTTCGTTTCCATTTCTCAGCAACAACAGAAAATCAAGAAACAAGTACGCCTACGTCCAAGCCAACCACGAGGAGAAGCACCACGGTCAAGAAGAAGCTTGATGGGGGTATTAACTCAAAGTGGGGTGAGTATCGGTAGCCTTTCAGTAAGCCAAACTAAAACTCCATGATCAGATTTGACCCTGAAACGGATTCTGTGTGGCTCACTTTGGGGTCAGACTGACTCAGACCGGGTCAGAGAGAATCCGTGTCAGAAATGTATGACATTGGTTTTAAACTGACCCAAAAATGGGTCTGGCATTTTCAGGCTCTTTTTCTGGGTCAATTCTGACCCCGATTTGATTTTTTTAGAATGGACTTTCAGAAGCTAAATCTTTTGAGGTCAACAAGTTGGTTTAGCGTTGTTGCACAAATTCAGATGGTACACTGTAATTAATGAGTTATTAAGTACACAACGTATTCGTAACCGTAACCGTAATAACCCCCAAAAACTGTATTTTGTAACCGAAAAACTCTCTGAGACACTAGAATCTTTATAAGTGAAATTTTTCTGAATGTTTGTGCAGAGGCGTGGCAGATTGGCGTTTTTGTGCTCGGTATAACCATCGGGATAATGTTTCTTGCCGCTGTCTGCACCTACGTCTGCAAACTGTATCGACAATGCAAGGAGGACGAAGACCCAAATAGGTAAAGTTGTCAGTAGAACTCTTCATTTATTGAGTTCAATTTAATAATGCAACTACTTAGATTTTTTTACACAGTAATGAGGAAGTGTGAGCAGTGATCACCAGTTAGACCGAGATGCAACGCGCGTGTATTTGTAAAAATAGTCTTTGGGGCGGACCAGTGTCTTCCGGGTATATTTTGGTATTGTTTGCTTATATGCTTACTTGATTGTTTACTTTGATTGCTTGTTTCTTTCTTTCTTTGTTCCCTTGCGAATGTCGTTGTTTGTTTCTTTCTTTCTTTAATAAATGCTTGGTTATTTTCTTTGTTTGTTTCTTGTTTTATGTCTTGGTTTTTGAAAACCTAATTGAGCCTTTAAAGTCTAGCAGCTTCTTCATGTCCTTAATACACAGCCTGTCAATCAAACGGCACGTATTTCCATGACAATATTGTAACTATGTGTGTTCATACAGTATTTGTAAATTGCCGAGCACACGTTAATTAAACTGCGGTCTGATGCTGCGGAGAAAGTTCTCGGTGGCGTATGCTTCTTAGCTTTCAGAGGCAGTAGATGTTCCATGGGCGGATCCAGAATATTGTTTTTGGGGGCTGAGAATCAAGAACGATTTTTCAGTACTACAAAAATTACAATGAAATAATCAAAGGGAGAGAAAAACAAAGCACAGTGAGGGGGAAATGAGGGGAAACATGAGAGAGAATACCTTACCGTTTGTATCAGATTCTGGTTTTTGTTTAATCTTTTTTTACGATTTTAGGGGGGGGGGCTACAGCCCCCTTAGCCCCCCCCCCCACCCCGGATCCGCCAATGTGTTCCATTTCACAAAGTCAGCATTTTCCCAGAAAAAGGACCCGCAGAAACCCGACTTATATATAGGGTCAGACTGACCCAGATTCCAAAATTTGTAGTTGATTTTTCATATAGCCTATTCTCCTCAATCGAACACATGCAGTGAACGCGCCCTTGCCGATCGAGCCTTGAACCGTGAGCGAATGAACCGCAGTTGGAGTTTCATGTACCGCAGACCAGAGACGGAGGGCACGCCTGACGAAGCGGTGTACACGGACGGCAACGTCCGGGAGACCCCGTTTGGGTCAGACGGCTACACGACCCCCAATGCCCCTCCTGCGGAAGACGGTGAGATAACTTTCAATAAAAAATGATGCTAAGTCCTGTTTACAATTATTCTGAGGAAACTTTTGGTATTTTGTTATTCAATTTAATTGTATTAATATCTATTTTTCTACACCGATCCAGTATGTAAATCAAACGGCACGGATTAACCAATAGGGTTAAGCCTTTCCATGACGATTGTTACTATGTCGGTCATGTACAGGCTTTAGTTGATGCAGGTGGGCGGGGACTATACTTTTAACTGGTTGGGTATGTTCCAACAATGTTTAGCCTGCTCTCGTTTCAACTGGGAGAAATGCAACTGCCCACCGGTGTATTCAAGAGATCAAATATCCTTGGAGCTTCATGACTGAACGAAAATAATAAGGCAGAAAATACTGAATTTTTAAAATCGAATGTCCCTTAAAAATATTCAAACATACACTGTACAAAATGGTGTTTAGAATTTAAACACATGTCAAATAAACACGTTTAGGAATGCGTTTAAATGCTAAACGGCCATCCTCTGTACATGTCACAAAGCTAAACATGCTCAGCTTTTTTACACCTGTTCATATGATATTTTGCATTCAAACACACATCACAGAAAAGCACAATCTAAACATGTTTTAGGCTAAACATGTGAAAAAAGTGAGTACAAGCTAAGTGTTTAGAAATGTGTTTAAATTGTAAACACCATTTTTACAGTGTAATTATACAACAACATAATTAGTAATTTCCACGTCTTATGATTAAAATCTCGATTTATTTGTTTAATCTTAATGCACATAGATGCTACTCTGCAAAGAAATAATAGAAACCACACAGCTGTGCAAACAGACCCTCTCCCAGGGTCTGACGCGACATCGAGGGTCCGTGGAGACGGTGCAGGGGACGGACAAGACAACGAGTCGGGCTTCCATGACCTACCGGCCGGAGAGGCAAGTTACCTGATCATGCATTTCACCTCTCAGTGCGATATCACCAAATAATTGTTTATATTAATTTTACCCAATGACTAGAGGTCATTTTGCATAAATACTTTCATTATTATTGTTATTAAAATACCCAGTTTGATTTTACCAAATCAAAAGTATCGTATCACATTGCTCTTGCCTATTGAAAACATTGGGCAATTTAGCATGCAAAATTGTACACTTCTCACTTTGCGTCCATATTGGTCTAGTTCCCTTACCAGTAACAGCCCACATACTTATACAAATCACAGTTTGAAAAGCACCAATTTATTTTATACATGAGCCTCACTCTGGTTCCCGTAGACATTGTGTATTAGACAACCAAAATGGCCGCTTCATAGATTAATTCCGTGAGCAGTCAGGTTTCAAACATCTGGTAGAAAGTGGTCATACCATCCTGCGAGAAAATAGTATCAAAGGAAATACTGGCGACAAAACCAAGTAATTTGTATGTGATATTCCCCTTTTAACCATTAGCCATGCATTCTTTCCAATTAGATTTTTATACTGTACTTTTCTTCATTTTTTGCAGCATTCAAAAGACTCCACTTCCTTAATTATTGAGGAGAATGTCGACCAGCCGGCAGAGGGCGAATCGGTGAGTAAAATAAACAAAAATGGAGAAGGGTGGTTTGACCATACCTCAAGATAAAAAATGAAGATTTACAAAGGTCCAGTGGACCACTTTGAATGAACAGACAAATGTTGCAGACAAAAACATCATGCATTTTTCGCAAAAGAAAACTATAGTGTATATTATCAGTATACTTATACTTATTTAATGACAAATTAAAATAAGAATAGCGCAAAAGGGCTAGCTCTACTGCAACCGCACCAGTCATGGCAGATTCTCCATTAGCCCCCCCTAAAATCGTTTAAAAAAATAAAACAAACAAACAAACAAACAAAAACAGAATCAGATACAAACGGTAAGGTATTCCCCCTCATGTTTCCCCTCATTTCCCCCTCACTGTGCTTTGTTTTTCTCTCCCTTTGATTATTTCATTGTAATTTTTGTAGTACTGAAAAATCGTTCTTGATTCTCAGCCCCCCTAAAAAATATTCTGGATCCGCCCATGTTCTCACAAGTAGAATGTTTCAAATATTGTTGGGTACATTTCCATTATTTGACCCTGTAAACCTAACATTGTGTTTTTCCTCTGTTTTGCATTACAGAATTCTGACATGTGTCTTGTGATGTAGCGACGAGCATCGCCTAATAGTATACAATTATTGACTGCTACGAGTGGCACAGTGAAACTAGCCTCCCGAGGTGATTCCTGGAGCGTTCTAGTTTGCCATGGTTGCCAAGGGCTAGTTCATTTGTTGCCATGGGCTAGTCTTTCCTTGTTTGCTTGGCATTACACGCTCTCAACCAATCACAAGACAGAATTTATGTACGAGGTGTTATAACTATAAATATGAAACTTTAAAATCATTTGCAAAATAATGTTACGCTGTTTTGATTTTGAGATACATATTTGCTTTTTTGTATTTTGGAAGGTATAACGTCATTGATAATGTGGAATTTAGAGATGAGCATTCTAACTTATTTACTTTTTTGCAATAATTGCGCTTTAAAAAAAATAATAATAGTAATAATTTATAGATGCAATTATTTCTAGGGAAATTTTATATTATCATGAGTTTTTCATCAAGTACGTTTTACATGAAAATTCGACCTTTTAGCCGTTGTTTAAACCTACCAATTCCATACAATAGCTTTTAAATCTGACTCATTGGTTTTCAGTAATCTCAGAATCTCTTCTTCTACCTCCATCCATTCATGTGTAATCCCTCTTTTGTCCGGTCTTAGGACCAGTATCTGACTCTGCTTTTTGTACCCTTTTCTTTTGTGTTCATTTCACACCCGACTAACTTCTGCTCACTCTTGTGTTCATGTATGAATGTATGTTTGTATTCTGTCTCATTTTGCCTTTGAGAAAGAACCTGCTAGGTTGGAAACGTAAGGCCAATAACCATTATTTTGCTTCTTAGCTTATTAATTATGAGAGAAATTAGGCCAATGTTCGATGCTGCAGTATCGACATTAACAATACGAATTCAACAATGTAATATTAGTGCCTAATAAGTTTTAGCAATATTCAATATCTATCGCCAAAAAAAAATGCAATTCACATTTCTTGACCCCGTTCAGTTATTATTGCCTTTAGCTGTTGTTCGAGCTTGGGCTTCACCCAAGCATGAACGTTTATAAGTTTATAAAATTGATTTCAACGATAATAATAATATTGTGTTGAGTTTTAAGCGTTTATATATTCATTGAGATTAACAAGTCTAGCTTTTTGATTTGCTTTTTGGAAAAAGTTAAATAAAATTACAAAAACAATTACTTTTATTGCCTATTAATTAGATTTGTTTTCATTACCAGTCACAACCTGTTTCATTCGTCAGCGGGGAGCCCCACACACTCCTCCAAATGAAAATATAGTTTTTGTTTTGTGTATAAAGGGTCTTTGTTTTTAGTTTATGAATAACGTATACGTTCCTGTTAGGCGTAAACATAAAATTCCAACCAAATCATTTTGTGTCAATGGGCGAGGGGAATAGGAATGAAAACTTTTTCTCTAAAAAGGTACTTCTAAATTAAATTCTCCCAGTGAGGCGAGGAACTTAAGTTGCGTTTATGCGCACATGGGGCTATTGAGGGTTTAGAGGTGGGCTAAGCGGAGTTAAAGGGGCTTAAGTAGGGAGGGGGAAGCTACCCCCACCCACCCCCACCACCACCACCACCACAATCCCCCGCCCCGGTACCGCTTTAAAATGGGTGGGTAGAGGCGCTGGCCAATTATTCACCGATACTGTTCTGTTTAGGGCTATTAGACACGATACTGATTCCGTTGTACTCCAGAGTGACCTGCATAATATAATAACATGGTGTAATCTAAATCGTATGTCTCTAAATATAAACAAATGTAAACTTATGACAATAACACGTTCTAAATCTCCTCCTCGCCCCCTTTATACAATTGGTTCTGACACTCTAGAAATTGTCAATAATTATAAATATCTTGGTGTTACTATTACTAGTGACCTTAGCTGGAAACAACATATAAACAATATTGTGTCAAAAACAACTAAATTGTTAGGTTTCATTAGAAGAATTGTAAAGTGTCGGGATCCAGGTACCATTGTTAAACTTTACTGTTCACTTTGTAGACCCATTTTAGAGTATGCTTCCACTGTTTGGTGTCCTTGCCTCGTAACCCAACAAGACACATTAGAGAAAGTTCAGAGACGACTCACCCGCTCTTGCCTTGGACTCCCAAGAAGAGCTAGTTTAAATTCTGTAAATGAAATTGACTATTTCACTAGGTGCGCTCAATTAGGATTGCCATTGTTAATTAATAGACTTCACTTTCTTTCAATATCATTTGTTGTTAAATGTTTGTATAATAGTTTTGATGTTAACATAAGTAATTACATTCAAATTAATACTAGACATACTGACACTGTCAAATTTCATCATCAGAGTTCAAGGACAAATGCTTTTCATCACTCACTTTTTATTAGGTTTCCTAGAATATGGGATAGTTTACCTGTAGATGTCAAGGAACAGATTATTGTTGGTTTTAAACCGTTCATAAATGCTTTAAGAAAGCATCTTCTAACTCCTGGAGTAAGTATTGTTTTGCCAAAATAGCGTCAAATTTATATGTTTAACACTGTCTTACAATTTTTTATATATACAGATTTATCTTCAATGTTTAATTTGTTTCTGCTGGCAGTACTTTAAGGAGATCCACTTGATTGTGATTCAGTTCGCATTTGGTAATCCTACAGGGTGTACTGTCAACTGGTTTTAATTTGTATTATTTTGTCTTGTGTAATCATTGTATCATTTGATCATATTTGTTTTTTTAATGTCTTTTTGTACCCTGTGAAATAATAAATGAAATGAAATGAAAAAACACTTGAGGGCGCTGTCCAAGCACGATCGTGACAAAAACATGATGATTACACCACAGCAAGTAATTTCTCGGTATCAGGTCAACTCGGACCCAAACCAACTCGGACCCATGCCAACTCGGACCCACGCCAACTTGGACCCACTACCAACTCGGACCTATGCCGACTCGGACCCACTACCAACTCGGACTCATGCCAACTCGGACCCACTACCAACTCGGCCCCAAAACCAACTCGGACCCACTACCAACTCGGACCCAACCAGTACCAACTCGGACCCAACAATGACTGAATCAGTTCTTGTTGGTAGTTTCAGGAATATTTAGGTTTTGACCTGGAAAGCTTTCGCCGGTGGATTTTTTTGTTGTTGGCCCAAACCAGTCTCGGAAAGATTAAAACATAAACTAGTTTTTTTTTTTTTTTTAATACAGACGTGCAGTTTTTGGATCGAAGTTTTTGGATGTTCGTGTAGTTCTACAAATCTCTTTTTTGACTTAGTGAGTTTTAGAAACCCCCACCCCTCCCCCAAAAAGAAATAATAATAAGAAATCTGATGACATCTTTTTGTACATGTCAGAGCCTCAATGTATACATTGCCCTCAGTGCCCACCCCCCCCCCCCCTTCAGTGCTGTTACCAACGGCGCACGTACAGGAACGTGCATGGGCGCCTCTTTCAGCTGTGGGACAAGTTCGATGCAGGTAGCAAAACCCCAAAGCGACTCCTGCATGCATGCGCGCACCTTTACGGCGCTCTGCCGGTAGCAGATTAGGATGGATGGGAGATTTCATGTAACTGATCATTCAATAATTTTGTTGGATAATATTAGAAGTGAAGTGTTTTTATTAAAATATACGTGTTATAGTTTGTGTTCATTATGTATAAAGTTTGCTCGTATTTGCTCGTAAGCTTTATCAGAAGTTCATTGACCTTAATATACCGAGATCTTTATGTAACTGGGTTTTAGATTTTTTATTAGAGCGCAGACAAGTTGTCAGAATCGGTTCAAGTTTCTCAAAACAATCACTGTTAGCACAGGAACACCACAGGACTGTGGTCTATCCCCTTTATTGTTTAGTTTATGCACACACGATTGTAATGTTGGAGATTCGTCTAACGTCATTGTAAAATTTGCTGATGATACAACCCTGTGGTTTAATTTTAAATGGCGATGAATCTAGTTATTGTAATGAAGTATCTTCTCTTGTAAAATGGTGTCATTCCAACAATCTTATTTTGAATGTTGACAAAACTAAAGAAATGATAATTGATTTTCGTAAAAATAATGTAATGTATTTAAACGAGCCCAACGATACAATTTCCTGTGATTGTTTTTAATCATTGGTTGAATAAATAAATATATCTATCATGCATAAAACTGTTGTTATATTGAGAAAAAATGGTGTGACCGATGTTGCAATTATTTTATAATAATAATTTTAAAAAAATGCATATTGTATTGCACTTTATGTAAAATAACTCAAATTGCCCCACAATAGAATTAAATCTGGGCAAAGATAATACTAAGTTACTTAAAGTGCTATCTACAGAGAACAAGACAAATGCTTATATACGGAAGCAAACAAAAAATAAAAAGCAAGTACAAACATTCACAATGCGACAGACACAAAATAAAATTCTAATCAATATCTTTTAAAATTTGCCAAACATTGTCAAATGGGTCCGAGTTGGTAGTGGTTGGGTCCGAGTTGGTAGTGGGTCCGAGTTGGTTTTGGGTCCGAGTTGGTAGTGGGTCCGAGTTGGCATGAGTCCGAGTTGGTAGTGGGTCCGAGTTGGCGTGGGTCCGAGTTGGTAGTGGGTCCGAGTTGGCATGGGTCCGAGTTGGCATGGGTCCGAGATGGTTTGGGTCCGAGTTGGATCGAAACCAATTTCTCACCGGTATTATATGATTAACGCGCGCAATATTGCACGAGGACTATTCACAGTGAATACTGAACATGCTGAAGAGTTGAACACCTCAGGGTTAGTGAGTATTTGTACTTTTCTCTATATTTTGTTCTAAGCAATAATTGTAAGTACTAGTAATTATAGTACGATTAACCTTCGATTGTAACTAACACAAACGTTCAGTGTGTCATTCCGTTCCAAATTATTTATTCCTGGAGTCTAACTCTAAGGCTAAGCTAAGGGAAGGGGAGTAAGGGAGACACTCACAGTCACACTGTCTGTCACTGATTCATTAGGACATCACCTCAACCCCACCTCCGCTGCCCCTCCAAACATAGCAATATTTTAGATGATGATTGATGGTGGTGATGGTGATGGTGATGATGATGATGATGATGATGATGATGATGATGATGATGATGATGATGATGATGATGATGATGATGATGATGATAGGCAGTTTCATGAAAATTTGAAGTTGCTTCAATGCTTTTAAATGTCATATCACTGGATAGAACAAAAAATTAGAAAGAAAATGAGGGGTCAATGGTCATGATAGGTTAACCCTATGCAAAGTTACGAATTTTTGTTGATTTAAATATTTGGTAATTTTTAAGATCCAGTTTCATTTGAAAAGTTGTGACCGAATTTGCCTGCAATGTATCCTTGTACTAGTTGTAGTACTAACAAAGTCTATTTTGCGCAAGTTGCACTGTTTTTGTGCCAACGTTACAGTTGGCATGGACTGATCAATTAAGATAACCACGATGTGTAGTATCCATTTATCGACACTAGAAGTGACTACATCCGTAGACTACCCTTTATATTAGAATTTTACCATGAAAGTTCGGCGGGTCACAACTTCGACAGAAAAAAAGGATATGAAAAATAGCGCCATCATCGGCGGTTTGCGTGAATCTGCCTAATGATGATGATGAGGGTGATTTAATGCCCCTCCAGTGTGGCTGGATAATCTCTTTGTAAATTGCTTGATATGTAGAAAATGAACTGACTAGCTCTAGACTAAGTGAGCTGGGGTGAAGAAGGAGGAGAGTTATGCGTCTAGCATTCATCCCAACTGCCCGAGGTTTGCCAGACTTGGGGTATTGGTCAATAATTTTTTAAACCCGGCCAAGGACATGGTTGGGGAACCGTTGGAGGTTTTTGGTCATGACTTTTATTAAACTGTTTGCAGCGTGCATCATTTTATAATGATCATAGTAATTAGCCATAGTCCTGTACATTTTGCAAACTAGTAATTACATCAGTCTGACAATGGAAGATACCGCAAACGAAACAACAGATCCCTGCATCCAAGACGACAAGACAGTCACCAAGATGTCAAAGGAGATGGCTGAAGAAGATGCCCAGATGATGAGATCTTCAGGACACGGAGAGCAGGAGAAGATGAAAGATGATGACCAGGCAAGAACAGTAGAGAAAGAGAATGATGAAGAAACAGACGGCAGGAAACCAAAGAGGAAGGTGAGTATTAGTGATTGGATAGGACAACGAGGGGTCAATTTACCAGACTTATGTATAAATCATGATTCAAACTCAGACTTGAGTCACATTTCAACTTAAAGCGAAGATAAAACATTGGTAATATTTGCAAAACTGCTTCAATGAGTATGCTTACTTTTATGGAATCAAAATATCGACTGCAATTGAGCTGTAACCGTCCAGGGAGCTGATATTGTTTCAGGAATGATTTATGAGCCTGATGAGCAGGGGTAATTTATGAAGGCGCCTTGAGCACCGGTTTGGTGGATAGATGAATTAACAGGCCTGGAATTTCATTCTTGTACGGCCAAGGCCACTTTTCCTGAGTAGAGGGCACTTCTATTAAAATATCAGCATGTCTGTGGGAACATTTTTAAGGAGAACCACTTGAGGCTAAGACCAGGGCAGTGGAGGCCATGGCCTCCCTGGCTTCCTTGTTAACCCTCCTACTACTACAAGGGTCAAAATCAGTCAAAATGTTGAAATACTTCCCAAGGTATACCTAGTGCACTTAAAAGTCAACCACTGTCAAACCTTACGTGTAGTAAGTACATTTACAGGTCAAAATGAGTCGACAGTTTTTGACTGGTAAAAGCATTGTCTGGTATTGTTCAGGGTGGTCAAAATGACAGTAAAAAACCAGTCAAAAATGCCTCTGTGTGCACATTTGGGTCAAAACAAGCAGTTGACTGGTTTTGACCTCTGTAGCAACTTCCCACTAAAATGCAGCTATAGTAGGAGGGTTAATCCATGGTCTGCATTATATTTAAGTACACATTATTATTTATTACTACACATCTTTGTTTTGGTGAAGTGGAGAGTGAAGATTTTCTTGTATCATAATTTACAAATCAGAGGACCAGGAGATCAAAGCATAAGAAGTCCAAA
The DNA here is from genome assembly GCA_029582265.1 of Zoroaster sp. YZ-2022. NCBI lineage: Eukaryota > Metazoa > Echinodermata > Asteroidea > Forcipulatida > Zoroasteridae > Zoroaster > Zoroaster sp. YZ-2022. The sequence goes on from CM055836.1 coordinate 27,211,023, forward strand.
GACGGCGGCACTGACCACCCAGAAGTAACTGCCAAGGATCCAATCACGAATGATGTCCTACCGCATTCATCTCAACCTAATGTTTCAAAAGACGACATCCCGGCCCCAAAACAGCACGACAGGGACCGTCCAAAATCAGACAAGGGAAAGAGTCAGAGGCAGTCACAAACCCCACAGCAGAAGGGTGGTAACACAACTGGTCAAGCACCCGACGATGTGGACGCTGCTCAAACAGAAGCACCCCAAACTGGACCTCGTAAGCCACCGCATGGCAAAGACGCGCAGGGAACAATGGAAGGAAAACCAAAAGAAGACAGACCAATGTCATCCAAGGGGAGAAAACACAACAGGGAACAGAGAGGCGCAGAGACCCCCAGACAAACACCCACCAACAAGCCCCGACCTGAAACGCCAGGAGATGTCCCAAGCAAGGAGAGACCAAAGTCATCCAAGGGGAAAGAATGCAACCCAGAACAGTTGGATACACAGACACACAGTCAAACCCCCAGAGGCAACTCAGAGAAGCAAGGAGCAACACCAAAACCAGACCATCCAAGTTCCTCAAGGGATAGAAAGAAAGACAAAAAGAAACATCCTCATAACGAAGGTTCGCTGACACCCACCAAGAATGACAGTAAAGGTCAAAGGACACCGGGGTCAGAAGCAAAAAAGCAAGGAAAGAGGACTCCGAAATCAAGGAACAAGAAAAACAATGGCACTCCAAATAACAATAGGAATTTCAAGGTAATCTCATTGTTATTTTGCATTATATGTATTTAACATAATGAGGGGAAATATAATAGTTGATGGTTTCAGTGGGAGGATTTAGGCCTTTGCTTTATTGGAGTTGATTATTTGTTCTTTAAGAAGGTGGCATGTTCCTGAAAACAATAACTGTATAAACATATGGGCACTAGCGACCTATCTGATATAACAGCCATTAACCCTAACTCCCTAGGCCCACTTGGTTACACATGACCTGAATCCTCCAAAATCCTTCAGTAGTAAAGCAAGCACAATGACCACTGCCATTGTATGCAGATTACATGTATGCACACATGTTCCTAATCTGTGATACATGTACATGGCCCAGGGCCAGGGACCCTCCCTGCATGCATGGAGCAATAAACAGTGTCCACTGACCCAAGCACTGACCTTGCAATCACTACAACAAACATGGATGTACATGTACCATGGAGGAAGGAAGGCAAGTATATGTATGCCTAATGACCTCAATCCTCCAGAATCATTTTTTGGACAGACCAACATGCACCATGTCACCTCAATCCTCCATTTTCATCTAATGTCAAATATAGCCTGATAACCTCAATCCTCCATAATCCACCAAGCAAATAATCACATCTGCCCTCAATCCTTCACAATCCTTCAACACTGCAATTTCCAAATGACCTCAATCCTTCAAAATCCTTCACTTTGTCAAAGAGGATTTTGGAGGATTTGGGCAGGTTAGGGTTAACCCTAGCCCCCTAGCTATTTTGGCTAAGAACCTTCCTGAATCCGCCAAAATCCAACACCATACACTAACACTACCACCCAACTGTTGGACTTAGCTGGAATTGGGACACCCGGCCCCATGCAAAGTATCCCTGTCTGGGCTATACAGTACCAAGTCCATCAAAATACAACAAATCCTGCTGTTGGAGTTTGAATGGTTTGGGGTGGTTTAATAGGGTAAATTGTTCCGTTGGCTGTCCAGTATTGCATGATGTTTAAAATATATATATATATTTCATGGCACTTTTTCTTCTTATATTTACAGCCATTTGAGGACTATCTTTCCTTAGAAGAAGTCTCAGATGGGTTGAAGAGAAAGGAACTTCTCCAGGGAGCTATAAGAATCAACCCAAGGAATTTCGAGGAGAGCTACATCAATTCTCAGGTATGGCTTTCCTTCAACATTTGACAGAAAATATATGGAATCAAGAACAGACTTTGACTTGGCACCACATCAGTTGTTGTTCTTAACGTCACTTATTCCCTGTTCTTGTTGAGAAAACATAACAAGATCTTAATTGCCAATGTAACTTACATTAGTTTGTTTTTCTTTCATTTTTTTCAAGGATGGTGGACCGGATATTCTACTTTGTGGTATAACTGCCCGCAATCGAGCATTGGAAGGGGACGAGGTTGCCATTCGATTGCTCAATAAGTCACGATGGAGGGTAAGTAATCATGGAGACAGGGTGTCCAATTTATTAATCTTTGAATAAAGATTGTCCAAATGGATTACTTTTGCATGTGTTTTACAAATAAAACAGGGCGTCCATTTAGCAAACAGGGCATCCAAGAGACACCCAAAGGTATTGCTGGCAAACTTTGATTGTGTATAAACTGTTTTAAAACTCATAAATTGGGTTTTAAACAAAATTTTTGCCTTTGACAAAAATCCCGATCGAATCAAAACATCAGGACAATAACAACCAATGATTAATTTTTTTCATTCCAGCTTTTAGAGGAAGACTACCAGATGTACAAGCAGAGACATCCCAAGGAATTCAAATCCACTTCATCTATAGATACGAAGTCCCAGAAGGAAGAAGCTGTTCTTGCCGAGCAACTCAAAGACTTAGAAATCAGTGGTAGTCATAACAACGCATCTTCTGAAAGTGCAATAGCCCCAGCCAAAGAAAGTGCAATTGCGAACATCAAGGAAACAACAAACAAACTGCCATCAAAATCCGACGAGGCAGACAGTTTGATCTTTCGGAGAAGCGCCCAGTCGGTCATGCCTCAGCTTGCGAATATTGCCGCCAATCATCCCAAGATGGGAGACACACCAGAAGGTCTCCAGGAAGACATAGACGGGATCGTAAAGAGGTTGTTTCCAAACTGCCCAGAGACGGATGAGGAGATACCGGAGAAGTTTTACCAAAAGCTTGCCAGGGTTGTATACATCATTGAGAGACGGCATTCCAGAGCCTGCAGTGGTCATCTGAAACCACCGAGTAATGCTGTAAGTCAAATATCCTCAACAGAGACTTATATTAAAACTTGTAGCTTTGCATGGTGAAGAGGATAAGTAAGACTAATTGCGGTGACACCATGTGAAATTCTCAATTGAGTAGTAATTAGTTCTGAGAAGAACTGGAGGTTACAACTCGACGTTAAGCAGCAGCATTTCCCAGAGTCCGGCATTCTCCTGAGGACGATTAGAGCATACTGATCGAAACGTCGAGTTGTAACCTCCAGTTCTTTTCAGAACTAATTACTACTCAACTGAGAATTTCACATGGTGTCACCGCAGTTAGTCTTACTTAAACACTTATATTGCGTATTCTGTATTTTTGAGTGAATTCTTGAAACCTGATATTAACCACGTTTCCTTACATCTATTCCAATCCCCTAGAATGCAACCGATGCTCTCTTCTCGCCGACAGATTACCGTGCTCCCAGGATCTACATACCATTGGAGGAATGCCCGGAAGGTTTTCTGGTGCGTCCCGGTGATTTTGAGACAACACTCTTCATCGCGAGGATAGAGGAGTGGCCGAAGACATCACCATTTGCCCGAGGGTGAGACTTCATGTTGCTTCACCAGTCCCATTAGTCCTGGTAGTTGATCCTAATTGTCAAGTTTTTTTCTTGGTGGGACTTCAGTCAGATGCAACGGGCTGGCCTCGATGGGAGTTTTTTGGACAATAGGTGGTAGCAGAGCAGAGGGAGAAGGGCCAAAGTCATGGTACAGTCAAGCCTTTGAGAAGTCCGGCCAGGTCCTGGCTATCAGGCCTCCTAATCTGTCTTTTGTGACTCCTAATCCTGTAACAAGACAGTACCTTCCAATCGACATAACCTGGGCTTCTGGAGGGCCTAGCCCAGGCAAGCAGAGCTCATTATAATGGCTGCAGTTGTGAACAAAAAGACAGCTGGGGTGTCAGTCAAGACTGTGTTAACAATAAGAGCTCTTTGAGATCTATTCATTAATAAAGGGTGTCTTGCTCTTAGTTAGGGAATTATATAGGCCTGTAGCCCTGGGCAAAGCCTGGCTGGGCTTCTCAAAGGCTTGGTTGTACCATGACTTTGGCCCCCCCTCCCTTACCTGACCTTTTTACATTGTTTACGTAATTCTGAGCATACACACGATATCGAGAATAATGTAAAAGGACTGGTAGGTCTGCTGTCATCTCACATCTCAAAAGCCTCCCATTGGCCGATTGACAGCTGTCAAAGTCCTCTGTTGACCAATCACATTTGTTTCATGGCCATCATGTAGGCTACACATTTACATCATACACCCGTAAAATGTGAGGCCCTTATTTCTGACAATTGTTGCTAATCACTAGGGCTGTGCCGGGTATCCAGGTATCCGGATACCCGACCGAAACGGTAATTACCCGGTTCCATTTTTCGGTTCCAATTACCCGTAAACGACTTTTTAAAATGCGGACTTAACATTTGAGCGGTGCAAACAGAAATATGTGACTCTTAAACAATGCACTTGTACAGACAATTATCTTTAAATTCAAGAGATTACACTCCAATAAAGAAAAGATCGATAGTATGGTATCCTCTGTATTATAAAAGTCAATTTGTTACCATTTACAGTACATGTATTTGTACACCACCGGAGGCATGTTTTCAACAAAAATGAAAACGGATATCTGGGTATCCGAAGTTTCCTGATTTTGGGTATCCAGTTCTAAAAATACCCGAAAATGCACAGCCCTACTAATCACAGATCTTCCTCAATGGGATGAGGGTACGGGCAAACGGCAAACGGCAAACAGGCTAATTATAGTAACCATAGCAATTTTGTAAATCCGGGAAACAGTAGTAAGAGGGATTCCTTATTATATATTTTTTTTGTCAGGTTCCATCACTGCCCATCAGAAATGACCTTGAAACCTTAAAATGCACGAGTCTATTTTGGAAATTAGCCTCCTTTTGATTCCAATACACACAAGTGTATTTGAATCTTTTACTAATTTTTTATGCTTTCCTCGTACAGCCACTTGCACCGTAGTCTTGGCGAAGCGGGAGAGATCGAACCTGAAACTGAAGGAATGTTGATAGAGCATGGAGTGGATTACTCTGAGTTCAATGAAGAGGTAAGTCCAACATCAGTTCAGTATTGGCTGAGCCAAGGGCCCAATTTCATAACGTAAGCAAATTTTCGTGCTAACTATAGCAGAAACATTTACTTGAAGTATAAGCATATTCCACCGGTGAGGAAGAAAATTCAGAGCGGCGTGTGCACATTCACCATGGATTTGTATTGTTGCGTCACTCATTTGCTAGCAATAACGGCCGGCAAGTTAGCGTGTCTTTCTCTATGCTTAACCAGTTCGCACCGGGAATAAAAAAGTTTTTCCGAACCCTGTGGCGGGTTTATTTTTACTGCAGAAACACGACCAGTGGTGCTCACCAGAGCGTGACCGGGGAGACCGCGTCTTCCACCGTATGCTTATGGCTCGTTGCCACGTCGACCGGGAATCTATACAAATATTCCCGAGAATCCTGTGGCGTGTTTAGACACTCTCCGATCCGCTGTCCAAAAAAGATTGCGTGTATACACGGCCTCCGACGCGAACTGGTTAATGGTTAGCAGCGCTATGAAATGAAAAACGCACAGTAAGCAAAAAATTAGTTCTAGGAAATTGGACCCTGGTTGACAATGACATATGTGTAGGTCACACAAGGATTGAAACACGAACAATGGCTTTGAAACAAAAATAATAATCTCATAAGAAATAAGTACAATTTGTAGCTTTGCATGGTGAAAGGGATAAGTAAAAACTGTTTGTGGTGACACCATGGGAAAAAAATCTCTTTTAAGTAGTAATTAGTTCTGAAAAGAACTGGTGGTTGCAACTCAACGTTTCGATCAGTGTGCTCTGATCGTCTTCATGAGAATATTAAGAAATAAGACACATCAGAAAATAATGCTCTTTCAAAGTTAGACATTTACCGATCAGTTTCTTCAGTGTGGGCACATGTGTAGGCAGAGATGGTTATTGTGTTTGAATAGTCACCGACTTCTTCAGCTAAAAAAAATTTAAAAAATACCAGACTTATTTTGTAGGACATCTGATCACATTTCAGGTTTTTTCAATCAATAACTTACGTATGACTTCCTCATCAGGTTCTAGACTGCCTTCCGAAAAACCTTCCATGGACCATTCCACAGGAAGAGATTGGTCGACGTAGAGACTTCCGTGATGAGTGTGTGTTCACTATCGATCCCGCCACGGCGAGAGATCTTGATGATGCGCTATCGTGTGTTCCTTTGGGAGACGGTAAAACCAAAACTCAATTTACTCATTTCTATGTGGGCAATTTGTTTGGTTAGGGAAGAAACAGCCTTGGTCTTCTCAAGAAAACATAAATTTTTGTAAAGTTGATGATGTTTAAAAAATACTTGAAATCTTGTTTATTTTTGCTATTTTTTGTTTAAGTACAATTTACTCCCAACTGAATTTACATTGGGAAATAAACAGTGAGTACTGAATTGAACTGCAGATGGCGTCATTATTTATCAATAATTAAAAGTTATTCAATAATTTGGTTTTAAATTTTACAGGACTGTATGAAGTCGGAGTACACATTGCAGATGTTAGCTTCTTCGTGGATGAGAATAACGCACTCGACAAAACCGCTGGTTTGCGGGCTACCAGCGTTTACTTGGTGCAAAAGGTGAAATACTTGACCTAAAAAATATAACAGTTGACCTCCGTTGTTGTGATGCAGAGTTTATGACTGTGCTTAATAAACATCAACTCCATTTTCATCATGTTTTTTTACTGGTTTGCAGGTGATCCCTATGTTACCACGGTTACTGTGCGAACATCTTTGCAGCCTGAACCCAAATGAGGACAAGATGACATTTTCGTTTCTATGGAAACTCACCGAGAAAGGGGAGGTGAGTTAATGATCCCTTTGATTCACCAGGAATTGTATCTGGATTCTCAAAAATAATTTTGTCATGCTGGGTTGGGGGAGGGGGGGTCATTACATATTCTGTAAACCTCTTACGTCAACCATATGCCAATTTCTTAGAGATGCTAAGTAGAGAATTTTGCTAAGCAAATATTTTTGCTAAGCATTATAAAACAGACTACCAGCCAAAATGCATACATTTTGTATGAAATTTTAGCTGGTACCCAAAGAAATCTGCTAAGCAAATTTTTATGGTAAGCAATTTTCTCTGCTTAGCAGCTCTATGAATTTGACCCCTGACCTTAAAGGGTGTGTACACATTGGTAAAATGTCTATAAATGTATCCAAAAATTAAGAGATATGTTTTATAAAGAGGATAGGTAAAATACATTCTGATTTGTTTGTGTGCATTCTAATGTGGAAAATGGATCACAGGCGCGATCCATTTCAAATTTGAAATACATTTCTCACGTTTGTCTCGGAAATTACAACATGTAAGATGGAATAGCTTCTTAGGATGTTTTGTACCATCACCATCTTCGCATCAAGTAAGATGTTCAGTAATTTTGTAATCCTATAATTACCAAAGGGGTACACTGGGTTTAAAATTCCAACTTAACCCTTTTGTGTGGACCAGATTATGGATGAGTGGTGCGGTCGTTCTGTCATCCGCTCTTGTGTGAAGATGAGTTATGCCCACGCCCAAGGCATCATCACGGAGCCAGAGAGAGTCTGGAAACAGGAGGAAATGCCTCCGATCTCAAACGGCTTCTCCATCCCTGACATCGCGGAGAGAGTTCTCAACTTGAATAAGGTAATCTTCAGTTGATGTTGATTTCATGTTTTGGCCCTGCGTTCTTCTGTTGGTTGGTCTGTGTACTCGTTTGCCGGTCCAGACGTTTGTTGGTTCGTTTCTTTGATTGTTTATTTGTTTGTTTTTTCATTCCATCTTTCATTCGTTTGTTTACAAGCTGGCTCGTTCATTCACTTGTTTGTTCTTCTCATTTCATCAGTGCAGACATGGATTTTTGCTCAGTGCAACAAGGTCGTATCATAGTTACGACCTTGTTGCAGACATGGATTTTGCTCAGTGCAACAAGGTCGTATCTTTTTACAAAGTTCCAGGATGAACACGCAAAACCTATGGAAGAAGATACAACGTTGTTGCACTCAATTGTTTATGCAAATTTATGCACTATTGCACATACGACGTTGTTGCATTTTATAGATACGACCATGTTGCACTGATGCAACCATTTGCTTGTTTGTTCTTTTGTGTATTTTATTTGGGTTGTTCATCTATTTGTTAGTTCTTAAGTCAGTTGTTCATTCATTTGTAAACTTCTTCATTTGTTCATTTGTTTTTGTTTGTTTGTTTGGTGGGGGTGGGTTTCACCCTTTTAAGGGGAACAGCATTTTTCAAAGTACGCCGGATTCACACAAAAACATTGCTCCAACCTGAAGAAACAATCTGAATAATATTTAAGCAATATTTCCTCTGTTCCTTGTATCTTTCACAGATTGCGCAGAATCTGAGAAAGCAGCGATCTGAAGACGGAGCCTTACGTCTTGACCAGGTGAAGCTACAGTTTACTCTGGATAAGGAGACAGGTCTGCCTTCTGGCTACTCTGTCTACCAACAGAAGGAGAGTAACAAGTAAGTCACCTCTAAGGAAGGAGGGCCAAAGTCATGGTACAGCCAAGCCTTTGAGAAGCCTGGCCAGGCCTAGGCTACCCGGCCTCCTAATTGTCTTTTGTGAGTCCTAATCCTGTAACAATACAGTACCTGCCAATCAACATAACCTGGGCTTCTGGAGGGCCTAGCCCAGGCAAGCAGAGCTCATTATAGGACAGTAGGCAGGGGAAAAGCCTGGGCCTGGCCGGGCTTCTCAAAGGCTTGGCTGTACCATGACTTTGGCCTTTGTCCCTAAGACGAAGAATCTTAGATCTAGCATTCCCCTACCCCCTCCATGCTACTACCACCCCCACTGGACAAGGGAGTTCTGCTTGACAATCCCTTTTCAATCCCAGATGGTGACTCAAATCTGTCCCACAGTGATTTGTCAATCAAGAGAATTTTTTTCCTTTTTTTCCTTTGATGCATTCAAATTTGATAGACTCGTGGAGGAGTTTATGTTGTTAGCCAACATGGCCGCTGCTCACCGCATCTACAACGCCAACAAGAAGACCGCCCTCTTGAGGCGACATCCGCCACCGAAGGGCAAGATGATAGACGACCTGATTGCCATGTGTTCTGAGATTGGGCTGGAGGTCGATGGGAGTAGCTCGAAGGCAATACAGGAGTCGTTGTCTCGTTATCTTGCGCCTCATGGAGACAAAGAAGCCTGGGGAAAGGGACAGATCCTTACCATGCTATATTCAAAACCGATGCAGGTATGTTCTTGTTGTTAAAGGGACACTATTGTCACAATCAGAGCATACTTTCCACAGGGCATGGAATCATTGTTCTAGTTTAAGATGAACACAGTTCTGAAAAGAACTGGTGGTTACAACTCAACGTTTCAGTCGAAATGTTGATATACTTGCCCAAGGTATATCTAGTGCACTTAAAAGTCAAACACTGTCAAACCTTACATGTAGTAAGTACATTTACAGGTCAAAATGAGTCGACCGTTTTTGACTGGTAAAAAGCATTGTCTTGTATTGTTCAGGGTGGTCAAAATGACAGACAAAACCAGTCAAAAATGCCCCTGTCTGCACATTTGGGTCAACAGTCATAACAGGCAGTTGACTGGTTTTGACCTTATAGCAACTTCCCACTAAGGCCAAGTAAAAAAAAATACCAGTTGATCGTCCCCGCCCACATCCTTTTTTGAGGCCGCATCCTTTTTTTTTAATTATTTTTTATTTTTTATTTTTTATACTTGTCCACAAAAAGAGTAAATTTTTCATGTATTTTTACTTGGGTTTAACAAAATACATCAAACATTGTTTAACATGAGTATTTTTACTCAACTACTTGTTCGATAGCTATAAAAAAAGTTGGTGGTGATTTCAAACTGAAAAATTGGTGGCCATTTTGAATTTAAATGCTTGGCGGCCATCTTGGAAAAAATAAATAAATAAAAAGGCCCTCATCCTCCTCTTTTTGAAAAAACCAGGACGATCAACTGGTATTTTTTTTTACTTGGCCTAAAGTGCAGCAATAGTAGGAGGGTTAATGGTTTTGGCTAGGAACCTTCCTGAATCCACCAAAATCCAACACCATGTAGTACCGAGTCCATCAAAATGCAACACAACCAGCTGTTGGAGTTTGATGGGTTTGGGGTGATTAAGGTTTATATCATCATAATCATTTTCGATATTGACAAAATAAAGAGACTGCCAACCTAGGGAATGATGGCTCGGTTGGTAGAGCACTGGCACGTCAACCCAGAGGTTCCAGGTTCAAAGCCCACTCTCGTAAATTTTTCCAAACATTTACATTGTCATCGTCATTATCCATCCTCATCATCACATCCCAATCTTTATTTCCAATAAATTTTTCCAAAAAAAAAAAAAAAATAGATCATTACATGCTGTACCCGAAAGAATTCAAGAACACTATCTACATGTATTCGTTGTTTGTATTTCAAGAGAGCCAAGTACTTCTGTACCGGTACCATAGAAGTAGAGGATCATTATCGTCACTACGCCCTCAACGTTCCTTTCTACACGCATTTTACGTCACCGATCAGACGTTACGCCGACATCATTGTACACAGACAACTCGCTGCATCTCTTGGTGAATATCTGTTATTAATTATCTCCCCTTACAAATTTACTGTATAGTCCCCCCCCCACACTAAAAATAATTGGAGTAAATTTTTTAAAAATAAATAATTAAAAACTGTCAAAGAAAGCCTAGTCCTGATATTTTCTGTGAAAAGTTGTGATCCATCTCGCACTTTATTCGTCATAATTGGTAACGTCAAAGTGAAGTAGGGTTGTCGTAACGTTTCATTCGTATTTCATCGCATGCGCTTAACCTTATCTGTCTTATGTCCTTCTTCCGGGCACAACGATATCTACTTTCGCGCAAATTCATCTGTGCTAGATTGTGATATCAGTTATATAAATGATACATTTTGATCTCAATAGGATTCAGGTGAGATACAGGGTATCGAAAAAGGGGGAGGGGCAATGCGGGGGGGCACATTGGCGGCAAATAAAGGGATGCACACAAAAAAAGAATGGTAAATTTTTATGCACGATGATAAAAAAGGGGGTACATGCCCCTCCCCACTTAGCTCCACCCACCTTCGTGGTTTTGCCAATGCAGAAAATTGTTTGACCGAACACGCCAATCGTCATCGCCTTTTTATGTTTGTTCCTCCAGGTGTCGGTCCGGCATCGGAGAGGGATGAAATGACGATTCAGGAACAAGCCATGAGGTGTAACGAGCGCAAGGATGCGGCAAAGAAAGTATCAGACATGAGCGGGGAGATGTTCTTTGCCATATTCATCAAGGTGAGCACATTCCTTTCTTACGTCAATTGGTTATCGGTTTCTCCCTGACTAATTGGATTTTTACTCACACATTCTTCCTTCCACTTTTTTTTTCTTCCAAAATTTTTTTTTTTTAACAATTCAATACTCATGAAGATGAAATTACTTCAGAACATAGTATTAGCCAGCAATACCTTCGGGTGTCTTTTGGACGCCCTGTTTGCTAAATGGACACCCTGTTTTATTTGTGATACACATGCAAAAGTATTGAAAGTTAAACATTTGGACACCCTGTTCTTGATCCAGTTTGTGTGGCCTTCGGGTACTGACTTTCGGTTAAACCGGTTAACTGATCGTGAAAAATAATAATAATAATAATAATAATGGACACTTATATTGCGCCGGTATCTGCCAAGTTTGACGCTCATGGTGCATGAACATTATTACCCCTGTCATCGGGCCAGTTATATCATTCCTAGAACCATCTCAACTCCCTGGGGAGTATGCAGCCCATGCTGCCAAATGTGTAGCGCAACAAGCTTAATCAAAACACAATTACCATCTCTGTCCTCAAAGGTCCCCATTTATACTCCTGGGTGAAGAGAAATAATTATAGTTAAGCGTCTTGCTCAGAGACACATGCACCATGGTCGCGGCCAGGATTTGAACCCACATTCTGACGACTCGGCCATCAGAACACAGCTCCGATACCGCTCGACCATGGCACCCCATAATTTTGGTTAAACGGTTAGTGAACTAACCGGTAACCCCCAGCACTATCGTGAAGAGGAAATTACTTCAGAAGTTCACATTTGCACTTCCTAAATTAACCCTACTATGACTGCAAAGGTCAAAATCAGTCAAAATGTTGATATACTTGCCAAGGTATATCTAGTGCACTTACAGTCGAACACTGTCAAACCTTACGTGTCGTAAGTATATTTACAGGTCAAAATGAGTCAACCATTTTTGACTGGTAAGCATTGTCTTGTATTGTTGTGGATGGTCAAAATGGCAGTAAAACCAGTCAAAAATGCCCCTGTGTGCACATTTGGGTCAACAGTGAAAACAGGCAGTTGACTGGTTTTGACCTCTGTAGGTACTTGCCACTAAAGTGCAGCTAGAGTAGGAGGGTTAATTAACACTTTTTCATAACATTTCCAACATTTCAAACGGTAGACTTTCAAAGAATCGTTAACGTTTCAGTCACATCTACTCCAAAGTTCCAGGTTGACTCCCAGAATTTTTTTAACAATTCAATACTCATAATCTTCTTTGTGAAGATCAGACTAAGTCCCTTTCTTACGTTTACATTTCATGTATTTTTGTAGGAGTGTGGACCCCTGGAGCAAGACGGTATGATCAAGCAGGTATTGGACCGCGCCGTTGATGTACTTGTGATGAATTTAGGGGTGGTCAAGCGAGTATACTGCAATGTAAGTCTATTATTAAATATCAACTATTTTATGAATTTATCCAGTTCACAATTCGTGAAGATGAAATTACTTCTGAAGTTCATGGTTGCACTACATAAATGAATAATCTTGTTCATAACATCTGCTACATTTCATTATTAATATCTTCGTACTGTGACCGTTTTTGTAAATTTTTATATATACTACTCAAAACAATTTAGGGAACATCGGAATAATCTCAGTTAACCCTCCTATGTACAGTGCAGTTGCCATAGAATTGTCAGACCTTTCAAAACCTTTCAAGTTTGCTGTACTGAAGGGTTTTGAAAGGTGAGAAAACTGTCTGACAAAAGGGACCTATGAAAGGTTTCGAAAGGTGTAACAACTCTCTGAACAAACTGGTGTTGAAATGTTTCAATACCTTTCAAAGGGTATTGAAAGGTGTGGTTGTTCAGTAGCAACAATTCTGGAAGGTTTTAAAGGGTTCATAATAATTGATAGCCATTTTGGCCCGTAAGCAGATTTTGAAAGGTTTTGAAAGGTCAAACCATAGGAGGGTTAAAGCAAGATCATTTGTTTCAGATAAAAACAATGTTTCACAGAATTGATGAGAAACAACTGCACAATGAAACAGATGATAAAGGATGCATGTAGTGATTACACATTTCATGACATGACTACTGAAAGAGAGAGGGGGTTGCAAATGAAAATCCCGGTTCATGGAACATTTCAAACCTATTTGATGTTAAAAATCCGGTGTTCCCTAAATTGTTTTGAGTAGTGTATATTGTTTTTGTCTTTTTTTTTTGAGCTTATGTTTTTTTAAATTTTTATTGGTGAATTTAAATTTTATTTGATTAAATTTTTTCAGGCTCTTCCCTTGAAAAGTTTCAAGTTTGAGAAACAAGGGAAGCAGGGCCTTTTGACAGTAGTCTGGGAACCAGACGAGCACCATCCTAAAGAACAAACACAGATCTTGCAGCTGTTCTCATTGGTCAAGGTGGAACTCACCGCTGGAAAAGAGCCACTCAAATTCGTTGTAAGTATTTGTTTTTGTAAAATATTTTTAGTTGTAGTTTTTATTTTGTGCCCCATTATTCAATTTGAAAAAACAAATTTTTACAAACCCTAGATTTCTCTCCCGAAACTCTCACTTATTTTAATTTTTTTAAATTTCTGACAGGCAAACATAAAGCGACCCGACCCTTCCTCTGAAATTGATGAATGATAGCCACATCTTCACTACTTCGCAGGAAGTCGTTGGTTTGATTCCTGCCCAAGTCGACTGTGGAGGTGGTTTTTTCTCAAACACTCAGAAAGCACTGAGTGTATAATCCTTCATACATGTACATATCAGGCCTTTGATTTCTCGGGATTTTCCTTGGATTTCAGGATTTTATGTTAGCCAGGATTTAGAACTAGGGTGTCCAAATTTACTGGAAATTTCAAAACAGGGTGTCCAAATTGTTCACTTACAATACTTATTACATGTAAATGACGGATGAAATACGGTGTCCAAAATTGAAACAGGGTGTCCAAAAGACACCCAGACACCATTATGGGTACACTATAGTTAATGTACAGTATTACGCCCATTATTGATGTCAACGCTGCATTATATTTTGTTAATAGTTTTGAAAATATTTGGATTTTTTAGTTCTGACAATGACTTGTTCTTTTACTGTATTATTGCACTTATTTTTAGAATACAGATATGATGTTTAAACCAAAAAATCTTATGAAATTAATTACATTTTTAGTGTATTTTAAATTCCTTCATTTACAATTGACGTTTTAAGAATTGGAATCTCAATGACAAAAAGATGACATATTTTTGGAAAAATTTTCAAAAAATATAAAAAGTTTAAACTTGATTTATTCTGAACAAGTGATAATTAAACTTCTATCCAGACAAATTAATTCAAAAAGAGATGCTGCCATTTCAGAGATTAAGAAGTAAATTATTATTCAAACTTTAATTTCTCATTAGATTTATGGACACAGAGCCTTAAAATACCTTTTTATTTGATCCTGACCATAGTTTTTTTTTAGGTCGAATATGAAAATTAATTGTTACAATTTTCTCAGAAATGAGACCACCCATTAAAGGGACACTATCGTCATGATCAGAGCAAACTTTCAACCGGAGATGGAATCGGTGTCCTAATTTAAGATGAACACAGTGGCTGAAAATTACTGCCTCATTTATGCAGCAGCAGCGGTAATATGACCTTATCGTGTGTGGTATTATTTTCAGTCACTGAGTAAATCTAAAGATAACACTCAGATTCCATGCCCTGTTGATCGTGACGATATCGACGATATTGTCCCTTTAAGTTGAAACTTTGAGTGGTTGATTTCTTTGCACATTTTATTGATCTTTATGAAGTATTACTAAATGGTATTATCCAGGTCAGATCTAGGATGGCAAGGGGGTGTGGCACATGGCAAGGGGGTGTGGCACATGGCAAGGGAGGTGTGGCACATGGCAAGGGGGTGTGGCACATGGCAAAAGGGGAACATACTGCCGAAAAGGGGGAGGGCGGGGCCACACACTGCCAGAAAGGGGAACACAAAAAGTGTATGGTAAAATTGACAATAGCAGCATTAGCGATACCTAATTGAGTACAAGTGCCACTTTTGGTTCCCCTTGTTGGCATCTAGTGCTGGGCGAGTAGTGCGATTACTTGAGTACTCGCGAGTAATAATTATTAATCATACTCGTGTCTTTTTACTACTCGATTAATCGTCCCACTGCGATTACCTCAAATGTACTCGCGAGTAGTAACACATTTATGAGTAACGACTGATTCTTTAGTCATTGTTTATTTATTAACCATATAAAATCTGAAATAATATCAGATGTTTTCGGAATAATTATCATAAAATATAATAAAAAGTACGTTAGAAATAGTATACTTTTGAAATACGCAACTAACCAATGACCTGGCCCATGACTGGTATGAGTAATGCACACAATTTAAATGGTTAAAAAAAAAACTTAATTGAGTACTCCCGAGTTAGTGCGAGTACTCCCGAGTAAGTGCGATTACTCGAGTAGTGAATTTCACGACTGGTCTGTATAGGGCTTCAGTGTTACGCCAGATCTGGGGATTCTTTGTGAGAATCCGGGTATTGTATTTCAAGCAGTGCATTTTAAAGTCTTCCCTGTTTTAAATTTAAAATTGTTTTTAACTTTATGTACATGTGCTTAAAAATTATATTTTTAATTGAGGTTAATTAGATAATGCATATTTTGTGTGTGTGTCGCTATTTCAATGGCATTTATTATTTTTAAATTTTTTATTTACTTTTGTTTGAAATAAATTCACTTTTGTTTTCCTTGTTCAAGGACAAATCGCTTTTAAATGAGATTTCAGAATGAATTGACAGGATTATTGTATTACCATATAATTATTTTAACTGCCAAGAAATAATTTGTTTTAACTGTTTCATAAATTTACTGTTTTACAGTGCTCCAGTCAAATAATTTGTGAAAGCCAGTTTTTTAGTATTTAAATATACCACATTTTTACAAGAGAAAAGGCAATGTGTTAATCAGTGAAAATGTCAGTGAAATATCGAAACACTCAGGGTGTCTCCCAGATAAGTCCACAGTTTTGGTTACATAACTTAAAGTGAAGTTACAACATCAGTAGTTGGTAACGTACGTTCATTTCAGCCTAGTTCTAGACAAGTTTTCAAAAAATATATTAGCCCGATACAGGCCCGTAATTTCTCCTGATTTCAAGAATGTTTACAAACCTCCATTTGCCTAAAATATGTCTTGAAAGAAGAGAAGTAGCCACCAAGGAAAGAAAGAAGTAGCTTGTATTGTGTCCAAACCTCTGGTTTCTTATTTGTGGGATGTGGAGAGTCTGTAAATCCTCCAAAATTAAACATCCGGGAGGTTCAGGGGGCTTTGTCCTCTAGGCCAAAGAGAGACCAAGGCCCGCTACCCATTTTTACCCAAATATGTTACTGTAAGATGAAAGCACTTCAGGTGAAATGATTTTACAGGATTATTGTTTTATGAACCAATTTTACTGTAATCTAGGAAACGTTCTTTCGATTATGTTAAGCTGGGGCTGTATTTGCGCTCTTCAAAGTTTGACATTAAAATGGACACTTGCAACACGATAAAATTACAGTGTGAAAACGGCGTAAATACTGAGTACGAGTTTTACAAATAGCCTTCAAATACGACGAACATTTCTAAGACTAAGGCCCCCAAAAAGTGTGTGTGTGTGTGTGTGTGTGTGCCATGGCAACGGATTTTAATTAATTTTTTTCCCATTGATTTCATTTTATTTAGGTCATAACCTACTTTCAACTTGACCATATTCAGACGAATTTGGTAGCAAATGAAAGAGGGAAAAAAAATCCAAAAATGTATACTTGATTGGGTTATAGAAATAAGATGTCGGCCTACAGAGCCGAAAAATACATCAGTGTATAGACAACCATGACAATCACCCCAAAATATGACGGTTAAACGACCTTTTCACATTGGGGTATGAACGTTTTCCCGATTTGCGAGGCCTCTCTTAAGCCACCATACTTTGTGTATGGGAAATTTGGTCTGGTATCAATAATTGTGTGCACATATTACCCAAAACAAATGACAAAAAGCGCTGCACCCATTTTGAAGCCGACCCGTCGGGTAGTCTATTTACCTATATGTATATGATAGACTTGTGATAATACAGATAAACAGCACTATGTAATTGTGAACTTGGGTCTGCACTAGCAATTTTTTTTCCCCGGTGGGTCAAGGTTATACCAAACAAAAGGCCCTTTTGTGGCTGATTTTCAACCACACATCAGGAATAAATATTCTGTATCAGATGGAAAAATCTCATGAAACCATAAGTTATGGACCCACTGCGTACTGCTCATCTCGTACTGGTCTCTGCCTCCTGGTTGCCAAGACTAGTGGTCCACGTAAGGTTTACCGGACCCACAAGATAAACTAATATTGACATGGAGAACTCGGGAACTAACTTGCACGTTGCAGTGTGTTGAGCGTATGAGTTAGTGCAACGAGTTATATCGCACTGTGCGTGAGGTGTTGAGTGTACAAGTCATGTTGTTAGACAAACAGCTAATGCACAAACAGCTAATGCACGGTGCGAATTGTTCCCTTTTGTTAGCAAGTCCTTGAAATTATAACTTTATACCTGCTCACAGCTGGTATCACAGTCTTAACCTTGATTGGAGATGTTAATTGGAAATGTTAACACATTTTGGACGGCCGATTATACATTGTATGCTAATGCCAAAAAAACGTCTCCGGTTTATGGTCACAGGTTGGCTTCAAAATCGGTGCGGTGACGCCATTTATTATTATTCTTTTTTTTTTTTCTTTTTTTTTTTCTTTTTTTTTTTGGCCAACCAGTGAAATAAGTGATACATGTATACGCGGCTAGGTGAAAAGTCGTATAAAACACAGCAGGGCAGAATTCCAATCGATCCAGCAATTTTGGCTGCAATTGGACATCGTTTCATAGGGGGTAAAAATAGAAACCAGAAACCAGACCTTTGGCCTAATACTTCTTTTCTCTTGCCACTTGTATCACGTGATTATCTCACTTGTACGGTATATGGGTCACTGCGCGTTACTGCACTTTGGCCATGCACCATTGCACACGTCAGACCTTTGATTGAAGTTCTGTCTTCTGACCAACTGATTTTTTTTTGACCGACGGTGGCAGGCAGGATGAAATCTCTCTAATAACGTGAGTTTTTCAGCTTGTGTCAAATGTACTGTTGAAAGGAAGGGGGAGCTACATGTAGCTATGATTATTCTGACTTCATACTTCGCAAGATGTGGTGGATCGGGTCGAGGGTTAGGGAGGGGGAGTACACCGTCAGTGCATGCCGGTCACTGGGGTTATGTATGCCCATGGAGGAAGGAAATTCCTTCCTCCATGGTATGCCTATGTGCACCATTGGTAAATGTAAATATAATTATTCATATACTTAATACGAATCAAGAGAGATGTACAGAAACCAACCATGGTGTCACTAACGAGAAAATAGTCAAACTTGTGATTTATTTGCATTCATTTAAATGTGGAAAACAGATGACGGCCGTTGTCCATGCACTAATGTCATGTCTGTAACACATTTAACGTTTTCTAACAAGAAAGGTACCGGTACAGGCAGGGCCGTAGCTAGCGGGGGAGGGGTGTGACCCCCCCCCCCCCAATAATTTTTCTGAGTCGGCGTTTAGAGCCTCAGTCGGCAAATGAAGCATCAAAGGTACTAGAACAAGGGTTGGTCCAGACTAAATTTTCAGTCAGCAAACTTTGAGCTATGACGGGTTTGGCGACTGCAAAGGTATAAGCTGTGGTTTCGGGTGGTAGTTGGGGAAATCATGAAAAATATTTTTTTCAGATTGAAGTGAAATCCGTTCACACCTTGAGGAGAAGACTAACTGCTTCCACTATGGATAATAATAATAATAATAATAATAATGTATAGATTTATATAGCGCACGTATCCACCAACTAAGTGGCGCTCAAGGCGCATTATATTATTATCCCTGCTCATAAGGCTCATAAGGCTCATAAATCATTCCTGAAACCATCTCAGCTCCCTGGGGAGTATACAGCTCAATTGCTGCCATTTCTAGCGCATAGAGAGCAAACCATCTCTGCCTTCACAGGTACCCATTTAACCCCTGGGTGGAGAGAAGCAATTATGGTTAAGTGTCTTGCTCAAGGACACAGGTGTCACGGCCGGGGCTCGAACCCACACTCTGCTGCTGGCAACACCAGAACTTGAGTTCAGTGCGCTAGACCACTCGGCCACGACAATCCACTTTTCGTGCGGCCATATGTCTTTACAACAGTGCTTCTCTCCTGCCTGATACGGCAATCTCAGGCTAGATTCAACATTTCCCTGGATGACACAAGTATGAAGGTGTACGTGGACGATATACAGGTAGACCTACAGTTTGAGAGAAAATCGTAAGAAAAAATGTTTCAATCAATTCGTCCCTAATTTGCCGTAGTGACCAATCCGACCTTTTTCAATTTTAAGTTTTCCCGCCCATTAGTACATTCAGGAAGAGACCTACCATTGTATCTAATCCACATGCATGTATTCCTTATAGTTTTGGAGATAGAGCATGCATTCAAATGACGAATGCTCTAACTGGCTATTTTTGTAATTTGGCAAAGTGACCAATACCGCATTAGTTACTATGCCAACTTAATTCGGGATTGGTCACTATGGCAAATTAGGGACGAATTGTGGTGGTCGTTTGCCAAGTGTGTGAAGTAACTGATTAAATGACACGAAAATATCACTTCCCAAAATTGGTAAGAAAGTTCAAAACATTTCACCAAATTGTATTGTTCTAAATTTGAAAAATTTAAAAATACTATTTTTATAGTTTTGCTTATAAATGGTATGGGGGTGTGGATGGGTTAACATTAGCGATAACTGTGAAATCATCCTTCCGACCACCCTCCGGACTGCCAAATTTAAGGCACTGCAAAAAATAACTTTATTCTTATTCAATTTACTAATTTACTTTTTATTTACTAATAGGTGATTGATCATAGCCCCGATTCGCCTGCTCTGTTCGTTGGGGAAGGAGTGTCCTCGTTCAAGGGAAAATTGGGCAATTTCGTCATCAAGGATTACGTGGAGGAGCGAATCGCCCTCAAGAATTTCACCATTATTGAGAATTCCGAGAAGCTGATGCGAGTTCAGTTTCACAGAGATGGGATTATGAAGGTAAGATGTCGGGGGGCTTCAGGGACGGATTTACGTTTTTCGGGCACGGCTGAGTTTAGACTTAGGTTTAGAATGTTTTCGAACACTTGAAAACATTTAGAAAAGGAGGAAATCTGCAACGACATCTAGGTGGTCCTCCAGTTGTTTGTGTCTGTTTTATGGCGAAACTCATTCTTTATTATTCATACAGTGATGCACGTTATGCTAAAGACGGACATCTTGTCAGCCTCCCCAAAATATTTAATCCAAGATGGGGGTTGATGAGGTGTTCCCCTGGCAACATATTAGTAATATGCCTTTCGAAAGGGTGCTCCCCCGTAAAAGTAGATCCACAGCCAGCTCTGCTACCACTTGGGTTTTGCTTTCAACTTATTTACTCTTAGTTTGAATTTGAATTAATAAATTAATAACATTCAATTCAATACCGCATTTCCATATTCAAATAGTATCAGGAGTAATGAAGCACGTGTACATGCATACACTGTAAAATTGTATTTGGAATTTAAACATATGCAAAATAAACGCGTTTAGGAATACGTTTAAATGCTAAGCGGCCATCCTCTGTACATTTCACAAAGTTAAACGTGCTTAGCTTTTTGACACCTGTTCATATGGTATTTTGCATTCAAACACACATCACAGAAAAGCATGTTTTAGGCTCAACATGTGAAAAAAGTGGGTACAAGCTGAGTGTTTAGAAATGTGTTTAAAATCTAAACACCATTTTTACAGTGTACAATCCGAAATAAAGGTGTTAAATTAACAATTATGTACATAATGCCAAAAAATGAACTATAGCCTTTAGGTAAAAAAGAGGGAAAATGTTCTTTCAAAAACACAAATAAACTTGTATTACTGTCACTGGAGTTTATTTTTAGACAGCAGTCTCAGTGACGTCATAACTTTTGAAAACCTTCCTGATGACGTCAATCACATATGGATCCGACTCGTGGCCGAGGAGAAAGAGCACGTGTACGGCGGTGGAGAGCAGTTCTCATACTTTGACCTCAGAGGTCACAACTTCCCGTTATGGATTCAAGAGCAGGTACGAACGTCCGGTCAATTCCAAGAGATGGTGGTTAAATGGTTTTGTCAATATTAAACTATACATTCAGTGGATTAAACCTTTTTACACTTGGCTCACGACTTTGTTCAGTGATAATTTCGTGATAGACTATAAGTGCGCCATAACAAATGACGGACTAGTGTAAATCTATCTCTTGTTTGACTCAGAGTCATAATTATATAGAAAGGATATAATTGCGACAGTGATAAATTTGGAGTCAAAATGCCTTCTGATTTCCATTTACTCTAGCAGGTGAAGTCATTGTGTTTCCCTATTCCAATAGGCCTATTGCAATAGAGCGAAACAGCCCATTTTGAGTCCAAATGATGGATCGATCTCACGTCGCAACTCTCTCTGTATGGCCTAAGATTTCTTCATATCCACTAACAAGAGCCCGTGATATGAACCTGCCCATGGAACTGTCAATTCTTTTTTTTCCTGTTGCTAAAGCCTAAATAAAACCCCAAACATCATGGTTGACATAGTGAACGAATTGCTCAAATCTCAATCTTTCAGGGCGTCGGCCGTAACAAAACTACCGAGGTGACGTTCGAAGCGAACCAACGAGACGGAGGGGGCGGGGACTATTCCACCACCTACTGGGTCCAGCCTACCTTCACCTCCTCGCGTAAATACAGCTGCCACTTCGACACAACCAGCTATTCCGAGTTCGATTTCCGTCACCCAGATTTTCACGAGGTTCAGATTTGGAGCCAGAGTCCGGGGAAGATCTACTTTGGGACGAGCGATTCGTTTACCGGACTGGTCGGCAAAGTGACGGCGTTCCTTGGCCGACAGCCTGTGCTACCGGAGTGGTCGTATGACGGTGCCATCTTGGGCGTTCAGGGAGGTACCGCGGCCATGTTGGACTATTTGAAAGAGGCACAGGTATTCAAAAAGTAATTTACCAAATTTGATAAGAGTTTATGGCACATATTCTCAAAGGAAGGTAAATTATCAAAACAACGAATTATTCTCTAAAACCTTACTTTGTGTGAATCATTTTGACAAAAAAATTAATCATCTCGCTTAAGTGCTTATATCTTAGAGAAAACTGGAAATATTTTATATAGAGCATGCACCAGAACAGGTTACTGGAAGTCACGGAGATCAGCTTCGGAATTGTTTTCTTTTTCTTTCTTTATTCCAAAAAATAACAAATTCAACAGTCATTTTGTTTTTTCTTGTCCTCAGGGAAATTCAACCCTTGTGACCGGTTTGTGGATACAAGACTGGGTAGGCCGTATCCAGACTTCATTTGGATCCAGACTCTTCTGGAACTGGGAGTGGGACAAGAACCAATATGCCCAACCTAGACACGGAGATCGTAAAATTGAAGGCGCAAGGGGTGAGGGTTTTCGCCTATATCAACCCTAATTTGAACCGCGACGGAGACTTATTCAAAGATGCGGACGGCCAAGGTCTCATGGTCAAGAACACATCCGGAGACACTTATATTGTAGATTATGGAGAGTTCTACTGCGGTATTGTAGATTTGACCAACCTGGAAGCAGTGGAGTGGTACAAGGGAGTTATCAAGAAGAACATGATCGACTTAGGGTTCGGCGGCTGGATGGCAGATTTTGGTGAATATCTTCCGACGGACGCCGTGTTCCACGGAGGGCAGTCTGGGGAGCTACTGCACAACCACTGGCCAGTGCTGTGGGCCAAGTTGAACCGGGAGGTGGTCGAGGAGGCCGGCATGTTAGGGGATATCTTGATATGGATGAGAGCTGGTTTCAGCGGGTCTCAGAATCACACCATCGTGACGTGGGCGGGAGATCAGTTTGTTGATTTCAGCCTAGCGGACGGCCTCGCCTCGGTCATCCCCGCGGCACTTTCGCTTGGCATGTCCGGGTTCGGTCTGTCGCATTTTGACTTGGGTGGCTTCACGTCACTATTCGGAATCGGAAGGACCGAGGAACTCCTCCTGCGGTACGCCGAATTTGCGGCTTTCACGCCGATCATGAGAACACATGAAGGGAACAGGCCCGCGGAGAATTGGCAGTTTTACTCCAGCACGGAAACAACTGTCAAGTTTGCTCGTCACAGCAAAATCTTCAATAAGCTGAAAGAGTACACCAAAGCCGTAGTCCAAGAAAACGCAAAGGACGGTATCCCAGCACAGCGCCCTCTATTTATGCATTATGCAAATGATGAGCACTCGTTCAACATAAAGTATCAATATTTATATGGTCGTGACCTTTTGATTGCTCCAGTTTATGATAAGGGTGTGGATACTTGGTGGGTGTACCTCCCCCCTGACAACTGGGTGTTCCTCTGGGATGATAAAGAGTATGATGGTGGACGTAATGTTGAAGTACCCGCACCTTTGGGGAAAATTCCTGTTTTCTATAGGAAGGGATCCCCCTGGACACAGGTCTTCAAAGATATTGCAGCAAGTAAGTGTTTAACTTGATTCAGCATTATTGTTTCACTACCACAAATCACTGTTATCATCCCCACCATCACCACCACAAACCACTATCTCCTTAACCACCATCATCACCACCACCGCCATCACCACCATCGCAATCACCATCACTACCACCACCATCATCAGCACATGCACCATCACCATCATCATCATCACCACCACCACCACCACCACCACCACTTACACCACCATCACCATCATTATCATCACCACCACCACCACCACACCACCATCACCATCATCATCACCATCACCACCAACACCACTACTTACACCACCACCACCACCATCACCATCATCACCACCACCACCACCACCACCACCACTACTTACACCAGCATCGCCAGCACAACCACCATATCACCACCACCATTACAACACCATCCCAACCCCCAAAACCACGATTACCATCATCATCATCATCATCACAATCATCACAATCATCACAATCATCACCACCATCACTACCAACATATACCACCACAAAAACCACAACCTACCACCAAAACCACCACCACCCGACCCCACTACAACCACCACCACTTTCATCACCATCAATGCCGCCACTACCACCCAACATCATCTGCTGCGTCGGCAGCAAGCAGTTTCTTATTGACGTTTCTTGCATATTTGTTGCAGTCGAATATGTACCAACAAGTCTTGGAGGATTTTTCCTGACTTCACCCGGTTATTAGTTCCTTATTGTCACCAGCGCCATTATCTCCATCATCATTATCACCACTGTCGTCATCAACGTCATACCAACTGCGTCTTTTTTCTTCTGACTTTGCAGTCGAAGATGTTGCCTCAAGTCGTGGATCGTTTTTCTACGCACCCGTTGGATTCACCGTAACGATACTTCAAGTAGGCATAAGGTGGTTCATATCCACGGATGGGTGGCCAGCCTAACGCTGCTCTATAGGTGCTAACGAACACCCTTTTGGTCCGATTTTTGCTATGTTTTGGTGGAGGGCAAAGATGTTTTTTCTTTATTATTATTATTATTATTATTTTTTTTTTTTTTTAACACAATATTTTTTATCACAAAAATCGATCAAATCTGGAGGTTTGAGGAACATCGAGCACACAGATACCGATTTCGACAAGTGAAGACGTCAGCCATCGTCAAAGGGACTCCCACAACGAAGCTCATCAAGTCAAGTCAACTGGCTGGCGGAGATGAACTGATCGTTCCGATCCAGACATCCACTGGAAAAATGTTTCTCTTTTCTTAAAAGTGGCAGGACTTTAGACAATAATTATTGTCTCTAGGGAAGATATTGATACCATCATTATGGCTAATACACCAAGTATTATAGTTTCACATTACAATTCGAAAATTTTCTTACTTTTGAATTACTAAATCCAGGGCCGGATCTACCATATGGGCACTTTGGGCACGTGCCCAGGGTCCCTGGGCATCAGGGGGCCCTCCATGGTGGTCGAAAAAAAAAATTGAAAAATTTTTTTTTCCCAAAAATTGTTTTCCAAAATTTTTTTTTCCCAAAAATGTTTTTATCTAATTTATTTTATTTATCTAATAGATAAAAAAAAGTTATCTAATCCGAATCCGTCCACCCCCCCCCCCGAAATAAATTAGTCAAAATGAGTGTTTTATTGTTCGTGAGAATGCTGCTGGAAAGTGCCGATTGTTTTCAAATAATTGTAGTGGAGTAAAAGTACAATATTTGCCTCTGATATGTAGTGGAGTAGAAGTAAAAGTATTGGAAATTGGAAATACTCAAGTCAAGTACAAATACCTCAAAATTGTACTTAAGTACAGTACTTGAGTACATGTACTTAGTTACTTTCCACCACTGAATAATAGTGAATGAAAATTAATAAATCCTTTGAAATAGTAGCCTTGTGTTGTTATTTTGCCTTTATTGATTAAATCAACTTTATTTCATGAAAGTCAAGTCAACTGATTGAAACTCATTTTCTAATGAATGCCAGCTTAGCATGTAGGCCTTTGTGCGTCTGTCTGACAGACTACAATGACTGTATAGTTGAGGACTTATTTGTCAGTTGGACAAATAAGGTATCTAAATATTGACAATCACCAAATTGTGAATATTTAGAGGAAAATGAAAACAAAAACTCAAAATTTTGCGCACGCGCGCTTCGCGCGCGTGCACATATTTGCGCACGGCCGCTTCGCGGCCGCACGCGAACGACCCGTGCCCGTGGGGGGGCCCTTGGAGTTTCAGGTGCCCAGGGGCCCTCAGAGGTGTTAATCCTGCCCTGACTAAATCTATGTTTGTCCCCTCTTGGAAGGCAACTATTCTTAAAATTGGTAATTATTGGTCTCTAAAGGGATCAACAGACATGAATGGAATGTGCTAATTAATAGACGGAGCATTAAGTGGAATAAAATTTGCACATTAATAAAATTGTTACAATTATATTTCTGATCTAACAGCTTTTCTATTTTGTAATTGTTTCGTGATTAAATGTAAAAGGGAAGGTAAATTGGTATTATTTATTTATTTATTTATTTTTCAAAACTGCTTCTTTGAGTTATGAGTATGCTAACTCTCCTTGAACCAATTCAAAAACCAAGGGCTTATAACTGTGTCTCATTGGCGAGAAAATAGTGAAAATGCATTCCGATTTTCGCATTCATAATGCAAAAAAAATCTCTGGGGTTTCCAGGTTTTGATCGAGGCAGGGGAAGTAGTTTACCTTAATTGTAACCTCCCAGCCTTTCAGGAAAAAAAACCTATTATCATTGGGATCGTAATGTGTTGGCGTTTATCTGCAACTGAAACACGAACATAAATTACACACAGTATAAATTGCCGCTAGAGGGCGGTATTTCAGGCAACGCAACAAGGACAAAAATATGGCTTACTGGAGGGAGACTTCTACTCAAATACAAGCATTGTACGTACGTGTATATAGATGAAAGAATGCGGGTGTCAGTTGATTCCAGTCACCGTTCGTTGCAATCAGACTATTTTCCTTCCTCCATGGGCAGACCTATAATCTATTATCTAGGGTTCATGTACTGGTCCCTATTCTAAACTACGACAAGCTAAGCATGCACGTACGCATCCGGCCTTAACAACCTTTTATAATAAATTATTCTAGACCTTGTATTTAGGGAATAACATTTTGGCAAGCAATGAGGAGAATATTTCCTTTGCGAAGAATCCTTCAGAAAATCCTTTGTCAAACGACCGCAAGTATATTTTTATCACCTTTGGCAAACATAAATTTCTACTTTATTACCATATACAGGTCGTCCTAGGTATAAACAAAAAAATAATTTTAAAAATCCCTTCCCCCACACAAAATAAGGATTTTTAGTTTGATCAAAAGAAAATACTTTGCATTTGTAGTATAATGCGCTCTGGAGAAATTACATTTATTTACATGGCACATTAATTTATTACAAGTCATTTTTATTTACAATTTGATTCACTGAACCAGCAAGTCCCCGCCCACTCATTTAGAAACCTTTTATCGATTGGCTACCGAGCAGTTATACATTATTCATTTTTTGGTAGTCATCCACTACACGTGATTTCATTGGTGCAAATTATAATATTCATGATTTTAAAAGGCTACAAAATACAGCGGTGATCAGGTTGCGGTCTCTTTCTTTCTTCGTTGGCAAACAGTCACGATGCACGGACGGGAGATAGTAATCCCTGCGTAAGATTGCTTGTTGCAGACGACGACACAACTGACGTGTACTGTGTTATAGCATTGGAAGGAGCGGCCATTGTTGTTGTACGGTAAGATGACATTTTTAAGATAATAAATTTTAGAAATAAGAAAAAATGTTGTTTATAAAATGAGTGGAAATACTGTGGTTAATGTCGACAAAGGATTTATAGCCTCGTGTGGGGCTTAGTCTTAGAGTTAGAGTTAGACCATGGAGGAAGGTGGTTAGACACAGCGGCGTAGCCACGGGCATGACGGGGGGGTCTGGGCCTGGGGAAGGGGGGCACGTGCCCCCCCACAAATTTCCAGTGCACCCCCCAGGTGCCCCCCCACGAAAAATCCTCATAATGCCCCAAAAAACAGAAAAGAAAAAGAAAAGGGAAAAAACCCATACCCCTGGGCCCCCCCACTGAAAAGCAATGCACCTCCC
The DNA here is from genome assembly GCA_029582265.1 of Zoroaster sp. YZ-2022. Lineage (NCBI taxonomy): Eukaryota > Metazoa > Echinodermata > Asteroidea > Forcipulatida > Zoroasteridae > Zoroaster > Zoroaster sp. YZ-2022. Next base: position 27,239,135 of record CM055836.1, read on the forward strand.
CCCTGTGCCCCCCCCCCCCAGCCCCACTGAAAAAGTCCTGGCTACGCCGCTGCTTATACTAGGCAGATTCACGCAAACCGCCGTTGGTGGCGCTATTTTTCATATGCTTTTGTACTGTAAAAGTTTGTGACCTGCCGAACTTTCATGGTAAAATTCTAATATAAAGGGTAGTCTATGGATGTAGTCACTTCTACATGTCGATAAATGGATACTACACATCGTGGTTATCTTAAATGATCAATCCATGCCAACTGTAACGTTGGCTTAAAAACAGTGCAACTTGCTGAAAATAGACTTTGTTAGTACTACAAGGATACATTGCAGGCACATTTGGTCACAACCTTTTCCATTGAAACTGGATCTTAAAAATGACCAAATATTTAAATCAACAAAAATTCGTAACTTTGCATAGGGTTAACCTATCATGACCATTGACCCCTCATTTTCTTTCTAATTTTTTGTTCTATCCAGTGATATGACATTTAAAAGCATTGAAGCAACTTCAAATTTTCATGAAACTGCCTACTTATACACGTCGTGTTTACGTGTGTGTAATGGTAACATTCACGAGCTACCGTCTGAAGTTGACTTAGTCAGATTTTTAGCTCCGTGATTCATTGATTGTAATGTTGGCGTTGCTCTGGTCATCTCATGCACAATACCGCTACATATCCAGCCCATAAACCATTCATAAACTATGTGTACGGTAAAATATTTTGGTCCTGTAAAATAAAATGTAGTCTTTTGAATACATGTACATGTCATGTTCAGTATTGGCAGTGACAACAATTTTGATTTGGCTTACAACTGATGATACTGATAGGCCTAATGTTTGGCGCATTATAACTTGAATTAAGCCTGTAACCCTTCTGTGACTGCAAGGGTCAAAATCAGTCAAACTGTTGATATACTTGCTAAGGTATATCGGAAAGAATGTTGTATCCGACCGCCCACCTTTTAAGGGGATTTTTGGAATTTGTTTGCAACCACTAACCAGTTAACAAATTAATCTATCGATTTTTGGGGGTACAGAAAACAAAAACTATCTTTAAAATCCACTTTTATAATGGTTTTGGACTTTATTTCCCTTCTAAAAAAATCCTCCCCTTCAGAAAATAGAAGGATCCTATTATAGTTGCCACTGTGTATGTACAATGATCGTGTTGGAGGAGTTGACAAGATCAGACGGACATGACCGAGGATGTCATCGTATACCAAAAATGCCTGATTTTTCATAAAATAAATATCCTGGAATAATTTGAAGTATATGTCCATCATCATTCATATGTTCTCCACCTTAGGTAGGCAAGATTACATTATTGGTTATATTGAATGAGAAAAAGTGGCAGTCGGATACGACATTCTACCCGGTATATCTAGTGCACCTACAAGTCAAACGCTGTCAAACCTTACGTGTACATTTACAGATGAGTCGACATGGGTCAACCGTTTTTGACTGGTAAAGCATTGTCTTTAATTGTTAAGGGTGGTCAAAATGACAGTCAAAGCCAGTCAAATATGCCCCCGTGTGCACAGTTGGGTCAACAGTTAGAACAGTCAATTGACTGATTTTTACCACTATAGCTACTTGCCACTAAAGTTCAGCTATAGTAGGAGTGTGGGTAAAACAGTACTTTCTATTCTTTTTCCAGATCTGGAAATCATAATTTCCACTACTTTCAACCCATTTTAAGTACTCCCAAGATCATCATGAGTAACACAAATGGGTCCATCAGATCCTTTAAACGTAATTCAAACGATGGTAGTAGTAGTAGTGAATCGGCCTCTGTCAACCCCTTTTCTGCATCACGGAGCCCCTCCCCTTGTAACACACCAATCATCGACCGGATTCATCAGAGAATTGCCTGCAAGGAGAAGTGGTTTTCACTGGAGTTTTTCCCGCCGAGAACAGCAAATGGAGCGGTCAACTTGCTTGCAAGGTTTGTTACGAACTACAAATCTGCTATGACGAACACCACTATTAAAAAGAATATTAGTTATACTTAAATATGACCATTGGCTCCCGTTTGATGTATACATTACATTACAGCCATAAAACATAAACCATTGTGAACATTGTTTATGAACAAATTTCAACCCTAATTCCCTCGGCCCATTTGCTTACACATAACCTGAATCCTCCAAAATCCTTCAGCGTATGCACACATGTATGTGTTCCTAATCTGTGATACATGTACATGGCCAGGGACTCTACCTGCATGCATGGAGCAATAAACAGTGTCCACTGACCCAAGCACTGACCTTGCAATCACGACAACAAACATGGATGTACATGTACCATGGAAAGGCAAGTATGCCTAATAACCTCAATCCTCCAAAATCCTTCACTTTAGCAAAGAGGATTTTGGAGGATTTGGGAAGGTTAGGCTTAATCATACAAATTCAGGAAATTATATTTGGAGTGAACTGGATATAAATCTTGTATAAATTTTAATAAGAATCCAAGTCTCGACCAGAGTCTTTTGTAATTTAAAAAATAATTGTAATAGTACTGAAAAACAATCCTATGAAAAATTGTTTTTTACCAAAACTGTTTAGATGTTTTATTAATTGTTATAAAATTTTATTTGCCTTGTACGATTAGATTGGAACGTATGTTCCTTGGTGGACCACTGTTCTGTGACATCACCTGGCATCCAGCCGGAAACCCAGGTGCAGACACTGAAACGAGCTCTATCACCATAGCAACCAGTTCTGTCAACTACTGTGGGATTGAGACCATGCTTCATATGACATGTGTCAAGCAGACCAAGGCAGAGATAACCAAATATTTAAACCGAGCCAGAGACTGTGGAATCCGCAATATATTGGCACTCAGAGGAGGTATTTACAAGTTTTTACTGAAATACTTATAACAATTTTATGGCCATACTTAGATATTTTCATAAGATAAGATATTTTCATTTTTTCTTCACCCAAAATTGTTCCAATATTTAGTCCAACAATAAAAATAAATTAACTGCCAATCCCTAATTCCCTTAACCCTTTCAATACCATTGTCGACTTTCGTCGACAGCGCACCTACCTACGCTTCTTTACCATCGTCGACTTTCGTCGACGGTGCACCTACCTATGCTTCTTTACCATCGTCGACTTTCGTCGACGAGAGCAGTGCCGGTGTTCAAGAGGGTCCACTAAATTTATTTGCTGCCCTCTGCTGTTAATTTGTATACAGTTGAAAAGAACACATCATAAGCTTTCCAATGATGTATAGAACAATAGGGGTCACCATTATGACCTTTTGAGAAAACTCTGATCAAAGTTTTTCACATGCGCTAATTTTCCGAAAGTTTTTCCAACATTTTGTCACTATGGATGAGCCAAATGCTCAGTTACTGGATGAGCTTTTTGCTGGTAGTGATTCTGAGAATGAATCAAATGATTCCGAGGAAGATTCTAGCCAAGAATCCGAAGATATTTCGTCAGAATCTGACGACAATTTGCCTGGGCCAAGCAGTGCAAGACAGCACCGGGAATGGCGTGCCGCGGGATGCGCGGTGTGCGAGTCCGTGGTGGTCGGCGGGGCCGTGGAGGTGGTGATCGTCGGTGTTTCTTAGTGTCACAAATTGTATGTGTGCCCTAGAATATATCTTATTTTTGTTGTATTCATGTTCTTTTCTTGTGAAAGAAAAATCTTGTCTTTGCCAAAGAAAAAAACAATAAATTGAGTATATTCATATTATGAGCAAAGTGTCTTGTGTTCATATTTTTGTATAAACCTTTACATTTGAAAGTACACAGAATATGGATACGCTATGTTTTATCCATTGTCCATTGACAAACAGATGAAAGAAGGCTGAGATTCCACATATTGTGTATGCAATCAGCATGGGCCTGCGACATGTTGTTTATCCACTATACAATGTAACATGTACATGTACTGTGTATTAGCTGTGCATGTACAGTATGTGTGTAATCTTACACGCATCAATGAACACACACAGTGTATTACATTACAATGGAGGGTCTATGCAGTGCATTTTACATTGTGTAATTGGGAGTCCATTAGGCTCATCAGATAGGAAACTGCAACTCTCTGGAAAAATTGTAATAAGTTGCTTGTTTTATACCAAAAACAATTGATTTTGATGTTATATGAAAGAGTATACAATGAGTGAAAAATGTCACACACAAACCTGTTTCATTTATCTAAGTCTTCATAGTGAAAATCAAGTTTGAAAGTGCATGAGAAGTCAAGTTATAACATAAAAATTCTAGATTCAAATATTTTGAAACTTCAAATTTATACAAATTATAATATAATCAACCAAAATTGCATTGAAATATATTTTTGTTGTAACCATTTGAAAGGTTATTATATATGTAACAAAATGCATGCACAAAATTTTTCTCTACGACACTGTCTTCACTATGAAAACTGAGCTTGAAAAGTGGGGTCTTCAGAAGCTCCCGTGGTTGCAAAACAATTCGGTTCTGGACTGTACACTCCGTACAAACAATGTGGTCCTCAAACTGCGTACAAACTGCGTGGTCAAAACAATTCGGTATTGAAAGGGTTAACATATTTGCCATGGATTGGTACAGAAAAGTAAATCCAGACTGGCAATTTGTCATCTGACAATCTTTTTCTTGAACAAAAGAAAAAGTACTCTAATTAATTAACTTCCTCTGGACCTGAGTAATTTGTGTTCATGGCCTGCCTATAGACAAGCACTTTAACTTGGGACTTTCAAGAAACAATATCGTCACGATCAATAGGCCATGGAATCGGAGTGCTAGTTTTAGGTTAACTCGGTGACTAAAAAAAAAAAAAAAAGTCATATTACCATTGCTGCTTCATAAATGAGTCAGCAAATTTCACTCACTGCGCTCATCTTAAACTAGGACACCGATTTCCATGCTGCGTTAAAATTCTGCTCTGATCGTGATGATAAATTGTCCCTTTAACTCTGGATCTAGCCAGCCAGCTGCTATCACACAAGCTGTGTTTGAAACAGTGTTTACTTAGAGGGCTTGCACTCATCCGGAAAGTGGACCTTGAGACCTGCCCATCTGCCCTGGGCTGGTGACTTTGTTTGGCTGGTAAAATTACCAACTGGCTGGAGGTTAACAATTCAGAGTATTGCACTAGTGATTGCCAGATACAGTACTTGTGATTTGACCTTCCGATCAAATTTTTAGACATTTATTATAAGGCCAGTAACATTTGACACACTGCTCAACTAGCTATATGTACATGTTTTCTCAAAATATTGGAGGTGAAAGCCTACTTGTACTCGAGTTGGCACTGATGCTAGGATTAACTCCAATAGATTTATAAGTAAACAGGTGGAATTTGTGATATTGATTACAAAGGAAATGTCGCAATAATATTGAAACACACTTGTGGTTTGAACGTCTACTTCAAGCTAAGTTTATGGCATAAACATAAATATAAAAAAAAGTGAATAATATTTTCTGGTTTTTAAATCAACACATCAATCAGATTGTGTTGATTAAAATTATTTACATTCCAGCAAAATGTTTTTGTATAAATGTCTAGAGATAATCCGTCAAAACCATGACCTTCAAAATAATAGATTGAGAAAATGTATGCATCCAAAGTTTACAAATATTGAACAATATTTACTCTGTTAAACATTTGCAACATTGTAAATATTTAACTGGATGAACAACAATGAACGTTATTGAGTGATTCATCAGTGGAATACTTTTGAGACTCTAGGGGACAGCACACTTCACACTTCACACCAGCTCATACTTTAAATGAATTACTGTACAAAAACAGTATTGTTGACAATGAAATCAACCTCTGTGATCAATAATATAATCTTTATCAGTTAGGCAAAGAAAAGTCTCCAGTTTCTGGTCTCCGTGCACGTCGCCTCAGACCCGAGCGTTGGCATTTTTTATTTTATTTTGCTATGAAACGATGTCCAATTGCAGCCAAAATTTTAAACAACTTTTTCACATAGGGGTATGAATGTTTGCCTGATTTGTGAGGCCTCTCTTAGCTACCATACTTTGTATGGGAAATTTGGTCGCTGTGTATACAATGTATCACGTATTTCTCTGTTGCAAAAAAAAAAGTGTCACCACACCGATTTTGAAGCTGACCGATGACCAGAAACAGAAGACTTTTTTTTTTGGCCTTAACTCAAAGCTGAAATTTGTCCAAATATGCAACCTTGACCGTTCCAAAACAAAGTACACAAAAAACAAATAAGGTGTTATTGGCCAGTGACCGAATTTGCAACTTGGCCACTTCAGGGGTCAGCGTTAGTAAAGATAAAGGCCAATGAGATAATAACCATACTTGAATTGAAAGTTGAGAATGTTTGTATTCAGACAGGAGTGTTCTGATGATCGGTATTCTCAATAAAACATAAATGATCAAAGATTTACATAAAACTTGGTGTAAAATTGATGATAGTATCAAATATTCCTTGAAATATTTTTGTCTGAGGTGCTTACACTAACCCTCCTACTTTAGCTGCTCTTCAGTGGCAAGTAGCTCTAGTGGTCAAAATCGGTCAACTGCCTGTTTTGACTGTTGACCCAAATGTGTACACAGGGGCATTTTTGACTGGTTTTTACTGTCATTTTGACCACCCTGAACAATACCAGACAAAAATGGTAGACTCATTTTGACCTGTAAATGTACTTACTACACATAAGGTTTGATAGTGTCCGACTTAAGTGCACTAGATATATTTTTTTCCAATGCTATCATTATATATTGTTTGTATTTGTTTTTTCTTTGTGTGCAAATCTTTATTATTATTATTATTATTATTATGTACCTTGGCAAGTATATCAACATTTTGACTAATTTTGACCCTTGTAGTAGGAGGCTTAATCAAATTGTTTTGCAACTGAATTATTGTCACCCAAAGACCGTATTAATTCCAAGTTCAGGAATGTTCTCCAATAAGGGCCACAATGAGATAAACTGAAACTCCAACAAGTTGGTCTTCATTCAAGAGTTGGTTGTTATAAAGTATAGACGCATTTACACAAAATTCACAAAAATTGTATAATGGCTTTAAATGTTTTTTCTATTGATTAAAAATCTCTTTATCAGCCAGACAGCCAGCATGTTTCTAGTTAATATGTAAACTACTAGGGGCAGTTGGTACTGTTATATATATATATATACATGTATGTATGTATGTATGTATGTATGTATGTATGTATGTATGTATGTATGTACATTGTGTATATATATATAGGTAGGTCATTGATGCTTACAAAACAACTGTAAATGCAATTTTTGTTGTAATACTTAGATGTTCCCGGAGACTTGCAATGGGACAAAAGCGATTTGGAGGATTCTTTCAACTATGCCATCGACCTTGTTCGCCACATTAAGAAGACATTCGGAGATCATTTCACAATCTGTGTAGCAGGTGTGTCTTTTTGCAGCATAGATATAGGGGCCTGTGGGAATGTGTAACACCCCCCCTTCCAAAGGAAAATTTGTGCCCCTCCTATGGAATTATTTAATTGGCCCAATGACCAGGGGTAATAATGTAAGGAGCTAAATGTTGCCTTGCAATTACCTGTTAGCTACGCTTCTCCTATCCACTGCAGGATGTAGCCCGCTGTTTGAACCCCTGCCCCCCCTTCACTTTTTTTAATTTTATTTTTTTGTTTATGCAAATCGCCCCACAAGGCCAATGGCCACTCCAAGGTGGGGCTACTAAGTTATTGAGTTGTTACAACAACTCCACACTGAAGAACTAGCCCCTTGCATCGAAACAAAACGAGTTAATAACCAGCCTCTTCACGATGCGAATAGGACTGGGAGGGGTAGCTAGTCGAGAACAAGGCAGTTGTTAAACTGCCTCTGCACCTATAAGCAATTATGGTTAAGTGTCTTGCTCAACGACACAAGTGTCACAACCGGGATTTGAACCCACATTCTGCTGCTAACACCAGAACTTGAGTCCGGTAAACTAGACCGCTCGGCCACAACACTCATTGTCCTTATCTCCATCCATCCAGCATACTTTGTCGTCCATCCATCTTATAGATTCAACTGTCCCTGGATCTTTTCCCTTTTCTTGTACACCATTTTGTTGCTCTTGTAGTCCATTGGTTTATCATCCTTGCCACATGTCCAGCCGATTACCATGTCAAGATGTTCGAATTCGCTGACAATACTGTTGAACTTGTTATTACAGAAGCCTAATAAATTATAATGAAGATTTTTGTGATGATTTTTATGTCAAGTATACTGATAACTTTTCACCCCAAAACTCTTATATTCATTCAAAGGTTATCCCGGGGGTCATCCAGAGGCCGAGAGCTATGAGAAAGATATCCGTCACCTTAAGCTTAAGGTGGATGCCGGGGCGGAGTTTATCATCACTCAGCTGTTCTTCAAGGCTAGCGAGTTCTTGAAATTCTATAAGGACTGCCGTGCCATTGGGATCACGGTGCCCATCATTCCTGGTGTTATGCCAATTCAGGTAATTAGTAACAGACCTAGAACCACACCCCCTCTCATTCATCATGTTTGTTGGAACATAGTGCATCATCATAGGCCCTTGATTTAACCGAGGTACCTCTGATGCCCTGGTGTTGGCCTTAGTGCCTTTTTAAAACTTTCCCATAGCAGGCCTGTGATTTCTCAGGATTTTTCCTGATTTCAAGATTTTTTTACAAATTTCCCTTTGCCTGAAATTTTTCTTGAAAGAAGAGAAGTAGCTACCAAGGAAATAAAGTGTGGATGTGGAGAGTCTGTAAATCCTCTGAAACGGGCAGTTCAGAGGGCTTTGTCCTCGAGAGGGAGGAGACCCAGGCCTGCTACCCATTTTTCAGATTTTTTTTTTTTTTGACTTTTGTCAAATCACACCCCTGCCACAGACATTCTGATACACCTGTTGAAGTGCCTTTTACTAATGAAAAACGGCCTTACTCCTACAAAAAAAATACTGGCTGTGTCCCTCCTTCCCCTTATTTGAAGTCCATCTCCCAGTGGAGTGGTTCCACTCTTGCAGGTCAATATCAGATAATTTTTTTCCCCCTTATTCATTTTTCATTACTTATTTGAAATGAGAATAAATTGCTGTATGTAATGCCCAGAATTCACCTTTGATTGATGCCCCCTCTCCTTTAAATGTAAAAAAGATCAGATATTTTGTTCTGGTGCAATTTTTTTGCCTGGTTTTTTTTTGGGGGGGGGGGGGGGGTGAGAGAGACAACTGTCCTCTTTGCTTCGCACTTGGCTATACGCCCGGTCAACCCTAGAAAAATCTTTATCAAAATCTAAAGATTTTTGCTAGAGCGGTGCCAATTTGATTATATATGTTTCCTCGTTTCTGACAGGGTTATGGCTCACTTCGTAATCTGGTCAAACTGTCGAAGCTTCACATTCCCGACGATATAATGAAGGTGATAGAGCCGATCAAGGACAACGATGCGGCCATTAGGAACTACGGTGTCCACCAGGCTGTCACTATGTGCAAAGAGATGTTTGAAAGGTATTATTATATTATAGTTTTGTTTGCAGACCACAGCTAGCATCTGTTTTGTATTACCATTGCAGGCATGATTTGCTATCCCGTTTAATACGCATGCGCATTGATGGTGGAACGCGCATTCTTGTTGCTACATCCGGTTCCAAAGCTGGCAAAAATGTTTGGTAAATTTACCTCCCTTCCCCCTCTCTCCTCCCTCCTCCCTCCCCCATCCACCAAGATCCACCAGTGCTATTAAACAATCAACCAGTGAAGTGAACATTTTGTGTGGACCCCATGATATAAGTTATTGCAGAGTTACAACATATTATATTGACCACGTAATTCTGCTAATTAATTTAGTTTTTTCTGTTTCAATATATGATTTATTGATTTTATTATGAGTATATTCAAATCTTAACAAATTTCCTTCAGCGGTGATGTCCATGGCCTTCATATCTACACACTGAACCGTGAGGTGGCTACTGTTGATATTCTCAAGCAGCTAGGTCTGTGGAGTGAGGACCCTGTCAGACGACCCTTACCTTGGAAGCAGACGGCTAACCACATGAGGACTAAAGAAGATGTACGACCAATCTTCTGGGGCGCCAGACCGAAGAGTTACATTCACCGGTACTTAGAAAATTCATTTCCCTACAAATTTGATATGGGATAAGGTCTCAAGAACCGCATATGTATACAGTAGCCAAAACTAAATTTGAACTATAGGCAAAGCTGTACTCTAGGGCTGTGCCGGGTATCTGGGTACCTGGATACCTGGATAACTGACCGAAACTGTCATTACCTGGTTCCATTTTTCAGTTCCAGTCAAAATTTGGACTGAACATTTAAACCACATAAATGGATCTTTCTGGCATTTTTTGTGTGGGGAATGGGGATGCTGCGAGTTGTTTTTAATGTAGAGGCTAAGCTTTGGCGATCTCGATTTTTTTTTTTTTTTTTTTTTTTTTTTTTTTTTTTTCATCCACGATATATCGGCAAACATATATCGCAATTTTTGATAATATCGCGATAATTTTTGTCATTCATGCATGATTGCTTTAGAGCCGATAACCACAGGTATATACCCCTCTACAAGCGTCACAATAAATCACAAATTCGTTTTCCAGAGCGTGTATGTATTTCTGAAGTAGTTCGCCTTTGTTTCTCACGTCTAAAAGCTGAAAAGACTGTTCTAATTTTGTTTCCATGGAATTTCTGACTTGACTCACAATGGCCATTTGTTTTTAATCGCGATATATTTTTTAATCGCGATTTGCTGATATCTTGATAACTTAAAAAGGTTCTCGATATCGTAATCGAATAAAGGTATCGCAATATTCGATATTATCGTGTTATCGCCCAGGCTTAATAGAGGCAAGAAATTATTACAGTAGGTCCACATTTATTATGATTTTAATAAAACAAGAGAAACTTGTGCTTATATAAAATTGTTTGCAGATACCGGTGTGCAGGGTATGCGGTTCCTGAAAACGCACAGCCTTAAAGTACTCGTACTTGACTAATGAAAAATTACTTGACCAAACCTCTCTGGAGTTGTAGAACTCATACTAGAGTACATTTTTTCAGAAGACAAATTTGATTTCTTATTAAATTTCACAATAATTAATCTTTCTTTTGTAGAACCAAAGACTGGGACGACTTCCCCAATGGTCGCTGGGGCGACTCATCCTCCCCTGCCTTTGGTGACCTGAAGGACTACCATCTCTTCTACCTCAAGAGCAAATCCTCCAAAGAGGAACTGCAGAAGATGTGGGGAGAAGAACTGGGATGCGAGGAAGATGTCTTTGAAATCTTCAAGTGTTATTTGGATGGGGAACCCAATCGCTATGGCCACAAGGTATTTATGCTCTCATATTCTCAATCAGAGTTGTAGTACTTGTACTCATACCCATACTCTTACTCAAGTGCACTCAAGTTGAGAATTGTTGTACTTAAAAAGTGATCTACTGTAAGTCTGCTCACAATGAAGCACATTAAACCATTTGCGTTTTGGGTTAAGGGTAGGTCAAAGGATTTTCTGCCTGTCGCAGCCTTCCTGAAATGACCATTGGTCCAAACACTGATGGTAAATGCCGTATCCTAATTGGCTGAATTTTGGGATCCTAGTGAGTACTTTTAAAGACCAGGTGAAAATGTTTTGTTAGCGTACTGGTACGGTTAGCCTAAAGTTGCAGGGTCATTCACAAGCCAACTTTTCTTTGTCCACTCCCAAATTGTCCTTTTTCATTGGATCCCAGGTGAAGCGCACGCCTTGGAATGATGATGAGATTGCCCAAGAGACCTTTCTCCTCCGAGACCAGCTGATCAGCATCAACAAACGAGGCATCCTCACCATTAACTCACAGCCGAGCGTTAATGGCGCGCCATCGACGGACCCTGTCGTGGGATGGGGTGCACCGAATGGTTATGTCTACCAAAAGGTGGGAAAACTATAAACATTGAAACACTGAAAAGAACGGGGGAAAAATGATTTTAAGGGATGTGTTGGGATTTGTGAACTCACTCGCCCCCAACATTGGATTCTTTATGTGCACACGGGGGCTTTTTTTTTTTTACTGTTTTTTACTGTCATTTTGACCACCCTCAACAATACCAGACGATGCTTTTACCAGTAAAAAACAGTTGACTCATTTTGACCTGTAAATGTACTTGCTACACATTTGACAGTGTTTGAGAGTGTTTGACTTTAAAGTGCACTAGATATAACTTGGCAAGTAAATCAACATTCTGACTGATTTTTTTTTTTTTTTTTTTTTTTAATTTTTTTTTTTTAATTTTTTTTTTTACCCTTGGCAGTCATAAGGGGGTTAAAGTAAGTTTCAACACCTTAAAAACTCTGATATAATTTCCGCCAACAAATATCCGTCTAGGCATACTTGGAGTTTTTCATCTCGAGGGAGAACGTTGCCGCCTTGCTAGACATCTTGAGAGACTACCCCATCGTTACCTACCATGTTGTCAACCATAATGTAAGTATTTCATAAGTAGATCCGGTATAAATTGTCTTGTGGCATCCCCTATCTACTTGGTACCCATTAACCCTAACCACCCCCAAATCCTGCAAAATCCTCCAAGGGGCACTTTTTGGGAAACATTCATCACTGTTAGAAACTGGTACTTTCACCTCTTCAAATGGGACAAAATTACTACCTGGTAAGAAGTACAGGCTGAATACAAAAAAATAGTGTGAGTCGAATCATTTGTTTCAGGAGGATTAGTGGCCTGTACTGCACCTCAACAATAGTGCTGTGACAATTTGCTGTATTGTGTAGGTGGTCTTTTGAACGCCATAAACATTTCCTATTTTTTTCAAGGGTCGAATATCATGCCTGGTGGAGGCATACATACTATATATGTTTGACGATATATCGTGGATGCAAAAAATCATTATCGCCCAAGTCTACTTGCCTAGCATCATTAAATTATACAAATATATTTTAATTATTAAGTAGAATAAATAACATGGAGAATAAAGCTGTGAACCCCCCCCCCCCCCCCCCAAAAAAAACCTTGCACAGGGTAAGGAGGACATCACAAACGCTGACAGACAACAGCCGATCGCTGTGACTTGGGGCGTGTTCCCTGGTGCGGAAATAATCCAGCCAACTGTCGTGGATCCTATCAGCTTTATGGTGTGGAAGGTAAGTCCATCATGAAAGTATCTTCTGGTCATTTATTTATGTATCCATTCATAGATTCCTTGTATATTTTGTTGAAGGGGCAGATCTGCGGTGACTGAAAGTGGAGGGGGAACACTGATCAAAATGTGTCGGAGTTTTTTCTTAAATTAAAAATCCCCTTCCTCGTCCTGCCATGTATCAGGATGATTGTTACCTGAAAATCGGCCATTGGTAGCATGTGCGACAGTACTGATTGACAGGAACTTATAGGGGTCTATTTGATTAAAGAAAGGAAACTGATCAGTGTCTTGATCAGATCGAATCAGAATAATCATTAATTTACATGGCTGAAATTTAAGTTCAAATGATTTTCTCATTCCAATAATGGAAGCCAATCGTTGAAGCAAAATTTCAGCTCAAGTCATACCAAATACTTTAGAAAGTAAAACCTCGAATATTGTTGGCTTTTGTTGAAGAATCATCTTAAATTCTTAATCTCCCCTTCACTAAGATTGTTTTCTTTGGTGAAATTTTTTCTTATCTTAATTTAAGGGAAGGTACAACATTAGTAATTACCCGATTACAAAATTACCAAATTATTATCCGAAAACTAACTTATGCGAAGTTGGTTAACCCTAACTCCCTAGGCCAATTTGCTTACACATAACCTGAATCCTCCAAAATCATTCAGTAGTAAAGCAAGCACATGACATGTATGCACACATGTTTCTAATCTGTGATACATGTACATGGCCAGGGACCCTCCCTGCATGCATGGAGCAATAAACAGTGTCCACTGACCCAAGCACTGATCTTGCAATCACTACAACAAACATGGATGTACATGTACCATGGAAAGGCAAGTATGCCTAATAACCTCAATCCTCCAAAATCCTTCACTTTAGCAAAGAGCATGTAGCATGTAATCTCAATCCTTCAAAATCCTTCACTTTGGCAGAGAGGATTTTGGAGGATTTGGGTTAACGTACCAAATATCCTGAAAGGTATTTTTATTTATGAAGTTCTTAATTCCGAGAATAAAAAACATTTACGAGTTGCAAAATGCAACTTTTTGCTCCAAGTTTTTTTCTTTAGAAGTTTTGAATGCTTCAGTACACTTGTCTTATGATTTCCACTTCGCATTAAGCTGAAACTTTCACCAGTTGTTTGTTTAATGGGTATCTTGATTAAACGAAAGTACTCATAGATGCCGTTTTCCACTCATTACCAATGATGTGCTTTACCTTTAATATTATTAGTAATTGTTTTTGTGGCATGTAAATTAATAATTATCAATCTTATATTTTTACTAATGGTATTTACAGGATTTATTGGACACTATTACTGAGAATAACATTTACCGTATTTGTCGTTTGTTTAAAGGGACGATATTGTCACGATCAACAGGGCATGGAATCGGAGTGCTAGTTTGAGATGAACTCACTGACTGAAAATAATACTCCACATAAGGTCATGTTACCATTGCTGCTGCATAAATGAACTAGTAATCTTCAGTCACTGTGTTCATCTTAAACTAGGGCACTGATTCCATGCCCTGTTGAATGTCTGCGCTGATCATGATGATATTGTCCCTTTAATTATATGGCAAACAGGAAAAAATTTAAAGGGATAGTATCGTCACGATCAGAGCAGATTTTCAACAGGGTATGGAATCGGTGTCCTAGTTTAAGATGAACATAGTGACTGAAAATTACTGGCTCGTTCATGCAGCAGCAATGCTAATATGACCTTATTATGTGGGTATTTTCAACTAATCTAAAATTAGCACTCCGATTCCATGCCCTGTTGATCGTGACGATATTACCCCCTTTAAGTATGCCAACCAGTATGGTTGCCAGCTTCACACTGCTAAAAACCCTCCTATTCTCAAAACCCTTCTTCTGTTATAGGGTTTTGGGAAATCAAACTATACAAGGGTTAATCATTGTCAAGTCTGTAAAAACATGGACCAGACCGAAGATTTTTTATTTGAGAAAACCCTCTGCAACAGTTGCAGGACCTTCAAAAATTTAATCAGAAGTTCTGATACTTTTTGAGAAGTTGTAATTTGTTTGTGCTAAATGCATGACCATGCACAGCCATGTATAGCTCTGTACTTTTAATTTATTAGCACTGTACTTAAAGCTCCAGCCCCCTTGATCCTCAGCTCCGAAGGATGATAAAAAAAGGCTGGCTCTTACCAATCCAGGGCAGAAATGTACATTTGTAGTGCATGTGGTGAGATATGGTAGTGAATGGTAATCACTACCCACTGGTATATAAACAGCCGTAATAAGTAAATGTAGTTAGTTAATATGTTAATACTAAAATAACAACCTTTGTTACCTGTTTGGTTACTGTGCAGCATGAACCTTGATATTTTTATTTATTTAAAAAAAAGTTTTTGTTAAAAAAAAGTTTGTTTGTACAAGATGTACAGTGTACAAAACTTGTTACTATTTCTGTATTATTTTTCAGTAATTTATATCGTCAATGTTCAAAATGATTGACAGTGTTGATGAAATTATTTCAACAGTTGACCTTTTCTAGTGTGCATTGAGTAACCTTGTCTACTTCTTTCCTCTCTCTTTGGCCATCCATCACTCCACATTTTTCTAATCCAAGTTCAAGAATCGCAACTCAAAATTTGCTTTGCTTACTCTAACACAAAATAGTTCTTAGCTATGCAAAATTTTTAAAACCAAATTCTTCCCTGTCTAGCCATTTGATCTTTCGCCCTTATCCTTTTGACTCATTCAGGTTTTTCTCATCTACACTGCTAACTCCCCCAGTCTCCCTCTCTGGTATCTTGAGTAACTTCTTGTCTCTTTGTTCATCTCTCTGTCACTGTATGTTGAGCTTTTTTCTGGTTGTCCGTCCACCCTGACTTCATTCATTTGATCATCAACACGTAGCTCCTTATTTTCTTAAACTATTCCCCCTGTCAACCCTTCTCACACACCCCTCACCATTCCCCCTGTGTACCCTTGTCACTCACCCAACCCACCTGTCCCACCCTTCCCAACGTTTCCATACATGGTAAATGGAGCATTAGCTCAGCTTGGTCAGAGCGTGTGATCCTGTGAGATCACACAGGCCGTGGGTTCGAATCCCGCATGCTCCTATATCCATATTATGGGATTGTTACGTCCATTGTGTCTCCTCTATAGTGTTTCATGTCTAGTCCACGTCATATTGAATCTCATTCTTGAAATGGACAAAAATTACTTACATCCATTTGACCATATACAGCACCCCCCCCAAAAGAAAAAAAAGTAAATAAATAAATAAAATAAATTAATTAATTAATTTTTTATTTAAATTGTAAAAAAAATTTCCCCATACCAGACAAGAATTTTATTTTATTATTTTCCCCCATTCCCCCCCCCCCCAGACGGATCAAAATGGAAAATTAGCCCCATCCAGCACGAGATGGAAGTGTTTTATTAAATATGAAAAGTAAAAACAAAATCCTTCCTTAACCCTCCTATAGGTTTAACACTCAAAGACACTCAAAATTTGTATGTCTCTCTTAACCCATTGACTTTGTGCAGTGCACTCATGCAAGCACATGTGGCTGTAGTAGGTCAAACCCAAAGACACTCGAAATTTGTATGTAACTCCCAACCCATTGACTTTGTGCAGTGCACTCAAATAAATGCAAGGACATGTGGATAGGTCAAACCAAAACCACTCGACAGTACATACACAGCTCTGTGTGACTCTGTGGTTTGACCTACCAATTGGCAATGCAACCAAAAATACTCAAGTGACTGTCTGTGAGTGCCGTGCTGACTGGGCCAAATTTCAGCATGGGCATAGGAGGGTTAATATTTTTTTGTATGCCCCGCCAGTGAAGTCCAAGGAGCAAATTGATTTCATCCTCGTTTTCAATGGAACAATCCACAATTTCAGACTTTTACATGGCCTGTAAAATCAGTTCGCTATCACACACTCATTTATTGTGTCCATCCTCCGTTTTCTCTTCAGCCATTGTCTCTCTCACAATAGGCTACAAGAAAAGATGAAATTAAAAAAATTATTTAAAAAAAATTAGGTTTAGGTTGTTAGCTTTATGTCGGCATTATTCCAGTGGTAACAAAGATTGTTATTGTGATGTAAATGTGGAGAACTGTAAAACCTTAATGTGGATTAATTCAGCCTTCAAAAGCAGTTTAGAAGCCAGTACATGTATGTGAGAAGAGGTAATCCATATTTATTATTTGAAAGCATGTCCAAATGTTACCTTTACTGTGCAGATAGAACGGGGTGTCTATTTATCTAACAAAGATTCCAAAAGAGGTTCACCAAGGTCGGGCTAAATTGCATCTATTGCTAAATGGGTTATTGTCACCTAGTGTGTTCCCCAATGGTACCCAATGTGTTACAACGACCCCTTCAGCGCAACCTACTGGCATACCCAAAATTGTTTTTTTTTAATGCTTAGTCCACACCGAAGGATTGGCAGCATCCATGATGCTCATTTGTTTGAAATTTAAATATGTTGTATTTTATATTGGATTTCTCGTGATTATGTTAAATAGAGAACCAACGTATCATGACGTCATGTTTATAAAAAAAATCACTGAAACATTTTGCTGAAACAAGTGTTGAATCAACATCCATGTTGCCATGGAGATGTGACATCACACTTCGGTATTCTAACAATTGCATGTATCTAGCACTCTAACGGACTACTAAGCACAGAAAAATTATTCTTAATGAAAATAGATTACCAGCCAAATTGTCATGTGACGTATATATGCATATATACTGCTTCTGGCAGATTCTTGGCAAAAAATTTTGTTAAGCAGATAAATTTGCTGAACGTATTTTGATTCAAATAGAGTATAAAGCACGATCATAGAAGTTTTGTCTTGGAATCATTTTTCTTTTATAAATAAGAAAGGGACTGGAGTGAAATCCAGATGGATGTGATTGGGCTTGGATAAAAATAGCATTTTTGCTGTCCATCTAAGGATAAGCCTGATTTCAAATCAAAAATAAATCTAGTCTAACAATAACCGGTTTTTTTATTAATGAGAAAGACAAAGAAGTTGGATTAATAAGGATTAATAAGGTCATCTTTTGATAAGTGTTGCCATCCTCTCTACAGGATGAAGCTTTTGGACTGTGGAAGGAACAGTGGGGTCACATCTATGAGGAGGACTCGCCCTCTCGTCAAATCATCAACCACATCCATAACACGTTCTACCTGATCAACTTAGTCAACAACGACTACATCAAGGACGACAACCTCCTCTTTGATGTGATCGAGAGGATGTTGGTGAGACGGGAGGAGAGGAGGCGAGAGGAGACAGAGGGGCCGGATCTAGACGAGATGATCTCTACCAAGAAACTTAAGATGTAACCATGGTAACTGATGACACCAAAGTTAAACACACAACTGATCTTAACAAGCTTCAACTTATCATTTTCTGGTTCCTATTCATGGCCATGTAAATATAAGCTGTATATGTCGCAGTGTTTCACATTTTGGAGTTTATTACAGGTCTGTGATTTCTCTACAGATCTCTCCTAGCCTCGGAAGAGAAGTAGCTACCAAGGAAAGAAATAAGTAGCCTGTATTGTGTCCAAACCACTAGTTTCTTGTTTGTGGGGGATGTGGAGTCTCTGTAAATCCTCCAAAATTAAATATCCAGGAGGTTCAGGGGGTTGTACTCTAGACCAAAGGGAGACCCAGGCCTGCTACCCATTTTTCAGGATTTTTACCTTTGTCAAATCACACCCATGTTATTACCTTTATGCATGCAGTATTTTGTATGTGTATATAATAATAATAATAATGTGTGGACTTATATAGCGCACGTATCCACCAACTAAGTGGTGCTCAAGGTGCATTATATCATTACCCCTGCTCATAAATCATTCCTGAAACAATCTCAGCTCCCTGGGAGTATACAGCTCAATTGCTGCCATTACAGCGCATATAGGGCTAATCAACCAAGATCTGCCCTCACAGGTACCCATTTAACCACTGGGTGGAGGGGAGCAATTATGGTTAAGTGTCTTGCTCAAGGACACAAGTGTCACGGCCGGGATTCGAACCCACATTCTGCTGCTAACACCAGAACTTGAGTCCGGTAAGCTAGACCGCTCGGCCACAACACTCCATATGTTAAGCCCACCAGCACTCACCCCTCCACATATTTATTATTTGCTCAGGGGATGAATCATCAAACATGAATTAACCATGCAGGGCACTAAAAAAAAATGTGAAAATCCCTAGGGGAATGTAACAAAGATTATCAGCAACTCGGTACTATAAGCATTCTTACAAGTTTATGTCATTTGAACTTTTCACAGCAGTTTGATTCCTTTCAAAAGAGAAATAAAATAAAATTTTCTGAATATTAAAAAAAAATAAACAAATAAATTGAGGGATTTCAAAAGTTGTGTGTACCCTAAATACATGATTTGGCCAGTACTATTTATGTATATTTTAGCTTTACACCTGTTTCTTATGCATGCCATTAACTGCTAACACATGTACACTCGTCTTAGTAAAATATCATGCCTGTATATTTTTGCAATATTCTTTTTGTTTTAATCCTTTTACCAAAATATTTTCTAGATACAGGGGAAGGGAGTTACTTATTAATTTGCAATATCTTAGATATTTATAAGTTATGTTTTGACTGCATTTGTCCAGTGTATATACAATGAGGCAACAGCGTATGACAGTATCGCTATCCTCGTTTGTACAATTACTTTGAAATACTTGGGAAAGATCAACCAGTCCAATAGCACGGATACAGACCTTGAATTTCACAGAGGTCACGGCTTCTGTTGCCCTGGTCTTGGTCTTATTTCCCTAGACATTTAGATTTTCATATAAACTCCTCAAAAGTTCGGAAACTCAAGTTTGACTGACGATTTCTCTCTTGTTACCAACTCATTTTTCTTGCATTTGGTATGCCATGCCATGCCATTTGTTATGATTACGCAATTGGGGGATGTGCAGCACAGCTGAATATGGGTGTAAAGTGAAATGTTGCAAAATGCATTGCTATTGTCAAAAGTGTATTGACTCTTGCTGTTAGGAGTTGTTTGGAAGATGGATGTGTCTTGAATGATTGTCTGCTTACTAACCAATATTTAAAGGTTTTAGGCCATAAATGTGCGGGAAAAGTTCAGAAATCCACATGGCCTGTCACAATAAATTGCCTCCGGGATAGCAACTCTGTTAATGTGGTTGAGTTTCAAACAGTAAAAGAATTTGTCATTTTCTGCACTCAAACACCCAATAATTCTCCATCAGTAACAACAAATCTCTCTCACAGTACAATGAAACTCTCTATCACTAACAAAATACAAAACAAGACGTAAGGAAAGTGTTTTTTTCTGGTTTAATCATTGAACAGCTTCCTTCATTGAACAAACAATGTTAAGTCAAGAGCCTCCTCCAAGCAAAAGGGGAATGCACTGTATGACAATAGCAATGCATTTTGCAACAATTCACTTTACACCCACCCCCATATTCAGCTGTGCTGCACATCCCCCAATTGCGTAATCATAACAAATGGCATATCATTGTAAAGAGGAATAACAGGGCTTTCCAATGATACCAAATGCAAGGAAAATGAGTTGGTAACAAGAGAGAAATCGTCAGTCTAACTTGAGTTTCCGAACTTTTTTTGAGTTTAGAAGTGCCCTTCTTCAGGGGAAAACTTGCTGTGCCTTCATCATTAATGACATCACAAAAACTGCACATCAATGTTTAACAAAATATTGTGATGTTGTGTTAGGCTGTAACTTTTGAGGCTTTGCATGGTGGAATATCGATATAGTTTCGGTTTGCGGTAACACCATGTCAGGCTCATACTAATGAATGCTGTATTGTGTGAATAATTACAGAACTGTTCTGACATGCGGATGGTAATTTTGTCCAATTTCTTTTTGCATTTTATGTAGAAATAAGCATTTTTGTTTTCTGGTTTCTCATAACCCTATTCAGAACCCAACATCAGTATTTTTATTTAAAATTTTTTGCAAAATACTAAAACTTTATTTTGTTGAATACTTAGTTTATTAGATAAGAATGAAGCAATTATGTTCTTGGCATTGTTTTAAATTATTATGCTACAAGATGTTTCAATTTACATATTAAATTTTGTGTAGCCTTGCTAATAATCTGTCAAGGGTAGATTAAAATCTTGCCCATTAATGCAGGAACGGAATAAGTTATTTTATTTTTAAAGTTGCGTTATTGCACCACATAATTATGAAGCTGAACTTTACAACTTTTGTATTTATTCTGCAGGTCCTTTTGGTTTCTAAACAGTTTGTGAAATGGCTAATTCTTTATGTAAAACATTTTAAAATAAATATTACTATTAGTCAATAGAATCTTATTAACCACTTATTCATTTTTATTTTCAGTACAATTAATATATTTTTTTAAATGCCAGGAAATTTAAATTTATATTGGATTTTATAATTGGAATAATGTCTCGGATATGGGAATTTAAAGTCTTTGTTGAAAGACAAGATGAACTTAAAAGGCTTCATAAGTATGATAAATTTGAATATTGTTTTAGTTAAAATCTCTTTTGTTGATAGCAAAAGTATCTTAACCCTTCTGTGACTGCAAGGGTCAAAATGTTGATATACTTGCCAAGGTGTATCTAGTGCACTTAAGTCGAACACTGTCAAACCTTATGTGTAGTAAGTACATTTACAGGTCAAAATGTGTCGACCGTTAAAAGCATTGTCTTGTTGACATTCCTACGAAATGAGTCTTAAGGCACAAATTGAGTTTTTATGTGGTCCTGAAAGAGCATATTCTCTTCCATTTGATTTAAAAAAATTGTTCATACGTTAAATATGGAAGTTAAACCATAAAACACTGTCAGAAAACCCCAAAAATCAGATGTTTAAGTCTGGGCTTGATTTTTATCATTCTTCCATAGTAACCAAGTGTTTTAAGTCAACGTGGCTGCAAACATACAGCAAGGACCAGGCATTCTAGGGCCAAAAAGGAGACAAAACTATCCTTTGCCGAGTAATTTTGGAACATTCTTGATTCAACATGGTAAAGAAAATCAGGATTCTGAACATTTGTTTAGTTGGGTAGATTTATTAACATGTTTTTCTACTAATTTCCGTGTCCGTATCTCATTACAGGCATTTGTGACTTCCAACTCATTTCGTACAGTCGGGTCACATTTAGGTTAAGTCAAAACAATTGACTATAGCTATAAAATTGTATTATTTATTTCCTGTTTAACAGTGATCTCAATAAAAATTAACAAACAAAATGTATTGTGTAGCGCTGCACCGTTTCATCTCGCGTTCACTACTGAATTGAAGACTAAGTTAACAATGCAGCCAGGCACGATCCAGATTTTTAATAGGGAGGGGCAGAGCATACAAAAACCTATGGTAAATGTACATGCATGGTTATCCGCTCGGTGCACATCGTAGCCCTCTAGCAGTGAATTTGCACCCAGTGTCTTGATGACGGCCACTTTTGCATACGTTATGGTACTAAGCGTGCGCACTATCACTGCACTTTCACCCACAGTGGTCTAACATGTACCCTCAACATGGTTATTCTACAAACAATCAACCATTTTATATTGAGTCTTATTCCTACTCCCGTTATGTATAGCCAGAAGTTTGCCAGTCGTGGCCGTGTAAATGGAGTCCATGCTAACCAGAGAATGCCCTGGTGACAAGCTGCTGCTTGTGTAAAGGGTGCCCTCTACAGGTTGTGCATGGAGTTGATCGATTTGTGGTTTCAGTTTATCCTTTGAGTGCCTTGTATTTCCTCATGTGGAATGCAATTCCTCCTGCCACTTCCTCGTCTGTCTTGTTCTGGCCAAAGTAGTCAACAAACTCACCGTCCGGATTCATGAGGTACATGATAATTGTATGATCCACCTGCAATAACAAATGCATTTTAACAGTAAAAAAAAAAGTGTACTTTTACAACTTTTTGATAACAATATTTTTTGTTAACCATGTGCATTACCCATTGCCAAGATCAAAGCAGTAGAAACAACCTTACAAAAAAAATACCAATTTTGTTTTGTTTTCCTCTGTTAATATATTTCATGGTGTCTGCTGTAGACTTCTGGAGAGCTTTTTCACAGCCTGACCTTGGGGGTGGGGCCTCTTATATACCCTCCAACATGGTATTAGTCAGCAATACCTTGTTTTATTTTTTTGTAAAACACATGAAGTATTTGTGACATTTAAGCTCATTCACCAAAAGGTGATCTTTCATGATTAGACCTGGTAATATTCAAAACACAAATACATTTTTAGAATCTTCTAGAAATTGTCAGAGTGAAATCTGGGAGCAACTTACGATGTAATCATTGTCTTCATCTTTCGGTCCTTGGCTGTGGTAAACACGGAAGGTCCTTGCTACTTCATCAACCTGTTCTTTGGTCCCCGTCAGGCCAATTAAGCCTGGATAAAACTCTAAAAGAAGAAAATACAGTAATAATTTGTTCATAGTTTAAGGTGTCGGTTTTTTTTGTTTTTTATTATCAAATACCAGAGAATAAAATCACATTTAGCATGCTGGTATGAATGGCATTTATAATACCTGCTACACAGAGACATGACACCATAGTTAAGATTATGCTAAGGGGGGGGAAGGTGTTAAGACACCAAACAAGAAAACTTATCAGGCAGTCACTATTTTGTTTCTATTACACATGTCTATGGGAATGAAAGTGATTCCATGCCCTGTTGAAAGTCTGCTCTGATCGTGAACAATAGTGTCCCTTTAAATATATAAGAGTTAACAGTAACTCTCCAACTGACCTTTTACATACTCTGCTACAATTTCCACTGTGTCTCTCTCAGGATCTATTGTGATGAAAAGCGGGATGACATCTGGAAGATTGGCACTCTTATCTGCCGGACAAAACACAAAAACAACGTTTTCAGTTTACTTTATGCAGGTTTTTATTGATCCAATTCAAACACTGGGGATATTACTAAACAATGATGTTATTTTGGCTTTCATCAAGCAAGCTTGGTCCTAGAGGATAATCAGGAGATCCTGGGTTCTAGTCCAGCCTGAGTTAACTATAACAAGAACTTCCAATTGACACTATCTCGTATGTGCCCGGAGGAAGGTCGTAAGGCTATACAACCTTCTTCCGGGCACACAAAGTACAACTTTTTGTCCCAGCAGAAGATCATAAGCAATAAAATGGCTCCTTTGAAAAAAAGTAGGGGATAACTGTTATATATTTGTTGCTAGAATTACTCCCAAGACATGTTTTCCCATTCCCATGTAAGAAATTAACTTTCCTACAATGACTTAAAAATCACAGAGAATCAACCAAACTTTCACACTCAATTTTGCACATTAATTGCTTTTACAACCTTTTGCTGTTCACACTTTTGTTATGTCCTTCTTCCGGGCACACGCCGATCTGTTGTACTTACCAGGGCTTGACTTTCATTATTGCCACTTCTATCAAGTAAAATGCACTTCCATTAGAATGTCAAAATGTCTATGGGAATATTTTCAAGGGGCGCCAACACCAGGGCAATGAAGGACTTGGCCTACGTGAAATTCCGAGTCTGACTTACGTATTTTTTCCACAGCAGACACCATCTTTTCCAACTCGTCAGGGCAGATGTCTGGACAATGCGTAAAGCCAAAGTACAGCAACAGCCATTGGCCAAGATAATCTTTATTTGTCTTTGGCTTCCCTGTGTGGTCCACCAATGAGAACGGCCCTCCTATAGCGGCTTTGCCAACGGCTCGAGTTCTCTCTTTCTCCATTTCTTTGAATATATGAAAAAATAAATGTTTCACAGTGAAATCCAAAATGTTCTGTGATTTTTTTAAATTTTTTTTAATATAAAACGTCAGTGCACTTGTTGGAAATTAGTATATATATGAAGCAAATATTTATTATTAACCCATATCCGCCAACCTACGTGATTTTCCATACCGTGTTTTTTGTCCAATTCCAATTTACTACGTTTTTCCGATGACTGTATTTCATGATGATAGATATGAAATTAGACAAGTCTGACATCATAATAAAGTGAATGTTCTCCTCTTTCCATCAGTATATAATGTGTATGTGTCAGTGATTGTAATATTCTCTAAATAAGGAATCTTTCTGATTGTGTGCAAAAACAATGTATCTAAGGCACATAGTCTTTTGTGTGTTTACATGGTTAGGCGGATATGGGTTAAACAGAGTGTACAAGTTGACATCTACAACATGAGGCCCCTACAATTAAAAATATGTTTTTGTATCATTTTACTGACAAGTTCTGTGTTGATTACATCATTGCTAACTTCCTTTAACCCTTACTATCCCAAATCCTTCTATTTCCTCTGACAAAGTGAAGGATTCAGAAGGACTGAGGCCTGTAGGCCCAAATAACAGTTGCTTAGCACTGGGTCAGGCATTCCAATCTTATCTAAGTCCAAACAATTTGGTGTGGAGTGACATAGGAGAGGTGGATATAGGAGGATTGAGGTCACATGTAGGCAAAAATGCCTAGTCTGTTAGGGTTAAGTAAGGAAAACTGATACTATGAGAATTTAAAATTTTCCAAGAGTAATTCTAATTAAAAGTAATTTACGACGGGACTCAACAAAAACTAATTTTGAGATATTATTTACAATTTAAGCATCCCTCTCACGATTTTTGTGTCAAATGTCTCACTTTAAGGTATTTATTTTATTTTCCCGAAGTAAAAATAGCACGGCTCTGATAAATCAATAAATTGCAGAAAATTTCCAGTACAACTGCCCCAAGAAACATGGGCAATACTTCTTTAACCATTCACATTCATATAATAATATACAATTCAAATTCTTACCTAGCTGTTTCTTACGCTGTGCATACTTGAATCCTACCAGTAGACTCCCGCTAAGGACAAACGTGACTAAGACGGTCTTCCAAGTCACTGGCTGCAAAATAATCAACAAGAAATCTTAAAGGGAAGGTACAACATTGGTTGTAAAATTAATCTTCGTAAGATTCATCACGTGTTCATGTGTTGTTGGTTTTTTGAGCAAACAACAAAAAACTGTTACATGTTTAAAAAAAAATATTTGGGGGAAATTAGACATAACAATTCCAGTTAACATTACAAATATTTCTTCATTCGTATCGAGTATGGAAGTATTTATAGACACTATACCAGTGTACACTACCTTTAATAAAGATTCTACCCTGAGCTTCAACTTCAAGTAAACACTGGACCAAGGACAGTAATTCTAGCTTGGTTCTAGTAGATACATGTATGTTGCATAACTTTCCTGGCAGTCTTGTACTTTTTCTGACTGCACAACTGAAGTTTTTTTTGCCATAAACTTACATTTTCTACCATGAACTGAAGTTTTCTACAATGAACTAGTTTTCTCTCAAAAAATATTACTTTTCTTATAAATAACATCACTTTTTTATTTTTGTTTTCAATTTGTATTCATGAAACTTAGCCTGCCAACTAGATTTGGCAACAAAAATTTCTACATTTTGTAGAAACAAAAACCGAATACACAAAAAAAACTTGTATAAATCACAAACCGATTTCTTGGTACTACTTTTGCCCCGAGTAGCATAACATCTCTGGCTCGGAGCTGATCTCTGGAATGTTGGGATGACCGAGTGGTGCTGTGTCGTCACACTATGACAGGGATGACCCTGGTTGCTGACACAGCTCAAATGCCGACAGAGGTAACACTAATGGATGCACAAAGTAATATGACAACATCAATGATTCAAGTTTACCCCCACCCGCAATATTTAAGCATATTTTTTTAAATTATAGATCTTCTCGTACCCATATTGAAACGATAATCTTCAAAACTCATGTTTTGTTAAGCCTATAGTGGGCTTATATTGTAGTTACCAACCGGGGGCGACTTTGTTAGGTGGTGACTTGATTGTCTTTCACTAGTATAAAGTATAAATTGCATTCGAATTTCGACTTGTACCTTGCTACAAAAGCTGGAACGAGATGGCGATGCCCAGCTCAACCCTTCTCCCAACACTTTAGCAGGACCCAAACGAAAACAAAGTCTTGCTGTAAGTAGCATTATGCCTGGACTGAATGTTTATTGTAAAATTAACACTTTTTAACGTGATTTAGATATCTAAAACAGTACAAATTCAAGAGCGGTCAAACTACCATAGTTACTACACAATACTACACCACTGAAGGCGCGTGAATCATTTTATGTAAGTTGCCATATTGTAGACCACTTAACTTTATATAAAAGTGAGTGAATTAATAAAACAATGTTTTCATTTGTATTTCTTTTTAAAACAATTTGTTTATTTGAATGGGCTATCATCATCCAACTTAAGATATTAAATTTAATTTTAACAATTACGAAATTAAGAAAGATATAATTTCAGATGTTTCTATCTTCAAATGCAAAATTGTTAGTAAGTTAAAGTGTTTAATTTCCCTTCATGCAGGATGTCTGATACCCAGTCGTGTCTAATATAAATCAAATATCCTTGTGATGAGAACCAGACTAAACGGCTCAACTTGCGAAAATGGTTGAAAAGCAACGTGTTTACGCTTTTGATTTTGAGAACACATTAAATTTCTTGAAAGATGAAATTTCGAGACAAGATCCACTGGTTTTGGGTGTTGGGGTGGCTGTTGCCGTTGTACTTCTAACCATCGGTAATAAATGCATCCTTATTTTGTGTTTGGTTAAGATGTATGCAGTCGAAATATGCATCCATCTGGCATCTGTCGACCGTCAGTCTTCGCGGCTCTTGGCAGTTATGAGTTCTTATTTCTTCGTCACAACGGAACACATAATGACATATAGAATGACTGGAAAGAATGTAGAACACAACCGCGCAAATAATGACAAATATCACATATTTCCCATCAAAAGATGGGAGTACCTATAGAAAGCAGGGCAACATTTTTCCCTTTTTCTGAATTTGACCTAGGATTAGGAACCGCAGTTGTGTATTTTTTTTAAAGTCAGATTAGGGCCTACGTAAATTTATAAGAAGTAACCTTCGGATTCGGTGTGGCCTTGCATTCTATTTCTATAGTTGTACCAAAAGATGATAGAGAACACACATTAAGGAGAGAAAAGTGTAGTCAAGTGAGGATTGGAAACGATATTTTAGCCTTAGGAGATTTTGAGCAATGAATGTATGCACAGGTAAAACTTGTAGCTTTGCATGGTGAGGATGCATGATAAGTAAGACTAATTGCGGTGACACCATGTGGAATCTCAATTGAGTAGTAATTAGTTCTGAAAAGAACTGGGGGTACAACTCGACGTTTCGATCAGTATGCTCTGATCGTCCTCAGGAGAATGCCGGACTCTGGAAAATGCTGCTGCTTAAGTAGGCTGCTGGAGGATCATCCATGAATGGATGCTGGAGGAATGTATGCACATCGAGTGAGATGCCGGCCATTTTGTCGTCTGCTAAAAACACATGCAATAGAAATTGTGCACTAGTGGCGGTTGGGTTCGACATTCTGTCTCTCCTTATGAATAATAATACTGTAACAATGGATGGGTCTGTACATGCAATGGAGCATTTTCAAAGTAAATTTTACTTTTTGAAAAGGAATACTTTTTAAATCTTGAAATAATTATTTTTTAATTAATAATGTTAATTAACAAATATTGAAATATTAAAATCTTAACGTTGGTAACAAAGTAGCAGCAGTAACTGTATCTCAAATGTCTTGTCATTGGGTCGAATCAAACCTCAGAGCTACAGACTTTTACATTTGGGAGACCCATTCTTAAAACACTATTCAAAATAGACTGGTTACACAGATTGATTGATATGATAATATAGTCTATAATATGGGTTCCAGACCACTGGGCTTGGATGACTTCCTTATGCAAGGTGAGATGTTCTGTCAAAAAGAGTCACATTTTTGGCATTTCAAAACAGGTTTTGGTCGTTGTTGATCCATTATATTTAAGGAGATATTCAAAAGGTGCCAAATTTCCCCCGAGTGTCTTCCAAATTTCCTATGTAAAAAGTCTGTAGCTCTAAGGGTCTGATTCGACCCAATGACAAGACCTTTGAGATACAGTTACTGCAGCTAGTAACAAAGGAGAGTGGTTCTTTAGACTTAACAAAAGTGGAAACATATTTTAGAAAACTACTTAAACAGTTTTAAAGACGAGTCTGGTGTATAAACATTTATCATTCTTTTTACAGTACTTCTCTTTCTGCTTTCAAGACGGAAACAAAAGAGATATTTTGTGCTCCTTGTTGGACTATGTGATTCAGGAAAGACATTGCTATTCAGTAGAGTAAGTGATTGATTGAGGAGAAGAACAGTCAGAAAATTATCCCTGTCTGGCAAACTGCTGGAGAACAATTTTTAATTTTTTTCTTAAATAATGTGGTTTAAGTTAGAGAAGTCTCTTGTTTATTGGAGCAATAAATATTTGATTATTTTGATTGCATTGAAAACATCTATAAAAAAAAAGTTATCCTGATTAGACATTCTAATATTCCAGTGAAAGTGCTCTTTATTTAGGAAAAGTGGCTTTGCCCAACCAAGACTGATATTTCTGGCCTAATAACTCTGTTCTCATCAATTTTTAGTTAGTCCACAATAAATTCATCCGTAGCTACACATCAATCAAGGAAAACAGAGGCATCTATCAGTTGACAGGACGAAAGAAGGGTGCCCTCGAGATCATTGATGTCCCCGGAAATGATCGACAGCGTATGCAATTCTGGGACCGTTTTAAAAATCAAGCTAGGTATAAAGTAGTTCCGTTTTTGTTTCATTACGGGTTCTCTTGTGTGTGATTTTTTTTTTTTTTTTTTAATTTTTTTTTTACCTTTCATGTCCATACTTGGAGGTCATGGCCTCCATTGCCCTGATCTTGGCCATGTTGCCCCTTAAAAATGTTCCCATAGGAAATGGAAGTGCTCTTTACTCAGTGGCCTTGCCACTACAAGAATGAAATTCAAGGCCATTATTAACTAGATGTGACCTGCTCTGGCAAAACCCGAAACTTGTCGGCATTAACCATAATGCGTAATAGCCATGAAAAGGTCAAAAACTGACCCCAGGGACCATGTCACCATATAGAGCATTTTATCTAGATTTTGATGGAAAAAGAAAAATCCTGAAACGTTGTTGGGAACATTGTTAATTTTCATGATAAATTTGGGAGGTCATTCTGAAAAGTTGGGTCCAAGTTAAGGGTTTTGCCAGAGCCATATAAGAATGTTGTAATTTTATTGTGTTATTATATTATTTCTTTCTCCAAAACACAGAGCGGTCATTTTTGCCGTTGACAGTGCTGCCTTCCAGAATGAGCTGAAAGAGGTAGCAGAGTTTTTGTACACACTGCTCAGCGATCCTATCTTCGTACATAACAAGCTCGCTGTGCTCATCGCTTGCAACAAACAGGACATCACCATGGCAAAGTCGGAAAAGATCATCCAGGAAAAACTAGAGAAAGAGATGTGAGTTTTTGTGGTACAGTTTTTATTGCTTCTGACTAGAGCTGTGCGTTTTCGGATATTTTTGGAACCGGATACCCGTTTTCATTTTTGTTGAAAACATGCCTCCGGTGGTGTACAAATACATGTACTGTAAATGGTAACAAAATTTACTATAATACAGAGGATACCATACTTAAATCGATCTTTTCTTTATTGGAGTGCAATCTCTTTAATTTCAAGATAATTGTCTGTAAAAGTGTAAACATTACATTGTTCAAGAGTCACAGATTTCTGTTCGCACCGCTCAAATGTTAAATCCAAATTTTAAAAAGTCGTTAACGGGTAACTGGAACCGAAAAATGGAAGCGGGTAATGGCCATTTCGGTCGGGTATCCGGATACCCGGCACAGCCCTACTTCTGACTACCATCCCCAGAACAAAGTTATTGACACATTTAGGTGATCATAGGGATGGATAACTCATTTGGTCAAACTGTGGTAATCCAGATGTCTCAAGTCCAAGTCAAGCTTCTGTCAAATTTTCCTTATTTACTTATGTTATAGGAACACGTTAAGAGTAACAAGGTCAGCGGCTCTTGGTAGCACAGATGGTTCGAGTGGAGCCGAGGTCTTCCTCGGATCCAAGGGAAAGGATTTCAAGTTCAGTCAGCTGTCGCCGATAAACGTAGAGTTTGCCGAATGCAGTGCAAAAGGAGGAGATGACGAGGAAGGCCAAGGGGAGCTCAATGCAGTGGAAGAGTGGATCAACAGGATTGCATGAGTGGATACACAACACATGACTGTTCAGACCAGGGGCCAATTTCATAGAGCTTGCTAAGCAGAAAATTTAGCTAAACAAATATTTTCACTAAACATTATAAAACACCAGCCAAAGTACACTAATTTTTGGTGAAATATTGGCTGGTAACCAAAGAAATCTGCTAAGCAAAGTTTTGTTTCTGGCAAG
The DNA here is from genome assembly GCA_029582265.1 of Zoroaster sp. YZ-2022. Lineage (NCBI taxonomy): Eukaryota > Metazoa > Echinodermata > Asteroidea > Forcipulatida > Zoroasteridae > Zoroaster > Zoroaster sp. YZ-2022. The sequence continues at coordinate 27,270,617 of CM055836.1, forward strand.
CAATTTTTTCTGCCTAGCAGCTCTATGTAATTGGCCCTGACTGGAAGCAAGTTTTTGCTCAGTTAACACTTGGTTTCAAGATGGTTGATTTGTAAATGTAATTTTTTTTCTTATTTGTTCAAAATGATTGAATGATTTTTTACAAGCTTATCATACTGGTTTATTTGTGACGAGTTGGTTCCATTTTGCCAAAACTAAAACAATATTTTGAGAAACGATGTTGTTTCTGGTTAAGTATACGCTTTGGCAATTTTTAATTTGTTTTTGGACGACAGATTTGGCAGAAACAAGTTAAATATTAAAATGTAACAAAAAACTAACAAATACTTATCCATATTTTTGCCCTGTTGGGATGAGAAACCTGTTTTGTTAACACCTTGGATGGATTTTAGAAGTTTAATAAAAATTTGCCCAAAAAGGTAATTGAATAGACAAACATAATGACTAGTAAGCATTATGCATGTACACTGTACACTGTGTATTTGTAATTATATACCCATTTTGAGAGCTGGTTTATTAAAAATTATTCAACATTGAGTCTTTAAACTAGTTTATAATTTTGCTTTTCAAGTGAATAAAAGCATCAATGCTTTCTTTTCTGAAATCAAAATGGCACATTTTTTTCCACTTTTGTCCTGGTGTTTTATCAAGTTTACTGGTGAAGTTCAGAGCAGACCGTTTGGGGTGTGGGCAACACCAAGTACGAAATGATAAGCTGGCTGCAGCACTTGAATACCAAAGCATGGTGCGCTTTTCAATTAAATTCAATTCAACGACTTTATTTATCCTTAACCCTCCTATAGGTTTAACAATCAAAGACACTCAAAATTTGTATGTCACTCCCAACCCATTGACTTTGTGCAGTGCACTCAAATAAATGCAAGGACATGTGGCTTTAGTAGGAGGTCAAACCAAAATCACTCGACTGTAACTTATGCAGTTTATACACAGCTCTGTGTGACTCTGCATATAACTTGTAAGACATACACAAGTGTGTTTGACTTTGCCACTATCTCCAGCACTCTTATACACATGTGTGAACAATTGGCAATGCAACCAAAAATACTCAAGTGACTGTCTGTGGGTGCGGTGCTTACTGGGCCAAATTTCAGCCTGGGCATAGGAGGGTTAATTAGGCAATTACATGTGATTGGACATCTCCATATAAAAAAATTAAAAAAATAAATAAATAACTTACTAGATGACAAATACAACAATAAAAAGAAATAATGTAAAAATGGTTTTATAAAAATCCACAATTAACATTATTTAAAAAATATACACATCTACATACAAAACAAGTTTTATTTACACATAAAATACAAGATAAAAAGTGATGAACCAGACCCCCAATAATTGACATTCCGCCCACGAATATCACTTGGAAACATAAGCGCAAAGTGCTTTTTTAATGAGATATATGTTCACACGTATACGCAGTTATTTGAACCAGACCAAGTATGCTGGCAGATAGAGGCCGCACAAATCGGGCAAACTTTTATACCCAACGCGGCAGAAATCCAACATATACTTTTGTGGCACTAATGGGCTTTCGTAAAAAACACACATGGCACCATGTGACTGTTCCATGTTTGAAATATATACTCCTAAATGTGTTTTTTTCTACACAAATTCAACAGTTTAAATGGAAATTTGCATAAAACCAGCCATAACCTCTAGATTTGTTATACTTGAAGGAAAGACAAAAATCGGAGTAACAAAATTATTTTGGGAACTTGGCGTTGATAAGTTAACTTTTGATTTTTGATTTATCGTAATTCTGGTCTCTGTGCACGTTTCCTCAGACCGGCGAGTCGCCATTTTATTTTTTATTTATTTATTTTGTTTTTACTTTTTGTTGTTGCTTTTTTGCGATGTCCAGTTGCATCCAAAATTGCTGGATCGATTGGAATTATGCCGTGCTATGCTTTTAACGACTTTTTCAAATATGAGTATGAACGTTTGCCCAATTTGTGAGGCCTCTCTTAGCCACCGTACGTTGTACAATGTATTTCCCTGTTGGCCAAAAAAACAAAACAAAGAAAAAATTGCATCACCGCAACGTTTTTGAAGCCGACCAGAAACCAAGCAGTTATTTTTTGGTTGGCCTATAACCTCAACAGTTACTTAACGAAAAGGTCTTTAAAAAAAAAAGTTCAAATGCATGTACAAACATTTTCGTGACCTAGCAACCATTTCCTTATGATTTAAACAAATGTCGGCTTTTTCTCAGAAAATATCTCGAACAATATATTTTATTTTGCCACTGTTAACATTTGAATTGTGCACTCTGTCCGCTCAGTGCACATCGAGCCCTAGCAGTGAAGTTGCACCCAGTGTCTTGAGCGTTGTGCATACACTTTTAGACCATAATACGTGGAGGCAAAATGTCTCTAGTTTTCACTTTTCGTGCAACACGGCTGGGGATTACTTAAAACTACTCAAAATGGGTTGCAAATATGTATCTGAATCCAAAACAGCTTATCCCCAAGCGTGAAAACTGCACATTAATTTTTTTGAGAGTTATTAATAAAACTGTACTTATGAATAATGTAATAGGCTGCATATGCAATGCACTAAGCACTGTACCATGTTGATATGCTTCAAAAGTTCAAGCATAATGAAATGTGGTGTTTGCCCATGCAGCCTTGGGGTAGGGTGGTGGTGGACAGTTTTATCTTGTGTAGTGGTCTTACCGGGGGAGAGGGTGGGGGATGGGGTTGGGGGCGTGTCCCCCCACCCCGCTTTGTTTTTGTAAACTTATAGCTATTTAAAGACATATCCATCTACCAACTGTTCTTTCTCATGTATAAATGTTCCCCTCCCCTGTACTGAAATACTGAAATGCAGGGTCTGGGACAGAGATAGGGAGTGCAAAGAAAGGGACTGGGAGGAGAAAGGATTCGCTGAAAGGGCGTGTAACCCCCCCCTTTTTTTTAAAAGGAATGCAACAACTTTTAGCTTTGATTCGGTAGAGGTTTGATTTGGGCACATTCCACTCCCTCTCCCGGGAACCCTCCTCCACCCAACCTGCACCCCAACCCATCATCTCTACCATCCCCATCTATCCAGGGGGCAGATCTAGAGGGGCAAAAGGGAGGCACACGGCATCAGAAATTACATGTGTCATGTCTGATTTTGTACATGGTTGATTTTCAGAAAGAGGGAACCTCCCCCGAGATCTGCCCCCTGCACCCACACATCCTCATCTACATCCCTCTGTACATAATGGTAATTGTTTTCAACCTACTTGACCTATTTTGTCTGAGTGGGGAATGGTTTCAACTGGTAAAAGAAAACTGCTTATCAGAAAAAAATTGTATTTGGTAATATAAATATGTCATAATGACATTAACACTTTTTGCATTAAAACTTTTTGCATTAATTATTCATCAAAATCATTCCCTGCAGACACACTGTTTTTTTGTAAAAAAAAGAAAGAAGTACAACAGTACATAGTGTTAAAATATTACTTGTATGTCTTGTGTTTGCAAAATAAAATTTATTAATTGAAATGCTGCAATACTACTGTATTTTTTTCTGTTTCATTTTTATTTTCATGACCACATTAATCAGTAGCAAGCCTATATCCAATATAAACTTTCAAATTTGGTTCAACAATTGGGGGAGGGGTATGCACGATTGTTATTTCAAACCAAGCCCCAAACACAAGACCAGATGGGGTGCACCAAAACATATGTATCCCCTACCCTTTTTTTCTAAAAATTTTTTTACTGTGAAACCCCCTGCAACCCCTCCCCCCCCCCCCAATAATGTTTTTTATAAAAAATTCATTTTTGCCTAGCCTTCAAACAGAAAAAGAAAAATGAGCAAAATGAGCAAAATTACATGGGTGAAGCTTTTGCAGTTGATACAATTGTGATCTGATGTCAGCACAGACAAAAAAAAAACTGTATGCATCTCATGGCACATATTTGTCATTTCATTAGAAAGGACTTACATACTACAGTGTAACCAAATTTCCTTTCAGTTGTGTCAGAAACATGTCGTGGATGGCAAATTGTTTTGGTAAGAGTTAGGCTAAACAAAAAACAACCAATCTGAAGATGTTACTTATTTCTTTGTTAGTTTCAATTAAATTTTCACTGTGGCCTGCTAAGAAGTTAGTTTTATGCTTTTAGATATTATCACTTCGCCGAATCAATTATCCTTGTGATACACAAATGCAGTGGATTTACAATTCCCTTATGGAAGTTGCATTGGGACTTTGAGTTGGCGGTGCATCTTCATCCTTGCTGATGTTGGCGCTGTTGTCATCTTCTATTGAGCTATCACCTGATGTTGATTCTTCCAACAAATCTTCGACAAGGTCCTCAGCAGACAATGTTTCTGTAAAAACTATGTCACTCATTCTTTGGTTTGAAGGTCTTATGAAAATCAACTGAGGAAAGGTCTGCTGAAGTTGCTTCTTTAAATTCCATGTGCGATATGGAGCATCGATGCCATGGATTTCTCTGATTTTACTCACAAACAGTTTATTCAGCCTTGCCAATGTCAAGATTTCCTTATTTTGAATGAGGCGCCGTCGGATCACATCATCAGCGAATTCCGAAAATGCATCCTCATATCCAGCTTGAATTGGAGTGAGGGGTCTGCTCTTCTTGCCAAGGAATCTTGTATATGCTTTGTAGCACTCGGGATGATACTGAAGTTCTCGGGCGACCAAGTCTTGGCCATCAATTTTCTGAAGGAGAATTGTGTCTTCCTTTTTGCGGGCAGCTGCCAGAAGTTGACCCCCTTTAACCTGCTCACATTTTATTAGCCTTACCAATGACCTTTTCCCTGACACACGATCTCTGCGATATTTTGCCCCATTACATACACTGTAAAAATTAGTTAGTCATTTGGGCTTATAAATTCGTCAAAATTACTAAGTTTGCCTAGTCCCAAGTCTATGACTAATCAATTTTCAGCGGGACTAATCTTAATATTGCAAAGACTAACCAAGAATAGTCAGCGATTTAACTTCTGACTAGCCATTTGTTATGACTACACCGCATTAGTCATAATTAATGGTTTTGACTATCTTTGATTAGTCTAAGTTATGAAAAAGAAATTAATCAGCGACGGACCAGTGATTTAAACGGACTAGTCATTTTCCCGCCTAAGTTATCCCGCTCAAAAACAGTCAGTAAGTTGGTAATTTTCCACAAAAAAAAGAAAGTGCGCGATAAAGTTAGGCATGATGCTGGTGCTCCGCGTGAGTGGTGCGCGTATTCGCTGTACACATGTCACACTGCTGCTTAGAACGTCATTGAGAATCGTCCCTGAGCCGTCGGTCGTCCACTTCCCTTCCTTACAAAGCAGGTAAGAAAATCTTTCTTGTTTTATTTTTAAGGATTCACAAATCAAGTGAAAGCTGAACCTAGGAACATATTTGTAGAAAATCAGGCGTAACTTGTAGACCTAACGTTAACGTAGGCCAGCGGCGTAGCTACAGGTGCCCCCCACGAAAAATCATCATAGTGCCCCAAAAAACAGAAAAGAAAAAGAAAAGGGAAAAAACCCATAACCCCGGGGCCCCCCCACTGCAAAGCAATTCCCTGTGCCCCCACTGAAAAAGTCCTGGCTACGCCGCTGACGTAGGCTTAACTCAACTGTAGAAAGGTAGGGATAGTGTAGAAGGGAAGGGATGGTTTTATACCGGCGTGAAGTTGATTACTTATTTGACGTTTGACATTCAATATCAAACAAGTAACGGTTACTGGTTTGACATTCGATTTAATGCATGTCCTATATGGGACAATTGCATTCGGTCAGTTTCTAGTGGTCAGACCCTTTTGGCCGGGCACTGTTAGGTATCAATGTATAGAGGATGACCCAAGGATGACCTCAAAGGTCACCTTGACCCGGCCATTGGGGTCCTTATATTTTTAATTAATTTTTTAATATTTTTATTGTCATACAGTGTACATGCCGTTAAAAACGCCCCAAATCAAATGTAATGGTCAGTTTCTAGTGGTCAGACCATTTTGGCCGGGCACTGTTAGGTATCAATGTAAAGAGGATGACCCAAGGATGACCTCAATAGTCATCTTGACCCGGCCATTGGGGTCCTTATATTTTTTATTAATTTTTAAATATTGTTATTGTCATATATACAGTGTACATGCTGTACACGCCCCAAATGTAATGGTCAGTTTCTAGTGGTCAGACCATTTTGGCCGGGCACTGTTAGGTATCAATGTAAAGAGGATTACCCAAGGATGACCTCAATAGTTACCTTGACCCGGCCAATGGGGTCCTTATATTTTTTATTAATTTTAAAATATTTACTATGTACAGGGTACATACTGTTAAAAACGCCCCAAATGTAATGGTCAGTTTCTAGTGGTCAGACCCTTTTGGCCGGGCACTGTTAGGTATCAATGTATAGAGGATGACCCAAGGATGACCTCAAAGGTCACATTGATCCGGCCATTGGGGTCCTTATATTTTTTATTAATTTTTTAATATTTTTATTGTCATATATACAGTGTACATGCTGTTAAAAACGCCCCAAATGTAATGGTCAGTTTCTATTGGTCAGACCCTTTTGGCCGGGCACTGTTTGGTATCAATGTAAAGAGGATGACCCGAGGATTACCTCAATGGTCACCTTGACCCGGCCATTGGGGTCCTTATATTTGTTATTAATGTTTTAATATTATTATTGTCATATATACAGTGTACATGCTGTTAAAAACGCCCCAAATGTAATGGTCAGTTTCTAGTGGTCAGACCGTTTTGGCCAGGCACTGTTAGGTATCAATGTAAAGAGGATGACCCAAGTATGACCTCAATGGTCACCTTGACCTGGCCAATGAGGTCCTTATATTTTTTATTAATTTTTAAATATTTTCTATATGTTATTGTTATACAGTGTATTTAAAAAAAGGTAATCCAACTTTAAAGGGTTAATATGGCCAGACTATATGTTTACCAGCAAAAAGCATGGTATCATCTTAAAGCAGAAGCTATGTGCTTTCCAATGATACCATGGGTTACATTCCAGGGTCAAGCATCATTGAGCACCACTGTCTTGAAATTGTGGTGCACAATTGCAGTTGGTTCACTTTCCTGCTGAACAAAATCGACACAGATTTATGTTCAATCATTAGATTGAGTGAAATATCAATGGTCAGGCCTATCTTCAAATGATCAACGAGGAGGTTGTGCCACAGATGGAGATCCACTTCCAGCGACAGCAAAATGGAATGTTCCGTTATGTGCGGTGGGCTCAAGATGGTGCACCAGCCCAGGGCGAGTTTGTAAGGGGCGAGATTGTAAGGGGCGAGTTTGCCAGGAGGCGAGTTGACTGGCATGCGGTCATATTATCGTTACTGTTGCATAAATGAACCAGTAATTTTTAGTTATTTTGTTCATCTTTAAACTAGAACACCGACTCCATGTCCTGATGAAAATGTGCTCTGATCATGACGATGTTGTCCCTTAAATTCACAAACTATATAATCTTTAATCAAACGTTTCCCTTAATACGAATAAGAATACGTCATATCACCCTGCATAGTAGTTCCAACCGCACCCTTAGACTAGACGATATCCACCAGGGTATCATACAAAAGACAATTAATTCCCATCTATATAACCAACCTCATTTTACACATGACAGTTGAAGTACTTTGTTGCAATATAGTAATATGGATTATACAGTTGGAATCTCAGAAGGTATGCAATTAGTATCTCACATCAAGTACAAATTAGTATGGTATTTGTATTAAATCATATTTTCACATAAGGCCACATAAAAAAATTGTTGATCGTCCCCGCCCGACCCTACGAAACCCCCCGACCCCTTTTTTTTTTTTTTTTTTTTTTAAATCATAGAACGGCATTTTCAACGATCTTTTCAGTCAAATTTGGCTCCATTCTGCGCCGCGCACACAGTTTGTATTATGCCGAAGCGTCAAACCCCGATCCCACAGGTTTCGATCTCACGGCGCGGATTTTTTTTTTCGTATTACACATTCGCTATGGGGCCAAGCTGCAAAGCGTGGTACGAAAAAAAAATGCCGGCGGTGGTTGGTCCCCTGTCGTCGTGTGCACTGATTCGAGTATATTCACTCGTTTATGCGAGGCAGGGAACCAGACTAGCACAGAGAACTTCATGATTTCAGTTCACATGTGTTTTTCATGCTGTACAGTCAACCATTCATGATTTTTAATCCCCGTACTACTCGCTTTCGTGTGGATTTTCCGAGTAAAATGCCTATTGTAGTCGCAACAATAGCCCGTGAGGGCTCCAGCACGACGGTGAAGGATTGGTTTGCGTGGAATAGACCTCATGCACATGACGTCATTTGAGTAGGGCGCCCTCGGCTAGAGGTCAAAAGAAGGTTGCTCATTGGCCCAATCTGTGTGCCGCGCGTGTATAGATGTGCGTTTTCCATTGTTTCATCATCGTTTTACCTCTAAGATGGCGGCGTGATGACGTCAACGCATAAGGTCTATATCGAGCTTGATGTTTCGATTTCGGATTTTTACGTGGAGTTTTCAGACGGCAAGTTTGACTGGGAGCCATTGTCTGATGATACACGCGGTACTGCTGAAGTCTAGGAGTTAATGGGTTTAACAAAACAAGTAAAAACATTTTTAAAAAAACACAAAAATCCCCTGTTTTATAGTGATTCTGATGATTTTTTTATTTTTTTATTTCATATTTTGCTATGTCAAAAAACTCAATTAAAAAAAAAAAAAAAAAAAAAAAAAACACCTCCCACCCCCACCCCCGAAAAAAAAGGACGCTCAACAATTTTTTTTTGATGTGGCCTAATTATACGGGCTACAATTAGGTCTGGGCTTAATTTCATACAGCTGCTAAGTCGGAATAAAAATAAAAATCACTGGGCTTGAAATTGGGACCTTAGAATGACATCAGTCAGAATAAAAATAAAAAACACCGGGATTGAACTCAGGACCTCCTACTTATAAGCCAAGAGTGTTATCCACTAGTAAGACCACTTTCCGTCCTTATGACATTTGTGTTTGAGTTTATTTATAAATCTTTGACATAAACATTAGAATGACATCAGTCAGAATAAAAAATTTTAAAATACTAGACTCTAGCCTAGGACATCCTGGGCTCGAACTTAGGACGTCCTACTTACAAGTCAAGATTCTTATCCACTAGACCACTAGCTGCGCTTAAGATAATAGTGTTTGAGTTTAATTAATTAGAATGACATCAGTCCGAGTAAAAAAACAAAACACATTAGACTGGGTTTGAACCTAGGACCTCCTGCTTACAAGTCAACATTAGTATCCACTAGACCACTTGCTGTCGTTGGGATATATGCGTTTGAGTTTAATTATAAATCCTTAGATATAAACCTTAGTATGACATCAGTCAGAATAAAAATAAAAACATTGGGCTTGAACTCAGGACCTCCTACTTATTAGTCAAGAGTCTTATCCACTAGACCACTTGCTGTGCTTGAAATAGTTGTATTTGAGTTTAATTATATACCTCTTTTTTATTTAATGTGTTAACACTAGTGTCATAATTATAGACTCTTTCTTAATCTAGTGTTTATATCATTAAGTAAGCATATGATTACTGTTATTTCTTTTAAGTCCATATCCCATGAACTGACTTCCAGATAGAGGGTGCTAAATTTCCCCAAGTATAGACTTTGAGGTTTATATATTAGAAATTCCGCGTTTGTGGTGGGTGACCAAGTGGCTCAACTGGTTAACCCACTGTGAGATGGAAACAGTTGGAATCTCAGAAGGTATGCAATTAGTATCTCACATCAAGTACAAATTAGTATGGTATTTGTATTAAATCATATTTTTCACATAATTATACGGGCTACAATTAGGTCTGGGCTTAATTTCATAGAGCTGCTAAGTCAGAATAAAAATAAAAATCACTGGGCTTGAAATTGGGACCTTAGAATGACATCAGTCAGAATAAAAATTAAAAACACCGGGATTGAACTCAGGACCTCCTACTTATAAGACAAGAGTGTTAGAATGACATCAGTCAGAATAAAAAAAATTTAAATACTAGACTCTAGCCTAGGACATCCTGGGCTCGAACTTAGGACGTCCTACTTACAAGTCAAGATTCTTATCCACTAGACCACTAGCTGCGCTTAAGATAATAGTGTTTGAGTTTAATTAATTAGAATGACATCAGTCCGAGTAAAAAAACAAAACACATTAGACTGGGTTTGAACCTAGGACCTCCTGCTTACAAGTCAACATCAGTATCCACTAGACCACTTGCTGTCGTTGGGACATATGCGTTTGAGTTTAATTATAAATCTTAGATATAAACCTTAGAATGACATCAGTCAGAATAAAAAAAAAAAACTCTGTGCTTGAACTCAGGACCTCCTACTTATTAGTCAAGAGTCTTACCCACTAGACCACTTGCTGTGCTTGAAATAGTTGTATTTGAGTTTAATTATATACCTCTTTTTTATTTAATGTGTTAACACTAGTGTCATAATTATAGACTCTTTCTTAATCTATTGTTTATATCATTAAGTAAGCATATGATTACTGTTATTTCTTTTAAGTCCATATCCCATGAGCTGACTTCCAGATAGAGGGTGCTAAATTTCCCCAAGTTTATATATTAGAAATTCCGCGTTTGTGGTGGGCGACCAAGTGGCTCAATTGGTTAACCCACTGTGAGATGGAAACCTAAAATTCCCCACATGGGTTCAAGACCCACCGTAGTCCAGAGTTCTGTTTTCCCTTTTTCCACAAACACTCCCCTAAAGACTTTGAGGTGTATATATTAGAAATTTTGGGGTGGTGGTGGGTGACCAAGTGGCTGAACTGGTTAACCCACTGGTTAACCCACTGTGAGATAGAAACTGAAAATTGCCCAGATGGGTTCAAGACCCACCGTGGTACAGAGTTTTAACTTTTCCAAAAAAACCATGAGCGCGGCGAGCGCGCCAGCGAGTTCGCCAGCGAGTTCGCCAGTTCGCCAGCGGTCGGGCGAGTTCGCCAGCGAGTTCGCAGCGAAGTTCGCCAGCGAGTTCGCCAGCGAGTTCGCCAGCGGTTCGCCAGCGAGTTCGCCAGCGAGCTCGCCAGCGAGATTCGCCAGCGAGTTCGCCAGTTCGCCAGCGGAGTTCGCCAGCGGGGTCGCCAGCGAGTTCGCCAGCGAGATTCGCCAGCGGTTCGCCAGCGAGTTCGCCAGCGAGTTCGCCAGCGGTTCGCCAGCGAGTCGCCAGCGAAGTTCGCCAGCGGTCGCCAGCGGTTCGCCAGCGCGAATTCGCCAGCGGGGTCGCCAGCGAAGTTCGCCAGCGAGTTCGCCAGCGAAGTTCGCCAGCGAGTTCGCCAGCGGTCGCCAGCGAGATTCGCCAGCGGTTCGCCAGCGAGTTCGCCAGCGAGATTCGCCAGCGGTTCGCCAGCGAGATTCGCCAGCGGCGATTCGCCAGCGAGATTCGCCAGCGGTCGCCAGCGAAGTTCGCCAGCGGTCGCCAGCGAGATTCGCCAGCGAGTTCGCCAGCGAGTTCGCCAGCGAGTTCGCCAGCGATTCGCCAGCGAAGTTCGCCAGCGAAGTTCGCCAGCGAAGTTCGCCAGCGAAGTCGCCAGCGAGTTCGCCAGCGAAGTTCGCCAGCGAGTTCGCCAGCGAGTTCGCCAGCGCGAAGTTCGCCGCAGCGAGTTCGCCAGCGTTCGCCAGCGTTCGCCAGCGAGTTCGCCAGCGAAGTTCGCCAGCGAATTCGCCAGTTCGCCAGCTCGAGCGTCGCCAGCGGTTCGCCAGCGAATTCGCCAGCGAGTTCGCCAGCGAGTTCGCCAGCGCGAGCGAGTTCGCCAGCGAAGCCCGCCAGCTCGCCAGCGTTCGCCAGCGCGCCAGCGAAGTTCGCCAGCGAGTTCGCCAGTTCGCCAGCGAAGTTCGCCAGCGAAGTTCGCCAGCGAGATTCGCCAGCGGTCGCCAGCGGTCGCCAGCGATTCGCCCGCGAGTTCGCCAGCGGCGCCAGCGAAGTTCGCCAGCGAGTTCGCCAGCCGCCAGCGAAGTTCGCCAGCGAGTTCGCCAGCGAGTTCGCCAGCGAGTTCGCCAGCGAGTTCGCCAGCGAATTCGCCAGCGAGTTCGCCAGCGAAGTTCGCCAGCGAGTTCGCCAGCGAGATTCGCCAGCGGTCGCCAGCGAGTTCGCCAGCGGTCGCCAGCGAGTTCGCCAGCGAGATTCGCCAGCGGTCGCCAGCGATTCGCCAGCGGTCGCCAGCGAAGTTCGCCAGCGAATTCGCCAGCGGTTCGCCAGCTTCGCCAGCGGCGAGTTCGCCAGCGGTTCGCCAGCGAGTTCGCCAGCGAGTTCGCCAGGCGAATTCGCCAGCGAGTTCGCCAGCGAGTTCGCCAGCGAAGTTCGCGCGGCGAGTTCGCCAGCGAGATTCGCAGTTCGCCAGCGGTTCGCCAGCGAATTCGCCAGCGAGTTCGCCAGCGGTTCGCCAGCGAAATTCGCCAGCGAAGTTCGCCAGCGAAGCGCCCAGCGGTTCGCCAGCGAGTTCGCCAGCGAGATTCGCCAGCGAATTCGCCAGCGGTTCGCCAGCGAGTTCGCCAGCGGTCGCCAGCGAAGTTCGCCAGCGGTTCGCCAGCGAGATTCGCCAGCGAGTTCGCCAGCGAGTTCGCCAGCGAGATTCGCCAGCGAAGTTCGCCGATTCGCCAGCGGTCGCCAGCGAGTCGCCAGCGAATTCGCCAGCGAAGTTCGCCAGCGAAGTTCGCCAGCGAGATTCGCCAGCGAGTTCGCCAGGCGAAGTTCGCCAGCGAAGTTCGCCAGCGAGTTCGCCAGCGGGGTCGCCAGCGAGATTCGCCGGTTCGCCAGCGAGTTCGCCAGCGAGATTCGCCAGCGGTCGCCAGCGAGTTCGCCAGCGAGTTCGCCAGCGGTTCGCCAGCGCGCCAGCGAAGTTCGCCAGCGAAGTTCGCCAGCGAGATTCGCCAGCGAGTTCGCCAGCGAGTTCGCCAGCGAGATTCGCCAGCGAAGTTCGCCAGCGAAGTTCGCCAGCGAAGTTCGCCAGCGGTTCGCCAGCGAGTTCGCCAGGCGAGTTCGCCAGCGAGTTCGCCAGCGAAGTTCGCCAGCGGTCGCCCGGCGAGTTCGCCAGCGAAGCCGCCAGCGAGATTCGCCCGGCGAGTTCGCCAGCGAGTTCGCCAGCGAAGTTCGCCAGCGGCGAGTTCGCCAGCGAGTTCGCCCGCGAAGTTCGCCCGCGAGTTCGCCCGGCGAGTTCGCCCGGCGAGTTCGCCCGGCGAGTTCGCCCGGCGAGTTCGCCCGGCGAGTTCGCCCGGCGAGTGTGGGCAGTATTGCTGCTTCTTGAAGATGTTTTGCAAGTTTGTACCTCATATCATTGCTGTTGGGTCCATCCCACATGGTCACGAGCCCAGTTGAGACGGATTCTTCTGTGAGCAGGGGTTAATGGGATGCATTGCAGTGGCCTCCTGGCATGCATGTCGGCTCTGTGAAGTCGGTTACGGATGGTTTGATTCGAAACAGTCATCCCAGTTGCAGCAGCGAATTGGTGATTGAGTCTGCGAGCACTACTGAAGCGGTTGCGACGACAAAGAGTCACTAAGTAGCGGTCATTCCTCGCAGTTGTTGCTGATGGGCGGCCAGTACGGGGTCTCTCTGAGTATCGCCCTGTCTCCCGGTGTCGTTGGTTAGCGCGACTGATGACACTGTGAGACACACCCATCATCTCAGCTACTCGTCGCTGGCTGAAGCCAGCGTCCAGCATCCCTATGGCTCGTGCAACCTCTACTTCACTCAAGTGGCGTCTAGGCATCTCTCTTGTCAGAATACTGCCTGAGCTTGGTGGGAAATGCAAGGAAAAGCACTTGCATGGACTTTTGTACCACTTTATGTGGTCAGCTGACACAACAAAACACCCATTTTCAGGTTGTGACAAGTTTAGAAAGAAGTTATGCAACAATTTAAACAAACCACATGTGAAATCGATTACTGTGTCTTGGAGGTCATACAGGACATTCATATGTAGGCATTTTCTTGTCCTTAATATGTGCTATAAAGAAAATATGTTAAAAATAAAAGTGGTCCTTAACTTTGTTTGATGAGTATATTTTGTTTACTTTACTATTTTATTTTACTGTTTTCTGTTTCTGCCAGCTATCCTACATCAGAACAGTACAAGAAAATAGTTAATCTTCTATTTGACAAATCGCCTAATTTGGCTCACCAGCCAAACATGACTATCGATAATGCACAAGTAAGTATTAATTGACCATGTTACTAGGTTTTGTACTTGACTTGGTTTTTAAGTAGCATGATTTATCTTTATCTGGGAATTGAAAAATGTCAACATACATGAATAACAATGCTTTTACTTATGGACCACAAAATGGAATAACAAATTATGTTCCACCTATTTCTCATAAAAAGATGAATATACTTCATAACGGAAGTCAGTTACTTTCAAAATTTTGATAGCTTATTTTGTAAAAACAAACATTACTTTTGGTGACTTTTTTTAAATAATGTTATTTTGTCTCAGAGCCTCTGGAAATACCGACTTCAGTATAAGTTTGCAAATTCTAGGAAGCGAGAGGACAAACATGTTCCATCAGTCATTCAGCACAAGAGGAAGTCTATATCAAGCAGTGATCCAGCCCCATCAAAGACATTACAATCTCTTCCACAGTGGGGCATGGCCAACTATAAACCATTGAGGCCCTCCTCTGAGGATGATGCGTCAATATGTGCCCACATATCTTGGATGAAGCAGGAGACAAAGAAGAAGAAACCTAACCACGAACACGTCAACCTGGCAATGTCTGCCACATTAGCAGATCGAAGACAACTCATAACTAGAGGGACTTCAACAGTTAAAGAGATCCAAGATGTTTATCCTTGGCTGTTTGATGAAGAAGAGGTTTGCTTTCATTATTATTCTTGTTTTAAGTTTGGGGATGGTTTATACTTTCTAGAGATAAAAAAAAATCTCTTATAAAGTAATTAAAAACATAAACTGCTAATTAACCCATTGCTCTAAATGTTGGTCAAGGAAATTCTTATGGGCATGTTATGACATTGTAGCCAAATCGGTGCTCACTGACTGGGGAACATATCATTTTTGTTATATATACTTTTTGTAATGATCTAAAAATGTAATACTTTCCCCTACTATAGTTGAGGGAAAGGGTGAATGGTCCTCTGTGTTTAAGGAATATGATTTTGTGAAGTTCACATTTTCCCCAATCATTAGAAATTGTAGTGGAAAATGCCCATGGGTCTGGATGCATTAAGAGGCCTTTTGAAAAGGTAACATTGCCACATTTATTTTAATAAAAATGATACATAAATAATTTGTAACCAATAGATCCAGACGGAATTCAGTCGACTACAAGCTGGTGGAGAGAACATCAGACAGGTCTTGGATGCAGGTCTACAAAAGTATGGCGGTGTAATCGTCAAGTTTAGCAGTGGTCTAAAGAAACCAGCAGCTACTCTGAAGCAGGCCTTGGACGACAATAGTCTCCAACGTGATGACAAGAGTCGCAGAGGTATCCTACAACTAACCCTCATGTAAAGTGAAATGATTGCTTAGTTTAATTATAAAAAAGTGGTACCAGCTTTTGGGACCTGAACTAAAAAAAATGGATTGATAAATAAGGATATATATTACTGTTAACAGATAATGTCTGCCTCTGTCAATTTCACCTTTGCCTGTTTCAATTTGTTTTCTTTCGAGTGGCATTTTGGCCTTGCAGTTGATAACCATAAAACTTTTTTGTTTGGTTTGGTTTTCAGAAAGCCAGGTTCTTTCCAAAAATATTTCATAAAACTAAGCTAATAAAAGTATATGCTCACATATTCTAAAAAACAATAGGCCTAAAATATTTGTTTAAACTGATTGAGTTTGCTATTTTGAATTTTTTACAGAGGCTGTCAGTATAGCTGCCATCGTTGGCGTACCGTGCACTCTTAAAGAAAAAATTAGCAATATGCTGATTTTGGGTGAAGAGGAGGTAAGAAACTGATTGAGACCTTGCATTCTATGCACTGCACTGTATGCATTGTACTCTTTAATTTTAGTTAGAGCAAAAACACTGGGTGCTTGAGGAATGCTTAATAGTGCATAATGGGTGCACTCTGCTAAGTTAGTGTATGCGCTAGGCCATGTATGCAGTCAGTTCATAATGGTTAAATGCATATATCCACAATTAAATGCAGGCCGAGTTCATTATTGCATTTTAGTAAGAGTATTGGTGATTTAAAATGTAAACGTCTAGTTAGCATTTTTAGCCTCTACAATACTACAGACTGGAGTGTAAAAATGTTTTGTTTGTTTTTGTTTTTGATGTACAGGATAACTTCAAAGCTTGGCCGATAATCCAGGGCGACAGTACTGAAATAAATCTATGCACTTCATTTGACGTCATAATCGATGAGATTGCTGTTAGCAGCTCTAACAACTTAATGACAGCCGTTACCGTATTTCTCGCAAAGTTTTTATGTTTTCAATTTAGCTTATCCTACCTGCCTTAAAAAACATTGTAATTTTTCCAGAAGATTGTCCTGAATATTCAGGACAATATTCCTCTCGAACGAAGTGTTTTATCTCTGTTAGAGAAGCTAAATAACAACATTTAATTCTCTGATTAATTTTCATGCCCCATCAAAACTCAACCAAAACATTTGAAGTAGATCTTGTAGTAAATGTATCCTTTAAGAGGGACTGTAAGGTCAAATTAAGTTTTGTAATTTACTCAATTTCCTTATAAAAGTCCTTATAAAAGGAGGAAAATATTACAAGTCTCTTACCTCACATTAAAACCTTGTAAAATGCCATTGTATTTGATACCCTTCCAGTGCAAAATTTGTTAACATCCAAAACATCACATTTCTAATATATATGTCTGTACATTTTTGTATGGGAAATTTTAGTTCATTACTGAATCTCCAAGTTAAAGGACATATGAAATGCAATTTTATGGGAAGTCTATTTTTTGCAGTAAAGACTGATTGTACTGTTTAAATTTGTAACAAAATGTTCATGCTTATTCTTGACACATGAGCGTTC
This sequence comes from Zoroaster sp. YZ-2022, assembly GCA_029582265.1. Classification (NCBI taxonomy): domain Eukaryota; kingdom Metazoa; phylum Echinodermata; class Asteroidea; order Forcipulatida; family Zoroasteridae; genus Zoroaster; species Zoroaster sp. YZ-2022. The sequence continues at coordinate 27,287,624 of CM055836.1, forward strand.
TGTTTGTGAGATCACAACATGAACTCAGTGTTTACAGCAGCACTGAAAGTGACAAATTCAAAACCCTAAACCTTGCCCAAGAAAACAGTGGTCACCTCATCAAGTTTTCTGATTGGTAACCAGACACAAATTAAGAGAACTGACTTTTGAAAAGACATGGAATTCAATGAAATTTTGTACACAAATCAACTGTGACGTTGCATCTGATTCCTGCTGTGACATTACTAATTCGCTCATGAATATACAAATTCTCATTAGTATACGACAAATATAGCCATAAAGTGTATCAAAACATCCACAATCTGACAATTGGTAGAAAAGTGATTTTAGCATGGAAATAGAGTTGTGCATAATGTTTTCAAGTAAATAAATTCCCATTTCATAATGCCTTTAACAAATCAGGCATTTTACACATGCATACCATGTGTAATATATCTTCATATGCCAGTAAAGAATTTTAATGAATTGTTAATTCTTTAAAATTTTGCATATTTTTTCGAAGAAAAATTACGGTACCATCACAATTGTTTTATTATCCACAGGTGTCTTAAAAGTAACCTAAGCCTTTGAAGCCAACCGATGACCAGAAACGGAGACTTTTTTGGGGGGCCTTAGCATGTAACTTCCACTTTTAAATTAATTTTATGGGTCAATGTGTTGTTATGTACATGGAGTCAGTCAACTTTTGAAGGGAACACTGCATTCTATCTTGGAATTTGCAAAAATGAATTTGCATAGATGTATAACAAACCTAAATGCATTCAAGTTCATATTTTGACAAAGGTTTTTGATTGGTTTACAAACTGGCTAGTGTCTGTTTCTGGATCAAATCTGACCTCATCAAAGTAATCAGTCATAGAGCTGTTTATGTGTACATGTATACATGTTACACCATCCTCTTTTAAAGTGACATAATTGGATGGTTGACCAAACTAGGAAATAGAAAATCAAGTTTTATAGGACACATTTTAGTAGTATGTGTGCATTGATTAAAGCTCTTGATATGCAGAAAGATATTTTGCATGTTTCAAGGTGCAGTATCATCATGATCAACAGGGCCTGGAATCACGGTGCTTGTTACATCGGGGCCTGAAAATAATTTTCCACATGATAAGGTTATATTACTGTTGCTGCTGCATAAATGAGCCAGTAATTTGCAGCCATGCACTGTGTTCATCTTAAACTAGGGCATCGATTCCATGCCCTGTTGAAAGTCTGCTCTGATCGAGAGGATACTGACCCTTTTTTCTATTGTATTATGATTCTATTATAAATATAAATAAATCAGCACCAGTTATAAATATAAATAAATCAGCACCAGTTATAATGGACAATTGTCTCTTAAAGGTTTGAATTACGGTATTCCACTTTGGGTGAAATAATTGTTAAAAGACAGTATTGAGTAAATTTAGTGTTAACTGAATTGTTTGCATATAATAAAGACACATGTGGCTTTCCTTTTTGTTGCAGAAAGTGTTCATTCATCATTAGCTGATAGACCGATGCTAACTTGTCAAAACCAAAATTGTCTTTGACTAATGCCATTAGTCATAACTTTGAATGATTAATATTAAGGTGCTGGACTAATCTTAAAAGTCACTGGACTAAGCTAAAAAGTCACTGGACTAAGCTAAAAAGTCGCTGGACTAAGCTAAAAAGTTGCTGGACTAAAGATTAGTCGTATGAGACATCATTTAAATCTAGTCATAGGACTAATTAATTCTAGTCGCATTTTTGACTAAATCCACTAGTCAAGCACTAAGTTTTTGACTAATTATAATAAGTCATGTCAGACATCATGCTGGACTATTTTGTTTTAGTCAAAATGACCAATTATTTTTTACAGTGTAACAAACACTCATCTGGGAACATGTGTCTTCTTATCCATGGTCTTGCCCTCTTTCCTTCAGAAGATCTAAGCTCACGCTGATAGCTGTCATCAACACTGCTCAAACCAGAACATTCTCCAGGGTCTTTGTCTATGCTGGTGCCTGGTTTGTGAGAAAAGTGAAAAATAAAAAAATATTCATTATACAGTGAATGTGACATTTCATTTTATACACTTCTAAATTGTACTGTATCAATCAAATAATTATTTCACTTCAACTTTAACATTAAACATAGTTTATCAAAGTAAATATTTATTATAATGTTCTCATTTCAACTCTCAGCCCATGACAAAGTCAGATGTAATTAAACCCAGCACAGTCACATCATGTGACATATGGACAAAACATAAAGAAGAAAAAAACACCTGATAACACAAGAAGTGAGAGGTACGATGTAGGACAATTAATGGAAAATTGCTGTCTAGCCAGCAGCAGGTGTACCAGTGGAAAGTCATCAGTCTACAATCTATTACCTATTACTGGTTTATCAATTTAGCCCTGATAATTATAGTAATTTGATCCAAAGTGTCTTGCCAAGCCCTAAACATGAGTGCAAAATTGTTATGGTAGCAGATTAAACAAAATGCTCTTAATCGATAGACTCCCCACCCTGCTCATCTTCTGCACCCCCCCCCCCCCCAACTGTCAGAGCATACATGTACATAGGCAGCACTGTATTTATTTGTTTGCTATTATCAAAAAATGGATGATTGCTCTTTCAGTTCATTTTTTTTTAATTCTCAAAAGCCATGAATTATTAAGCCAACAGAGCTAGCTTCTAGATTGGTCTTGTAAAAAAAATTACCAAAAATTCTCACTGGGATTTGAACTCACAAATCTTGGATTCAAAGAATGGCATTCTAACTAACGTTCGAGGAGTAGTTGTGATTTAATTACATTTAATCAACATGTGAAACATAATTTCCTGTCTACGTCGTTTGGGTGCACAAATTACGCAGCCCCCCCCCCCCCCAACTCAGCAACCCAAATAGACAAATTGTAAAATGAGTCGTAATGGAAAAACAGAAAGGGTCAACTTGTTCCCGATCCCCCAAGTCAAAAAGTCTGTATACCAAGTCAAGTATGCACAGCAAGTTAACTATGTGCATACCAAAAGCGAAACCTTAAAAAAAAAAAAATTAGGTTTTCTTTGTGATTCAAGAGGAAACAACTCCACGCTTGCCGCAGTGCTTCAGGGGATTTTTTTCATGAAGTAGATCCCCCCCTACCATATGCTTTTCCCTTTCCTATAAGTAACATAATTAAAACTTGGTAAATTTCACTGAAAACAATTTATGGTGGCTGGGCAGCAAACTAACTTTAAAATGAATCGATATATGTTGGTGCAGGGCCAAGTTGATTTCATTAACCCGTTTCCCTTCGCTCCGCATTTTCATTTTTTTGAAAAGGCCTAAATACTCCCACCCCACCTCCCAAAAATTATCACAAACCAAAATCTAACCTGTGTTGTTCACTTCTTTCAACTTCTGGGCTGTTTCCTCCGGGTGTGGGTATTTTGCAGAACACGCGGAACTCTGCAGAACCCTGCGGAACGCATATAAAACAACAAATACAGAGATACATACGCAGCCTAATAAAGAAGAAACCTTCCAAACTTGCTTCCATTTACCAATATCTGCAAAATCGGCCCATATTAATAATAGACTTTTATAGCCTTCAGTCATGTTAATGCTTGCAGAACGCTCTTCGTTTGTTAAATTTGTACTGTTGTGCAGAACACAGCAGAACACATTCTGTTTGGGGATCTGCCATTTACGAATCGGTGCATGCAGGCACTTCGTTCGTCTCCATCACCCTATTCGAACGGCGTTAGTTGCCAAAAAAATTTGCGAAGAAAATCGATACAAAATCTGCCCAAGCATTGTGGGGTTAGACGAGGTATAAATCTGTCATTCAGTCGTTGTTACGGAGAGTAAAAAGTTTATAAATGTTTTTCTGTCCACGACGGACAGTTTTTTTTTTATATCCTCAACTGCCCATATTTAAATTTTTGTTTGAAAATTCGCCTTTGGTTTTTAAATTTTTAGTGTTCTGCAGTTTACCCAGATAGGGGGATGTTTACAGTTGCGGAACGTAGACTAAAACGTTTCCAAATGTTTTTATTTTACTATGATCAGCAGGTGTCTTATATCCTCAACTGCCAATGTTTTCATTTTCGTTTGAAAATTCGCATGTTAAGGTTTTTTAATTGTCGGTGATCCGCAGTTTACCCAGTTAGTTATTTGAGATCGAGTGTTATGCGTGTTCAGATCGAGTGTAATACGTGCATACAGCACGGCAGTGGGAAAGTACTCGTGGGAGGGGGCATGTTTACAGCTGCAGAACGTAGACTAAAATATTACCCAATGTTTTTATTTTACCATGGACAAGTTTGTTATATCCTCAACTGCCCATGTTTTCATTTTCGTTAGAAAAATTGCCTGTTAAGGTTTTAAAACTGTTAGTGTTCCGCAGTTTACCCATTTAGGTATTTGAGATTGAGTGTAACACGTGCATACTGCATGGCAGTGGGAAAGTACTCGTGGGAGGGGTCGTGTTTACAGCTGCAGAACGTAGACTCCAATATTACCAAATATTTGTATTTTACCATGGACAAGTTTATTATATCCTCAAGTGCCCATGTTTTTATTTTATTTAAAAAAATCGACTGTTAAAGTATTATAATTGTTAGTGTTCCGCAGTTTACCCAGTTAGGTATTTCAGATCGAGTGTAATACGTGCATACTGCATGGCAGTGGGAAAGTACTCGTGGGAGGGGGCATGTTTACAGCTGCAGAACGTAGACTAAAATGTTACCAAATGTTTTTATTTTACCATGGACAAGTTTGTTATATCCTCAACTGCCCATGTTTTCATTTTCGTTAGAAAAATCGCTTGTTAAGTTTTTGTAATTTTCGGTGTTCCGCAGTTTACCCATTTAGGTATTTCAGATCGAGTGTAATACGTGTGTACTGCATGACAGTAGGAAAGTACTCGTGGGAGGGGTTATGTTTACAGCTGCAGAACGTAGGTTGAAATTTTACTAAAGAGGTGGTTCTGACCAATCCATCAATCAAAATAAATTTATAAAGCACACAAATCAATAGTTTGCTCTAGGCGCTGAGGCACAGAATTTAGTTTATTAATAAACGTCCTGCATCAGGTGAGCTTCCAGGGGTGACTTTAAAGTATGGAATCATCTGGCGTCTCTGGTGTGAAACGGAAGCTTGTTTCAGATTTTTGGGCCATAGACGGAGAATGCTCGGTCAGCAAAAGATAAGCAATGTGTTCTTGGCTCTACAAAGTTAAGTGAACAGGAGGAAGATCGAAGTCGTCTCCGGTGAGGACTAACTTTGATCATGTCCGTGATGTAAGCAGGAGCTTGTTTTCGTTACGCGAACGACATGCACGCTCAGTGAGCAATATACCGTACGTAACATCTTTTGTTAGTATTCACTCCATGCCACGTATAAACCTTGTCCTACTGTCAATTCTTCCTTCTCTGTTCAGCAATTAAACCTTGCTTTCTATTTTCCCTTCATATCCCTCCCGCCCACGAATTAATTAATTCGCAAGGACAAAGGTAGTCGTGTAACAAGAAACCGCATAATTACGTCTTGCAACAAGACTAGGACAAAGGGAATGCGCCCTCAATCGTTATCCTTGGACGTGTGGTGTATTATTTTTGTTGTGTAAGGGTAAAACTAAATTAATATAATTTATCCCCGATGCAATTATTACATCTATTACAATAGATTAATGACATGATAATTGCACACAGAGAGCTGCCATATTGGAAGGTTCTCAAACAAAGGAGTGACCATTGACCTATATGTACATGTAGTGGTGAATAGGCACAATATTAATGGACAGTAAAACAATATAGTGCCATCAGTAGTAAATACAAGACGTATCCACATTTTTCACTACCAAAATGTGGTTTTTCGTGGCCTGCGAGCGCCAGGGCGCTGGACTGATACTGAGTGCCTTGCCATTAATAATAGTTCAATGTGTAAATTTGTTGGTTATTGGTATTATAATGGTTAATGGAGTGCAGTTTTGTACAGATGTGTTATGCGTTTAGCGTATTGTGACAAGGTATTCTATGGCTTCCTTGTTTGTTTTTATTGACAACATAATATTTAATCGTAGCACCAAATTCAATTGGGAAAGTATTTGGAAGAAGGTTCAAAGTAATATTTTAGACAATGGAGATAAAGACCATTAGTACAGGTTAAAACATAGAATTTTGCCTACCAAAGACATTTTGTACAAAATGAAGATTACTCATAATGATCAATGTCCATTGAGTAGCGTAGAAAAGGAAAGTATTGAACATCTTTTTATTTATTGTTCTAAACATTTAGAAGCTTGGCTTTTCGAAGAGAATTTATGTAAAAAAAATATACAGGTAACAGTTTGTTTTTCTTAAATGATTGTAATAGAATCTTAGGGCATGGAAAACAGATGTGTGATGTGCCATTGTTACTAGTCGCTAGGCTGCACCGTATTATCTGGGCTATAAGATGTGAATTAGTTAATGGGGAGTGCCAAACTGGGCGTTTTCATATCCTAGAGAGATACAAAAGAAGCGTCAAGAGGCAAATTCACACGGAGCGAGCTAGGATCAGCGACGGAGAATAAAGCCTTATGTTACTTTGAAGGGGATAAATTGTTTTTTAATTTCTAAACAGGATCGTTTTTCTTTCATATACGTATGTGTGTATAACATATTTTTATTGTTCTCCCTTTTGGCTTATTTGAATGTTTATTTTTTATTTTAATCCGAGTTTTGTAAATACGTTCCTTTATTTGTTTGTGATTAATTGATTGTTAATTGTAAATATGTGAATGAGAAATAAAAGGAACTTTTTGCTCCATCAGAGAGAGAAAAAAAATAATGCACCCGACAACACCAATTTTGCTAAATATGTACAAGTACACCGCGGTTCTTTCACATACATCCCACTGCACACTGTAAAAAATAATTGGTCATTTTGACTTTAAAAAAATAGTCCAGCATGATGTCTGACATGACTTATTATAATTAGTCAAAAAATCAGTGCTTGACTAGTGGATTTAGTCAAAAATGCGACTAGAATTAATTAGTCATATGACTAGATTTAAATGATGTCTCATACGACTAATCTTTAGTCCAGCAGCTTTTTAGCTTAGTCCAGCGACTTTTTAGCTTAGTCCAGTGACTTTTAAGATTAGTCCAGCACCTTAATATTAGTCATTCAAAGTTATGACTAATGGCATTAGTCAAAGACAATTTTGGTTTTGACTAGTTAGCATTTGTCAAGGGTGTTTGCAGTTACTGCTGGTCTATCAGCTAATGATAAATGAACACTTTCTGCAAAAAAAGAAAGCCACGTGTGTCTTTATATATGCAAACAATTCAGTTAACACTAAATTTACTCAATACTGTCTTTTAACAAGGATTTCACCCTAGCTGGAATACCGTAATTCAAACGTTCAAGAGACAATTGTCCATTATAACTGGTGCTGATTTATTTATATTTATAATGGAATCATAATACAGTAATAAAAAAGGGTCAGTATCGTCTCGATCAGAGCAGACTTTCAACAGGGCATGGAATCGATGCCCTAGTTTAAGACGAACACAGTGGCTGCAAATTACTGGCTCATTTGCAGCAGCAACAGTAATACAACCTTATCATGTGGGAAATTATTTTCAGGCCCCGATGTAAAAAGCACTCTGTTGATCATGATGATACTGCACCTTGAAACATGCAAAATATCTTTCTGCACATCAAGAGCTTTAATCAATGCACACATACCACTAAAATGTACCACTAAGATCTAATTCATATGTTTTAGTTGGGTTTGTAAAGGACACTATGTTTTTCTTTTAACATTAAAATTGTCTTTAATATTTAATCCATTAAAAAAAGTAATTTTTATTTTGGAATAAAATCTAATTCAAATGTTTTAATTGGGTTTCTCTCAGGGGCACTACTTTTAAAACTAATTTAACATTTAGGGAGCTTTTGAATACTTATTTAATAGTTTTTAAATAAGGTTGTTACCAATGATGTAACATCTCTTTGAAGTTAACTTTGTCTTGAATATTTTGTTGCACTTCAAAGAGAGGGGCTTTAAGGTCAAATTCAGTTTTGTGCTGCACTCATTAGATAGATTCCTTATGAAAGTGGACAAATATCACAAAGTTTCTAACCTCACATTAAAATGGTGTAAGATATGATTTTATTTTATAGTCTTTCAGTGCGAAATTTGAAACATGATGTCATTGGATGTCAACATTAAATGGGTCTGTACATTCCATACAGGAATTTTTCACTCATCAAAAAGTCAAATTGATTGAATATCATAGAGATTCAGTAATGAACTAAAAATTTCCCATACAAAAATGTACAGACTTATATATTAGAAATGTGACGTCATTGGATGTTAACAAATTTTGCACTGGCATTTTACAGGGTTTTAATGTGAGGTAAGACACTTGTAATATTTCCCCCCTTTATATTGGAAAATGAGTGCATTACAAAACTTCATTTGACCTTATAGAGCCCCTCTTTAAAGGATAGGCCTACACTTAGTTTGGATAAGATCTACTTCAAATATTTTGGTTGAGTTTTTGAGGGGGCATGAAAATTAATCAGAAAATGAAATGTTGTTATTTAGATTCTCTAACAGAGATAAAACACTTCGTTTGAGAGGAATATTGTCCTGAATATTCAGTACAATCTTCTGGAAAAATGACAATGTTTATTAAGGCAGGTAGGATAAGCTAAATTGAAAACATAAAAACTTGCGAGAAATACGGTAACGGCTGTCATTAAGTTGTCAGAGCTGGTAACAGCAATCTCATCGATTATGACGTCAAATGAAGTGCATAGATTTATTTCAATACTGTCACCCTGGATTATCGGCCAAGCTTTGAAGTTATCCTGTGCATCAAAAACAAAAACAAAAAACTTTTTTACACTCCAGTCTGTAAAAATGCTAACTTGTGGTTTACTTTGGAAATCACCAATACTCTTAATAAAATGCAATAATGAACTTGGCCTGTATTTAATTGTGGATATGCATTTAACCAATTACTGATTGCATATATATGGCCTAGCACATACACTAACTTAGCATAGTGCACCCATTATGCACTATTAAGCATTCCTCAAGCACCCAGTGTTTTTGCTCTAACTAAAAATTAAAGACTCAATGAATACAATGCATACAGTGCAGTGCATAGAATGCAAGGTCTCAATCAGTTTCTTACCTCCTCTTCACCCAAAATCAGCATATTGCTATTTTTTTCTGCCAAAGATGGTAGCGATACTGACAGCCTCTGTAAAATATGCAAAATAGCATACTCAATTAGTTTAAACAAATATTTTAGGCCTATTGTTTTTTTTAGAATATGTGAGCATATACTTTTCTTAGCTTAGTTTTATGAAATATTTTTGGAAAGAACCTGGCTTTCTGAAAACCAACCCCCCCAAAAATAAGTTTTATGGTTTATCAACTGCAAGGCCAAAATGCCGCTCAAAAGAAAACAAATTGAAACAGGCTAAGGTGAAATTCACAGAGGCAGACATTATCTGTTAACAGTAATATATATCCTTATTCATCAATCCATTTTTTAAAGTTCAGGTTTAGTTTTAGAGAGAATACAAAATAAGTCTTTGTAGAAACAAATGCAATACTTTAAAAAAAAATGATAATAAACTTAAAAGTATTGATAAACGAAAAACACTGGCCCTTAAAATATAAATTGTGTCTGAATATAAAGCCTTGTGTAAAACGCTTAACAATTTTCATTATTGTACAGCAGAAATATAAGAAAAGTTGAAAACTTGATTGGACAGCATTATGAATAGTAGTTTTTTTTATTTATTTATATTACTATTTGTATTACTATTTGTATTTGTATTTATATTACTATTTGTATTTGTATTTCATTGAACAAGAAAGAAATTGTTATTACTATCATGATCACTGTCGAGTAAAATTTTTAAATAATCAAATATTGCGCAAGTCAACTGTAAAACTATTTAATACTAGACCACAAATGCACGTAGTCTTCCTATAAATGCCCATGCTATTCATCAATTTATTTATTTGCCCAATTTATATTTTTCAGTTATAGGTATTTCAGAATGCTGGGCACTTGAGGATATAATAAACTTGTCCATGGTAAAATACAAATATTTGGTAATATTGGAGTCTACGTTCTGCAGCTGTAAACACGACCCCTCCCACGAGTACTTTCCCACTGCCATGCAGTATGCACGTATTACACTCGATCTGAAATACCTAAATGGGTAAACTGCGGAACACTAACAGTTTTAAAACCTTAACAGGCAATTTTTCTAACGAAAATGAAAACATGGGCAGTTGAGGATATACCAAACTTGTCCATGGTAAAATAAAAACATTGGGTAATATTTTAGTCTACGTTCTGCAGCTGTAAACATGCCCCCTCCCACGAGTACTTTCCCACTGCCATGCAGTATGCACGTATTACACTCGATCTGAACACGCATAACACTCGATCTCAAATAACTAACTGGGTAAACTGCGGATCACCGACAATTAAAAAACCTTAACATGCGAATTTTCAAACGAAAATGAAAAAATTGGCAGTTGAGGATATAAGACACCTGCTGATCATAGTAAAATAAAAACATTTGGAAACGTTTTAGTCTACGTTCCGCAACTGTAAACATCCCCCTATCTGGGTAAACTGCAGAACACTAAAAATTTAAAAACCAAAGGCGAATTTTCAAACAAAAATTAAAATATGGGCAGTTGAGGATATAAAAAAAAAAACTGTCCGTCGTGGACAGGAAAACATTTATAAACTTTTTACTCTCCGTAACAACGACTGAATGACAGATTTATACCTCGTCTCTAACCCCACAATGCTTGGGCAGATTTTGTATCGATTTTCTTCGCAATTTTTTTTGGCAACTAACGCCGTTCGAATAGGGTGATGGAGACGAACGAAGTGCCTGCATGCACCGATTCGTAAATGTGTTCTGCTGTGTTCTGCACAACAGTACAAATTTAACAAACGAAGAGCGTTCTGCAAGCATTAACATGACTGAAGGCTATAAAAGTCTATTAATATGGGCCGATTTTGCAGATATTGGTAAATGGAAGCAAGTTTGGAAGGTTTCTTCTTTATTAGGCTGCGTATGTATCTCTGTATTTGTTGTTTTATATGCGTTCCGCAGGGTTCTGCAGAGTTCCGCGTGTTCTGCAAAATACCCATCGCCGTTTCCTCCTTTCTCCAGACCTGTCACAGAAACGTTTGTAGCACTCATAGTTACCCAACATGGTCCAAGTAGGGTTGGGCATTCAAACATTCTTGCTCATCTTGAAAATCAATACCGAGATTGATAGCAGAACTCCGTGCAATTTCTCCTTCTCTGCAGTCAAATTTTGTCCATTTGGTTCCAAAACTTACAAATTTACTCCAACAATCCTTGCTAAATTCAATGAACCTACTTTTTGTTGATGGTACTTTTTTTATTTATTTAATTTTTTTTTTATTTAAAACCATCTTTAACGAGGGTAACCCATCCAGCACAGCTGATCATTTGGGGCCCTCATATAATATAAAAATATATCAATATTATACAAAAATTGTTACAGGAGGTACAGATGAATTAATAATAATAAAAAGTCTTAATGGACAATTACATACAAAATAAAACGTAAAGGACTAAATTGCACAAATAGACCCCCGTCCCAGTCTACCATACTGATTAAAGATAGGACTAAAAGGGAAGATTAAAAATGGAGCAAAAAAAGTAAATTAATTATCAATTGTATACCTACATCTCGGGCAAGACACAAGGTAATCTATGACATAATAATATAAAAAAATATTACTTCAAACCTTGCCTTCCTTCAGCAAACGCCTGAATGAAGAATAAGAGTTTGAACGAGTGGTGAAAGGGACACCATTTAAAAAAGAAGGAGCTCTGTAACTAAAACTGTTTTTAAAGATTTCACATTTAGGTTTGGGAATAATAAAGTTACCATGTGTAATTGCCCGAGTTGTTGGTCGATCGCCAGGCTGGATCGGGTTAAGTCTTTGGCAGAGACAGTCCGGAGCAACACCAATGGAGGCCTTAAAAGCCTGGCAGGCAAGTTGGAAGTGAATGCGCTGGGCAACTGTCATTGTATTGAGATTACTAAAAAGTAAGTTGGTGGGTGAAATGGGTGGAAGCTTAAGAACAATGCGAAGTGCTCTATTTTGGAGTTTTTGAATTTTGGAGACAAGAGTGGGTTTGGCACCCCACACCATACAGCAGTAGTCTATGTGGGGTAGAACCATGGCATTATATAATAAAAAAAGCTGTTGGCTGGTCAACAAATTTTCTTGTTCTGGCGAGCAAAGAAATTGAAGAACTTAATTTATTGCAGACTTTTTTCACATGTTCAGAGAAATTTAGTTTGTTGTCCATTAGTATCCCTAGGTGTTTATGAGAATCAACTTGTTGTATTTTTTGGCCAGAAATAAAAATTTCGAGGGGATTGCTCTTTTTAAGTTTTTGAGCAGTACCAACTAGCATAACTTCTGTTTTTTGAGAATTTAAAATAAGTTTGTTAGCCTGCAGCCATTTTGTTAAATTAAGAAGATCCGAGTTCAATTTATTTTCAATGAGACTAGTGTTTTTATCACCATAATAAATAAGTGTATCATCTGCATACATATCAATGTTGCAGTGATCAAGACATTTTGGCAGGTCATTAATGTACAATGAAAAAAGTAAGGGCCCCAGGATTGATCCCTGAGGTATTCCAGATGTTACAGGATTAACTACAGAAAGTTTGGATTTATAACAGACTTGCTGCGTCCTTCCAGATAAATAAGATGCTAGCCAATCAACAGCTGAGGTAGATAATCCATAAAAAGAAAGTTTGCGTAAAAGAATATCGTGGTTAACTGTATCAAAGGCTTTCTGTAAATCAATGAATAAAGAACCAATTAAATTACCATTGTTAATGTGATGAAGCCAGTTATCATGAGCATGAGCTACTGCTGCAAGTGTGGAGTACCCAGGTCTAAAACCAAACTGATTAGAAGACAGAAGGTCGTTTGAAGTAAGGTATGAGAGGAATTGTGAGTGGACAGCTTTTTCAATTATTTTAGAAACCAACGGCAAAATCGAAATGGGCCTGTAATTATTGAGCACTTTGCGATTACCTGCTTTAAAAATGGGGATAACTTTGGCCTTTTCCACGCTTGAGGAATGGTACAGGTGGAAAGGGTTAAATTGAATATATGTGTCAAGGGAGGGCGATAACAGGCGCCGCCAGCTTAAATAGCCTACCATCGATGTTGTCCAGACCAGCAGACTTCCCAGGATCCAGCCTAGCAATCTCCTTAAAACAAAATCTGGAGGAATTCTGTAAAGGAAAAACTAGTTGAGCAATGTGTTAGATAAGAGCACGGATCTTGATTAGCGTCATTTGAAATGTTGGCCAACAGAACATTGCTGATATTAACATAAAAATTATTAAAACTATCGGCTATGGTTTTTGGATCTGAGACATCCTTATTATCAATATTAAAAGTGCCAGGAAGATTATTGTTTTTCTGATTTGGGAGAATCTCTCTCATGCCGGCCCATAACTTTTTGCTGTTATTTTGATTAATACGAACATGATTTTGATAATAACTAATTTTAGCAGTTCTACAAAGTCTAGTGACATCATTTCTAGTACTATGTGCATCACACACAAAAAGTCTGAAAAACGTTGACTTTTACTCCCCACATCGTCACCAGGCTGAAGTCAGCACCGAATTCAGTGGTGCTAGCACGAAATTTGGTGCTGGCACCAAATTTCAAATACCGCAAAAGACCATCAATATACGTCATTGAGTGTAAACGTACAGTAACATATAGTAAAATACACAATGATGATTCGCACAATTTTGACGAGAAGTGTTCCATCGTAAAAAGCAAAATTGTAATTTTTGTCTTCATAGCTGTGTTCATCACATCTCTAGCTATAATCTATTAGCGCCCCCAATTAATCGATCCATTAATTAGCCCACCCCAACTTATTAAAATTACATACAATTATTCAATCGGGATCTCCATATGTACAATATACAAACGGGATGCCTATCTTTGACGAGAAGTGTTCCATCGTAAAATGACAAAATTGTAACTTTTTTCTTCATAGATGTGTTCATCACATCTCTAGCTATAATCTATTAGCGCCACCAATTAATCGATCCACTAATTAGCCCAGCCTAACTAATTAAAATTGCATACAATTATTCAATCGGGATATCTATATGTGCAATGTACAAACGGGATGCCTATCTTTGATGGAAAGTGTTCCATCGTAAAATACGACGTTTAGAAGGGCGACGGGCGACGTTTAGAATGGCAGATATGGAATTCCATACGCCAAACCTACGTGATCAACACGTTGGGGCGCTATAAACAGCGCTGTGATGACCTGAGACTGCGCGCTGTAGGCCTATGGGATGGGGGTGGGGATGGGAGTGGCGAATCCAGGGAGGGTGGAGAGAGGCTTGGGGGCCGAAACCCCCAGACCATACCTGTTTTCCTTCCTCCGTGGTCTTAGGTTCGAATTAATTTCACGTTAATACGGTTACGTGGATCGCAGGGGGCAAAGGGGGTAAGTGGTCCTCGATCCTGTGTTTGTTAATTTGTGCCTTCCTTTTTAACCATGTGCCTCTACCTCCCTTTGAGACTATGAATCTGCGCCTTGATGTCCAGCAAGGAGTGCTGTATTATAGAAAAATGGTATTTGGAAGGAGATCGATAAACAAAATTAAGAATGCTCCAAACACGGAGCTGTTCAAAGTTCATTCATCGCACTATCGGGATTTGGGGCACTATCGGGATTTTTCGTGTGGGGGGCGAGGCACCTGGGGGGACCGGAAATTTTTGGGGGGAACCGGAAATTTTTGGGGCACGTCCCCCCCCCCCCCCGTGGCTACGCCGCTGCCACTGGAGGGCTACGATATGCAGAGAATCTCTATATAGAGATTATATTAGCGCAGTGTTATTTTTTCCAGGAAGGGTACGAACGTGAGCAATTTTTGAAAACAATTATTTTAAAAAAGTTAAAAGACAACAAGTTTTTAAAGATGGAAATTTCATCGAATTGCCCACGTTCGTCCTGGAAAAAAAATGACGCTTGCGCGAACAGCAGAGACCTGATCTAAGTTTGGTGACCCTCGAAGCGGGACATCTCTTTGGGCTACTCTTGCGCATGGGCGGTCTATAGGCCGCGCCAGTGGTTCACGCACCTGATGACAGTATGATTTCTGGATATGACTGTTATATTCTAATTTTCAACGGTACTTTTTAGGCAAACTCGATCACTACTAACGGCCAAGAAGCTCTTCATTTCATTTTGGGAACATAAGTTCTTTTAGAAATATTATCCCCATCGACAACAAATATATATTGCATATAAATTAAAGGATGGTAAAAGGAGAAAACAGTGCCTTGTGCCACTTGCCTTTTTTTATATATATATATATGTTCCAGATATTCAATTGATTAGCGTTAGCGTTTGTCAAAAGCTATAAGTATAATTAATACAATATTTCATCCGAGGGGATTAAAACAGGCAAGTCTCATTTTAGATTTTAGATTGATTGATTGATTGATTTTTAAAGTTGTGGGTTTAACCGTGACCACGGTTTGACCATAATGCTTAATTTGTGTTTTAAAACGATGAAATTATCTGCAATTTACCCCCTTTTTAAAAGAAAAAAATGCATAAGAGACTAAAATATGGTCGTCGCACCCGGGGATCAGAAATTAGCTGAGAATTCCTCCATTTGCGTAGTTTTCGGGGGGGGGGGGGGATCAATTCAGGTTCTTAATTACAAAAACAAAGTTCTGTTTATAATTTAACAGATTTCTTAAAGATTTTCTCCATAATTTTGCTGTAAAACATTAAAAAAAATCCATTTTCTGGCCGACCACCTTTCTCCTCCATTGACTTGGTGCACAAACATAGGGCGTTTTCGAAAGCACTGGCTTCGGTTTCGTCTCCAGGTTGTCATCATTGAAAAACCACACGAACGGAGCCAAGACAGAGACGAAGCAGATGTTTCGAGTGTTTGTTGACAACGTTTTTCCAAAATCCAACTCCCATAATTCATTGCGCGCTCAATTCCGAGAGATCAGCTGGGTCACAATGCAACACATTGTACTCCAGACTTAGGGGCCTACATTCCCACGTGCACAAAGTTTTGTTTTCGTAAACTCGTTAGTTGGCGCGCCAAAACACCTGAGCAGTGACACAAAAGAGAGTTTTTTTTTGTTCCACTGTCCGATCTTTGCATTGCAGTTGTTTACGTATCGATCTGCATGCACTTTCTGAGTTCGCAAGTGTCTATTTCAATGCACGCCAGTCAACATAGTCGAAAGTGTCATGATGATCACGGAGGAAGGAAATTAAAGTATGATCATGGCCGCTGAATCAGCTATATAGCTGCATGAGGATGACACGACTTCACTTGATGGTATGTCGTTGTTTTTAATCTAACTTCCATTTATTTCACGGCTCATACTCTTTAGCGCCAAGGTATGTGGCACAGACCTGCTGCTGGCTGCTACTTTATTATGATACAATGTTGCAATTTTACTTTCAGCAATGAATGGTTCAAGTTGGTATTACTCATTTATAGACCGTCCACATTCATTGTTTACTGACAAAGGGATCTTGTGACCAACACGGTCATTATACATGCCCAGTGGCAACTATAATAGGATCCTTCTATTTTCTGAAGGGGAGGATTTTTTTTAGAAGGGAAATCAAGTCCGAAAACCATCATAAAAGTGGATTTTAAAGATAGTTTTCGCTTTCTGTACCCCAAAAAATCGATGGAATCATTTTTTAACTGGTTAGTGGTTGTAAAAAAAATTCCAAAAAACCCTTAAAAAGTGGCGGTCGGATACGAAATTCTTTCCTGGTCGAAACCAGAAGTTTAAGTGAAAAAATATTCTGAAGCACTGTTCCGTACGTTTGTACAGGCCATTTCGCAAGCACACAGCCATTTCCCACACAGGCCTATCATTTGTGCACACATACAGCACGAGGCAGTAGTCCTAAGTGGAGTCGCACGCTGAACTGAACTCCATGTGTACATGTAGCCATAAGTAGTCTATTGTCAAGTTGCACACAGCACCACGGGGATGCGAGTTTTGTCGTGAAAACCATATTTGCAGTGTTTAGACTAACTTATACTTCACAAATACTTTTACATTGACATGAAGGTAAATATTATTTAATGTCATAAAGTTGTGATTTAATGAAATGATGTCATAATATATCAAATTACATCAAATAGAGGTTAAAAAATCATCTCATGAACCACACCAGATAAATTAATAATCTTGGCATCATCGTAGTGACCTCGAATTATGTCGTACACAGACATGACTCAATTTTGACTTTTTTTCCAGTTGAAACCAGAAATTCAACAGAAAAAGCATTCTTCAGCACTATAGTCTGCAGCCAATGTGATAGGGAAGATGAATATTGGATTTCTAGTGTCTAGTGACCAGTCATATCTCATCATTAACAATTGTTTGATGACGTCATGACAGATCAGAGCGCTCCCTAGCAGCAGTATTTAAAATGGAATATTTTCATATCTCAGAAATTATCAAACAGAATTTCATCACATTTAGGATGATGATAAAAGATATCCAATGTATTACTTCTGTGTGAAGTATAAATTCAGTTATGTGACTGAACCGGAAGTTAATGTATTCAGTATAGCACATTATATGTCATTTTAATTATATATTATGAAAACTCATATCTCCTGAAGTAAGTCTTGTCTTTTAACAAATTTAGAACACTGTGAGTTTGTTTTCTACAAACTCAGTACCTCTAGTTAGCTGTTCCGACCTGGTGGTCG
The DNA here is from genome assembly GCA_029582265.1 of Zoroaster sp. YZ-2022. Lineage (NCBI taxonomy): Eukaryota > Metazoa > Echinodermata > Asteroidea > Forcipulatida > Zoroasteridae > Zoroaster > Zoroaster sp. YZ-2022. Next base: position 27,305,441 of record CM055836.1, read on the forward strand.
GAAGAGCTATTGTTTCTGTCAAGATTTTTATTTTTAGCTGTTCCGACCTGGTAGGTCGGAAGAGCTATTGTTTCTGTCAAGATTATTATTTTTTTTAGCTGTTCCGACCTGGTAGGTCGGAAGAGCTATTGTTTCTGTCAAGATTTTTATTTTTTAGCTGTTCCGACCTGGTAGGCATGGGCGTCAACAGGTGGGGGACGGGGGGGACATGTCTGCCCCACTTTTGAAAGTGGGGGGGATATCATATCGTTTGTCCCCCCCACTTTTCAGAACAATAATTTAAAAAAATGGCAGGCATATGTTCGATTTTTTGTATCAATTGCTGACTCAAATAGAATCAAACTCGATATTAGTGAAAACAGCAATTTTTCGACTCATTATCAAAATCATCAAAAATTAGAGGCAGACGAACCGTTGCCGCCGTGTATGCCTACTAGGTAGACCTATAACGTTACTCACGGAGACAGAGGAGGTGGACGCTTAATATTCCTGTACCGTACAGTAGGAACATATTAGAAGCCAGCCGCGCAGGCATGTTTTCCAACGCTGCTCACTATGCACAAACGGCGTGCGGTGCAGAATGCCAGCGACACTTTTTTGAGACATGCGCACTGAAAGCCAAAGATCGTATTGCGTGTGTATGTATTTTCGCCCCCAGTTCATAGCGTTATACGGGGCGAGCAGGCGATTCGACGTCGCTTGTTTCTAACGTTACTCACGCATCGTGTACGCGCAAAGTGCACTGGTGCAGTGCGGATTGCCAGCGACACATTTCTCATTTCTGACGCGTGTACGGGGTCGGAGGCTCCCCTAGCGCTGGGGGGGGGGGGGGTCAGTTTTTTGTAGCATGATTAGTTTGAACAAATAGTATAAATTTCAATATTTTTTCTTCAAGAAATATACAATTATTTAACAAAATATAGCACCATTTAGCACCTAAGCACCCTTAATTATGCAAACAATCTCTAAGGGCAAGGGGACACCCCCTCCCCTTAGATAACTCCCCAGGACACAGATCACTAATTGGGGCTCATGTCCCCCCCCACTTTTCATAAGCTGTTGACGCCCATGCTGGTAGGTCGGGAAGAGCTATTGTTTCTGTCAAGATTTTTTTTTTTTTTTTTTATTATTAGCTGTTCCGACCTGGTAGTCGGAAGAGCTATTGTTTCTGTCAAGATTTTTATTTTTAGCTGTTCCGACCTGGTAGGTCGGAAGAGCTATTGTTTCTGTCAAGATTTATATTTTTTAGCTGTTCCGACCTGGTAGGTCGGAAGAGCTATTGTTTCTGTCAAGATTTTTATTTTATTTTTTTTATTATTAGCTGTTCCGACCTGGTAGTCGGAAGAGCTATTGTTTCTGTCAAGATTTTTTTAAATTAGCTGTTACGACCTGTTAGTCGGAACAGCTATTGTTTCTGTCAAGATTTTTATTTAAAACAATTATTATTAGCTGTTAGTCGGAACAGCTATTGTTTCTGTCAAGATTTTTATATTTTTTTATTAGCTGTTACGACCTGATAGTCGGAACAGCTATTGTTTCTGTCAAGATTGTTTTTCTTTTTTAGCTGTTACGACCTGTTAGTCGGAGCAGCTATTGTTTCTGTCAAGATTTTTTTCTTTTTTTCTTATTCTTTATTTCCGACAAAACCCTATTGCCTTAACGTGTGAGAGGTCTTGGTGGCAAAAGTCCTTCTTAGGAATATCAGAAAGAGTCAAATCATATACCATATGGAAGCTTATGCCTTGACGTAGTTTCTAAATGTCATTAGACTAAAATTATTAATTAATTAGCTTAGTTATAGTCACGTGAATATTTAATTAGGCAATCTTGTTATCACCATAGCTCAAGAAGTATGCACCCGATCATCAAACTTTTTTCAGTTATACATTTGTGGGGTATTGTAGATGTGCCTTTTGGCCTGCAATGTCTTGTGACGTCATCATGACATCATTTATAGCGCATTTTGTATCTGTGTACAAAACACATGCACTGAAAAAGTTGATGTGACCAAGTCGCTTCCTTATTCGGCAGTAATTCTCCATAATATCTTTGTACATAATACACAAACAGATATGACGTGGGACTTGTTTGCGAGTCCAATTAATTACGATCTTTGTACGCAATAATAATACATAGATTCCATATACTGTAGTACATGCAGTACACACACGTTGTGTAGTCATTGCATTCCTAAATGAAATGAAAGCAGAGTGCGTCCGATTCCTTTCAGTTTCATTTTGATAATTATAATGAGTCCATTACATTGGCGACGAGGATGAAAAGCGGTGAGTATTCTTTTCATATGATAGCATACATTTCTAGCAAAAAGGAAAATTGTAAAAGAGCGCCGGACATTTTCGTAACGTTAAGTCCCATTGTTTTACATGTAATGTACGTACATGTAAGTGCAGCAATATACACATCGTTAGGTTAACCAGTAGCAATATGGCGGAACAACCACTAGCACCGTCGTAACTGAAACAAGGACTTTGAAAACTGAACCATTCACTCACTCCGACGATCAGATATCAACCGGGAAGGCTTGGGAAGATTGGTTATAGGGAATTGAGCATGAATTCCGCTATTTTCGAATTACTCAACCGTATTTTGTAATTTTTGTTTTCTCAAAAAAAATCTTCCCTTCAGTTTGTGCACAAATTAACGTTAAGTAGTAAAGTACCTATTTATTTTGTATGCACGCATTGGGATAGTACTGACCATCAATCCTATAAACAGAATTGGTGTAAAGATGTTAAAGGGACAGTATCGTCACGATCACAGCAGACTTTCTACAAACAGGGCATGGAATCGGCGTCCTGAACACAGTGACTAAAAATTACTGGCTCATTTATGCAGCAGCAACACGAATATGACCTTATTAAGAAACACAATAGTGCATCTTTCTACAAGGAACACATCCTATACCTTGTTAAGATCGCCTTACAAACTTATACGAAGTCACAACACAATGTAATTTGAAGGATAACTGTACAATGAGTTCACTACCCACGCAAACCATTTCTTATAGCTCTGACATACACTTTGTCTTTCCTTTTAACACCAACCTTAACTTACAAAATTATGTATTTGTGTCTTTCCACACTAATGTACACAAGTGTGACATTTAAGGAACATGGACATTGATAATAAAATGAAGTACTTTTTACTCTTAACTTTTTTCTGTGTACATTCCAAGTGCCTTGAGGATTGTGCTTTTCAAAAATTAAGACAACTTTCTAAGTAATTAAGTAATTACAATATGTTTGTAACATGGACAGACATTTATTTAGAAATTGACTAAAAGTACTAATAGAAAAGATTTATTCACCCACATGTTGTCCCTTTATAATGCTATTTCCCTAAGGATTGTTACCTGAATCAAGACAACCCTCCTGGTATTAAACAAATAACAGGGTATCATCTTCAAAATATTATGTTTGTAACGTGGACAGACATTTGTCACAAATTGTCTGTCCACGTTACATCTGGGTATATTTCACATGCTAATTTCTTAAATACCCAGAAGATGTCTTTGTTTTGGCTCATAACAATCCAATAAGTACGAAGCCCGGCAAGGGACAGTGGTAAGAAAAAAATTCAATGGAGTAATCCGTGCGAACGGATTAGTAATCCGTTCGCCAAGACGGATTAGTAATCCGCTCGCGACGGATTAATAATCCGTTCGCACGGATTAGGAATTGCGCACGGTTTAGTAATCCGCTCGCACGGTTTAGTAATCCGTTCGCGCGGTTTGGTAATCCGTTCGCGCGGTTTAGTAATCCGTTCGCCGCGGTTTAGTAATCCGTTCGCGCGGTTTAGTAATCCGTTCGCGCGGTTTAGTAATCCGTTCGCACGGATTAGTAATCCAATAAGGTCATCATCAGAACAACTACTTCCATTGACCTCCGCCATCTTGAATCAAATAACGTGCGTGTGTAACGCATGCGTGTGGCGGATTGCTAAACCGCGCGCATGGATTGTTAAACCGTGCGAGCGGATTACTAATCCGTGCGAACAGATTCTAATCTGTGCGAACGGATTACTAAACCGTGCGAACGGATTCCTAATCTGCGAGCAGTTCCTAACCGCACGAACGGATTACTAAACCGTGTGAACGGTTGTTAAACCATGCGAGCGGATTGTTAAACCGTCGCGAACAGATTCCTAATCCGTGCGAACGGATTCTAATCGTCGCGAGCGGTTACTAAACCTGCGAACGGTTGTTAAAGCGTGCGAACGGATTCTAATCCGTGCGAGCGGATTACTAATCCGCGTGAACGGATTACTAATCTGTGCGAACGGATTCCTAATCCGTGCGAGCGGATTACTAATCCGTCGCACGGATTACTCCATTGAATTTTATTTCTTACCACTGTCCCTTCCCGGGCTTCGTAAAAAGGGGTTAGGGATGTAAATGAAAAAGCATTTGAGCAATTATTTCATTCTATTGTCACTTTCCTGTCAATTTTCAAACAACATGTCTGTCTATGTTACAAACATCATGTCTTAAAGATGATCCTGTAATTTCTTAAGTACCAATATTATTTTCTTATTATTTGTTATGCACAATCATTAAATGCTAAGGAATGTTCAGGAATAGATTAGGACAAAATAGTTGCCTTTATTTGACCCTCCATGTCACCTCCAATAGTTATCATATGTATACCCATTAGTGTGGAAAGACCCACTTATTATTTATTTTGTAAGTTCTTTAAAACAGTTTTCTATATATTTAATGAAGAGTTGTACTTTTACAGATTTTGTTTTGTGTCTCACTCAGCCCTGTAGTGGCTGTCTTCTACAGCCTGTGCATTACCAGTCAACAATTCTTAATTTGGTAGTTGACAAATCTATTAAGACCTGTCCACCATAAAACTCATATACATGTAGCGCCCTCAAGTCACCGGTTTTAAAAGTGACATAACCATTGTTCTTAGCGTTGCAATTGTATTGGGTCAAACTATACACCAAATTGTAAACTTAGTATGAAAAACTAAATTTCGTCATCGTGATGTCATCCGGTTTCCATTTACAGTCTCATGAATATTTAATTAGCAAATCCATTTTGAACCATAACTCAAGAAGTATACACTCGATACTTAAACTTTTTGCAGTTATAGACTTGATGGGTACTGTGAATGTGCGCTATGGTATCGTGACCTCATAATGGTAGTTGACAAATCTATTAAGATCTGTCCACCATAAAACTCATATAGCGCCCTCAAGTCACCGGTTTTAAAAGTGACATAACCATTGTTCTTAGCGTTGCAAATTACAGTGTACAATGCAAAGGGCCGAAAATTAAACTTTATTGTATTGGGTCACACTATACACCAAATTGTAGATAATCAAAAAACTTAACTATGAAAAACTGAATTTCGTCATCGTGACGTCATCCGGTTGCCATTTACAGTCTCATGAATATTTAATTAGCAAATCTATTTTGAACCATAACTCAAGAAGTATACACTCGATACTTAAACTTTTTGCAGTTATAGACTTGATGGGTACTGTGAATGTGCGCTGGTATCATGACCACATAATGACCTCTACTTCCAGTTCAACAGGAAGTTTGAATAAAAATCAATATTTTAGGGTACAAAAACAATGTGATGAAGATTTTTTTAAGTTCGTGTGTAATATATCAACAGTGAGGTTCATAAGTTCAAAGGTTAAAACATAGGAACAGCTTTGTGTTCGTCCCTAGGACAAACACCTAAATGTCTAGTTAGCTGTTCCGACCTGGTAGGTCGGAAGAGCTATTGTTTCTGTCAAGATTTTTATTTTTTAAAATTATTATTATACTTTCTTTCCCGCAAAACCCCATTGACTTAACACGTGCACTTTCTTGGCGGCAAATGGCCTTCTTAGCATTGTCAGAAAGAGTCAACTCATATACCATATGGAAGCTTATGCCTTGACTTAGTTTCTAAATGTCATTAGACTAACATTCTTAATTAATTAGCTTAGTTATAGTCACGTGAATATTTAATTAGGCAATTTTGGAGTAACCATAGCTCAAGAAGTATACACCCGATCATCAAACTTTTTTCGGTTATACATTTGTGGGGTACTGCAGGTGTGCCTTTTGGCCTAGAATGTCTTGTAACGTCATCATGACATCATTTATAGCGCGTTTTGTATCTGTGTACAAAACACATGCACTATGTGACCAAGTCACTTCATTAATCATAAGTGAATCTCAATATGTCTTTGTACATAGTACACACACAAATATCACGGTGGGCTGAAAGCGGTCGAATTAAAAACGATGTCTGAACGGAGTTTTCGTTATTGGATTTTTCCTCTCGGTAACCTACGTACCAGCGGTTTGCCCCGGTGACTGCGGTGATGCACAACTTGTCCATACATGTGAAACTTGTGTCGTTGTAACGTTACGTTAGGATTATTCGGTGAAGTGAAAGACGATCACCGTTTAACCCTTTGTTTACCGCCGGGACTTTTGAGTCCCAGCGCATTTCAAACCCCACTTGCATGTTGGGACGTTTGAGTCCTTCACTATACCATACGTGTAAGCAGTGGTTTGTAACACTAAGGAAGTCTACTGTGAGTCTGATGCATCAGCTTTTTTCCTAAAACTGCAGGAGTAGTGACGCACTATGAAAAGGTAGGTACTAAAAGAACGGTGTTTTTTTTATAAGTTGACCTCATAAATCCCCAATTGTTTTTTTGTAAGGTCTTTATGACCTAAACCTATTAGTGAGAAACCAATCTTTGGTGTAGGAATTTTGTTGTTGTCAAAATAGGCATGAATTTGTGTGGGACCAACTCGTACCTTCGCCAACTCGTACCTGCACTATAGTCAACTCGTACCTTCACTCGCACCAAGTGCACCTTACGGACGTGTCACCATGTACACGGATACAAATGAAGGAACATAGTCACAGATTTGAGTGATGTAACATAATGTTGATGGTGTATACAACGTTTTGTATAGCTGTAGTTGGCAGGGGAAACAAGAAACTCGACATGGAATGAAATTTAGATGAGTGCCATCCATTAACATTGTCATCAATCATATCCTAAATTTTAGGCCATTCTCAGACGGTCCTACTAAAAACCAAAAACTGACGACAACTGACGACAACTCACGACAACTCACGACAACTCACGACAACTTGTTGTGAGTTGTCGTCAGTTGTTGTCAGTCATGTCAGTTGTCGTCAGTTGTCGGTTTTTAGTAGGACCCGGTCCTATTAAAAACCGACAACTCACGATAACCACATTTTCACAAACTGAAAGCCTGTATGTATGCCACTGTCCCTTATAAACATATTTTTAACTTTATTTTTGAGTTTCCAGTGCATTTAGAACGTGTTGTTGTGAGTTGTCGGTTTTTAGTAGGACCCTTCTCAGATAACAATCAAATTAAATAAAATCTTTCTGGACAATTATTTGACATGAAAAGTCCAAAATATTAATGAAACATAAAGTAAACTTAATGTTAACACTAGTATTTGGTGAAAAAATGTGAGGTTAAGCATTATACATGATTCAGAAATTTCAATCACAATATTTACTCAAGAGTAATTCCATTTGGATAGAAACATTCTGTGATCAACATACTCAAATTTAAAGTTTTTAATTTAAAGTTTCAAACAAACTCCTTTCAGCGTTATAGTGTTATAGCATTAAATGGAGAGCAGCGAACATATCTACAAAAATAGCATTGTAATTTTCTTTTAGGATACTCTATTAGAATTAAAAAATTTTAACAAGGAAGTGTGCTTTCTTTTTCATTTACAGACTAGACCCTGAACTCAAAAGACCCCAGTCTCCCTATGGACACAGAGGTCATCCGACGAGGCTCCATCCCTAACAGCCGGCACTGAAGTCGGCCCTACCCTTGAAGGACAACATCTGGTACCCTCTCAGACGGCACTTTGGCAGGCGTATTTGCTGGGTTCGTGACAATTTGGGACTTCAGAAATCAAATCGCACGTGGTTAGTGAGGACAACGCCCAGCATATTACAGTAACCCGAAGGTAATTTGTGAAATCTTTTTTACATGTGTTTTGGTTCCTTGTCAGAAGAGACAGTGAAAAGAGAATGTTGTGTCATTTCAAAGTTCTTCTCGTTTAAGTAACCCTTCATAAATTGTCATTGACTTGCGTGTCCACAAAGTAAAATCATCCCATGGTAAAACAAGCAAGAATTGGTCTGTGTTGTTCTAAGTAAAGATTTGCAGATAAACATCCATTTGTGAAAAATGTTTGTGGTACAATTTGTTCATTAAAAACACAATACTAAATCTATTATTTTCCAATAATTTCTACTGCAGGTTCAACCTCCAGTCGTTGAAAGGCAACATCGTCCCCAGCAGAAGCGACCTGATGAGCCAGGGACTTCATAAGAAGACATATAGAAGGTGGAAGCTGCTGTTTTAAGGGAAGCAAAGGGCTGGAACAAACCTGGTATTGACAAAAAACAACTTTCCTAAATGAAAATAATTTCTTAGGATAATTGGCACATTTCAATAAAGAAGGAACTATTTTTGTCATCTCCTTACAGGACATTGTGGTGTACAAGATAACTGTACAGTTTAATCTGATCACATCAGTGAAATTTTTTATTTACATCCGTTTGCAGTTTGAAAATAAATCTTGAAATTTTACTCTTCTTTATTAAAAGTGCCCATCCCAGAAAGAGTTTTTATCAAACTTAAATGTCTTACAGCAGAAAACAAGAAGAGACAGCAACAATGTTGTACTTTTTAATTTTATTTATTTTGCGGTAACATGTCAACTAACACTGGAACCAACATCATCGGCATTATATAGTTTGGTGAAAATCATCGGCACTATTATGCATATATGCATAAAAATAACACAATTTCATGATCAGAGCAGACTTTTAGCAGGGTATGGAATCATTATCCATCATTTAAAGATGACTGCAAATTACTGGCTTCTTTATATAGCAGAAACGGTAATATGACCTTATCATGTGGGAAATTATTTCCAGTCACGGAGTTAATCCAAAACAAACACTACGATTCCATGACCTGTGACGAGATTTTTTATATCGATTTCTGGGAAAAACACATAAAATGCTGGTTTTCAAATTTTTAAAGTTATGGAAAATACCATTGGAGATGAGTCTTTATCAAGAATATATTTGAAGTTGATGTCATGATTGATTTGAGTTTCATGAATAAAGAGTTTAACTCATGATTGTACATGAAATAATAGTTTCTCTTGTATTTATTTGTAAATGGTCCAAGTCACATTTCATTTTAGACCGTCACATCGACCTAAAATCGGGCACTGCATCTTTAAGGTCTCAACCCAATGGTCAATTTCAAGATCAGGGTTAGGCCTATAACTTATGTTGGGGGTCGCATCATAACATTCATAGTCCAACAAGAACGGAACAGCTTTGTGTTCGTCTGTAGGACAAACACCGGTAAAAAAAAATTGATCAAGAGCTTTAGTGATGGTAAACAAAGGGTTAAGTAGTATGCCGCCCTGTTGTGACAATCATTAACTGTCAAGATTTTGAGGTTTGTAGCGCAAATAGCATGCAGCACCGTTACAAGAGGCTCGTTTTAAACCAATTAATTGTAATCCTACGGATGTTAATGATCTCAAACGGTTTTTATAATGTACCAAATCCCCCAAAAGATGTCAATGCGGTAAATATAGATATTTTTTATTTAAGCATTCGTTTGTACACGGAAGCTGCAGAGTGAACATGTGATTAACTTATTGGCCTCAAATAGTGAACAAATAATTATGAATCAGGACACCAAATAATATTTTATGTTTTAATGTTTTAATCACATATGGCATATTGCACAAACAAGTACCATACTGTGACAACACCAGAACTTGAGTCCGGTACACTAGACTGCTCAGCCATGACACTCCAATACCTCCACCATCCCTGACTACAAACAATGCTTTATAATTAGTCTTTCAGTGGCGTAACTAGACTCCAATTTTCAAGGGGGAAATTGGGGGTGCACCACTTTTCTAGGGGGGGGGGCATGTCAATACTTGAACATTTTGTATCCTGTGATGTGACATGGGGACCTATTTTTTCAACATTCTGAATGGGGGGGCACCCGTCAAGTACACAGACTTCAGCTTGGGGGCACATGCCCACTTAAATAGGCCAGACAGTCTTAATACAATGACGTTCTGCATTTTAAGTTAGGTTAGGTCTGAAATTTCAACATACAACAAAATAACCGGAACAGCTCTGTGTTCGTCCAAAGGACAAACACCTAAAGTCTAGTTCTAATTGATTCTTAAAATCAAATATGGATCCTGGCTAACACCTTGAACAGAATTGTTATATTTGTTGCATCATGTTGTGTTCAGCATGGTTAGGATTTGAAGATCCAGTAATATGGTTGAGGGTGGTGGGTGATTCCTTCTCCTACATTGTACATGTATATCTTATACTTCGACCCTAGCAGAGTTTTCTTAAAGTCAAATGCACAATAATAAACATGGTATCCCAATATTTGACATGTGAATACTTGTGGCTTGATTTGCATGATATGGGATGCAGTGTGTGAGGACCATTTTAAACCCCAGACGCTATGAATAACTTGACCTGAAAATGCCCTGAAAATCTTTTACCGTAAATAAATAGTTCATGACAATTTCATGATGACACAACATAACACCGTGAAATTGCCATGAAATACTCGTGGCAGTTTGGGGCAGACGCTCATTAATTCTCGAGCACCATGAATTTGCAGTGAAATCACCGTGGACATTATTGCTAATATCTGAGAGGAAGAGGAACTGTGAAATTGCAGTGAAATTACGGTGAACTGTTATTTCAAGGCAAAACGGATTTTCAGGGTATTTTCAAGGTGAAGTTGTTCATAGTGAGATATGGTTAGAAACTAAATCTAATAGTGATCATTTCAATTGGCACCTCAGACAGAAAAAAAATTAAACAATTTACCAATAGCATTTAGAGGTTTTCCTGTTAATATTAATTTGTCATGTCAAGTTGTATGCGCTCTGCAATGCTGTGTACATAAATTTCCCTTTAAAAAACATGGATTTAGGTACATGTTTTTTAGTCATAACTCCCAACCCTTTATCTTACAAACTAGTTCCAAATGGAAAACATTACTTAATATATCACTTTTCAAATGGTATAAATTTAAACATGTTGGGGTTTATTTGTGCAACTTAACCCATCTTCGTTATAATAATAAACTTTGTTTTTCTACCCCCAGTCTAATGATCTACACAGTGTTAGCCAGAGACCCAAGGTAATCACTGAACTACATCAAGCAGAGAGAGAGAGAGAAGATCTAGACAGTGTCAGCCAGAGACCCAACTTCAAGCAGAGAGAGGAGAATGATCTAGACAGTGTTAGCCAATAAGACCAAGGTATTCAGTATTCGCCTCGTGCATATTGTAGCCCTCTCAGCGGTGAAATGTACTTCAGCCTGAGCTCTGGGGCTTTACGGTTCCATTTACAGTGTCTTTACTGTACAAATATATCACAACAGTATGGTCAAGCGGCAACACTTGAATGATTAGTAAAGTAATTTTATATGGAAACCATAACTTCTCACGGCTGAATTTCACCCTCTCAACCATATACTTTCCAAATCTCACACCTTTTCCTATGTTTTTTAACCTCTGGCTGCACTTATCATTAAGTATGAAGAGTTTTTCTACCTGAAAAAACGAGATCTCAGCGGCCATTTTGTTAGAAGTGAAAACTTTTCCCTGGTAACCGTTAATACTAAAATGGAGCCAAAGCGCATGCAAGCGGTTAACCAGTGATATGCTAACTTTCACGTCACAACCATAGTTATGGTTGGCAAACTATGAGTAAGTTACATGTATAGTGAAGATTGGCTATGCGTGTAGCAACTGTGCCATTTGTAACCACATGTGTACCAGTGCTGTAGGTCTCGAGACCAGTCTTGGCCTCAGTCTCAGATGAACGGTGAAAAATATGCTGCTGTAAAAAATCAAGGGAAATCCTTGTTTTAAAACATGTTTTTGCACTTGATTTTTTTTTCATAATAAATTATTCTTGATCATGTTATCATTATACAATACAGCTCATAACTAAAACCTTTATGAACTCTCATTTATATAATTCCACTAGGCATATATTTTAAACATACAAGGAAGTTTATTTTTGATGTAAAGTAAGGATTGATTATTAAGTGTTACGTGCAAACACTTCCTTGAAACTGTTTGGTTTTTTTCTTTCTTTTTTTTTCTCCTCGGTGAACCTAATTTTCCTGAAAATGCTCATTCTTGTCAAGTTCAGAATGACATCACATTTTGCAGTTACACTGTACACTCCTAGATAACTCTAATGATGATGATCACGTAAGAGTTTCAACACTACTTGATTTTCTATTTAATAATAGTAATTAATTTTAATACATACATGTACATTGCGCCCTCAATGCCTAAGACACAACGGTCATATGCATGTGTGCCACAATTAAGTGTACTGTTTATGTGTATTGTATGCACACATCACATTCACTGTACTGTTCATGTACATTATACAGTGTACATGTCCGGTACATTGTCTACAAAGCTGAATACACATTCTGTGAAAACAAACAAGCTTGCATAATTATCACATTTGCAAAATACCTTAAAAATAAATACCTAGTAAACTTAAGATGTTTCATTGGCAATTTTTCAGGTCTGGAAAAGTTGCGGATTCTTCAAGAAGAGGCAAATCTTAAAAACAAATTGTAACCATGATGAAGCACACAGAGAAGTTTATGAGCAAAGTTTATGAACCTCCCAAAACTATCCTCATTCCCAGGGCTTATGACCAGCCTCGTACCCACTACTAATGAATGCTTATAAACAACACACAGATGACATGATTTAATTTAAGGATTAGAGATTTAACCCTATGATACAAGTGAACCTCAAATGAGACTGGATACTTTACAGCATCAATGCCCTTACCATGTAGATGATGTTTTTAAATAATTGCATCACCAGGTTTCAAATAACATGAAAAAAATCATATCTCTTGAAACCAAAAGAAATAAATCCTTTTAATAAGTGAATAACGTGAACTGTGTTCTTCACATACATGTATCTAAAATGACCTTGACATCTACTCCAAATGGGAAGTTCAAATTTGTTTAAGACAAAAATCAGAAAATCGTTTAAAATAATTGCATGAGTTCTACTAGTAGTTCTATCATCAGACAAATTATATAATATTGTTGGCATCAAATAGAGGTTTAATATTTCCAAAAATCATATCTCATTAACCACAAAAGATATTCACAATCTTAGCATTATCTTACAGACCTTTGAATTATGTGAAATTATTTTACCATGACAGTCACCAGCCTTGGTCATGCTTTTTCCCAATGTTGGGGCAGATTTTGCCAGTGGCCTTGACCTTCACAGGCGGCTAAGCAAATGTCTTGACCAGTTGGATACTGTTTGGCCCAAAAACTGGTGCTGACACGCAGAAGCTTAATAGGAGGAGCAGGGAGTAGTTACCATGGCCTGGTTGTAGCTTCTCTTGTGAACCTCTTCTTTGTGCTCGTCATAGTCTTGGACTTGGGCTTTCTTGCCCTCTCCCTTCTGTACGTGTGATTAATCATCGCAGTCGTTCCCAAGCTCATTAATTTCATACTCGGTTGCCCAGCCCAAAGGACTGGTCTCGACTAGCTACAAGCTTTTTAGCCTTATATATTTTGGCATGAATGACTTATTTCATGTTTTACAGGGGTGAAAATGTTTGCTTTTTAAAACCCAGAAGGGTTTTTATGACCTCAGTGGAAGGTCATCTAACATGGCGTATTTAAATTTGTTACCATAAAAAAGTTTTTAAGTTTACAAAAAATATTTACTTTTTTCTTTTTACACATTTTAACAACAATTTATTTCTAGGTTGTAGCCCAAATCCTTGCCAAGCCAAATCTCTTGCCAGTTCACAAGTCTTTCTGAGCTGAATATCTTGCCACTCAAACCTTCTTGCCAGGAAGTCCAAAGTGTCTTGCAAGCCAAATCTTCTTGCCAAACAAACCTTGCCAAACACTATGAGATACTTTTATACATTTTAACATCAATTTATTTCTGGGTTGAGCCAAATCCTTACCAAGCCAAATCTCTTGCCAGTTCACAAGTCTTTCTGAGCCGAATATCTATCCAAACCCTCTTGCCAAATCTCTTGCCAGTCCAAATGTTGTTACCCAAACATTGCCAGACCAAGTGTCTTGGAAGCCAAATTTTCTTGCCAAAAACAATTTGAGATCCTTTATACATTTTGACAACAATTTATTTCTGTGTTGAACCAAATCTCTTGCCAAGATAAATCTCTTGCCAAGCCAAATCTCTTGCCAGTTCATAAGTCTTTCTGAGGCAAATATCTTGCCAAAACCCCTTCTTGCCAAATCTCTTGCCAGTATCCAAGTGTCTTGCCACCAAACGTCTTTTCAAGCCAATTTTCTTGCCAAATAAATCTTGTCAACACATATATGAGATCCTGGGGGGTGGTTGGGGTGACTGGGTGTACTTTATGCTAACATTGGCTGCTCTTGATTGTCATTTGAGCATGTAGGGGAAGAGAGGGATGATGGCAGAGGCTCGACCTAATTGTTGGCTAGTAAACGACTTGCAAGTTTGTGCCTCTGGACACAAGTTCCTGTGGATGGTGGTAGAGTCATTGGAACATATCCGGCAAAAATCTGATGGCCTGGCTGTATGCTATGCTGGTTTGAGGTGTCGGAGATGACAACTGCTGGAATAAGGCGTTTGATGTTTGGCTGTCGGTTTAACATTAAAGATCTTTGGTGATCTGTTGTCTTACGAACAGCAACATCCGGAGAACTTGGTCTCTCTGGATGAGTACTCTGGGAGGACTTGTTTGGTTCTGTGAAAAGGAATTCATGGGAAAGGGAGTACTGAGCTCTCTTCATTACTGAGATGCAAATGGAGAAGACATTATTGATATTATCAAACCACCAGACCCTTGGCGGACATGGAGCTAGAGGCAACATGCACCACTAGTTGCTCTCTAAAGGCAGGACAATCGATGCTGCCCTGCACTGACCCATTATGGCCCGGATGTTCCAGGCCATGGGTTTCCAGAATGAGAGCAAGTGATACATTTGATCAATACATCTTCTTTCTACTGACATGGACAGTGCTCTCTGTTGTTCCTGGTGGCTCAATACCTGTAGAATCATGTTGGAATCGGTGGTTGAGAGCAGACCGAAGTGGTGGCCTACAGGCGTGTCTGATTCTGAGATGTTGACTTGGACCTTTGGTCATGAAAACTGTCTTTGAGGGTGGTCTTTGTCCCTACCCAATGCACGGTACAGCACAGACCTTGCAAGAGACATGAGACAGATGAGATTGGTGGTGGTACAGGTGATGGATGACCTTTGGTCTGTATATGGTTTGATGGCATAACTTTTGAAGAATCCCACCTGGACACAAGGTGTTCTCAACAAGCAGGTGCACTAGGAAATATACCTAAAAAGTACTCTGTTGGCCGTGTGAGGACTAACAGTGTCAGGAATAATTGGGGATCTCAGCGAACATATCCATGGATCCTCTACTGAATGGATGTCTAAATGTCAACATTATGGCTTTTCTGGAATGGCATGGAAGACGATCTTAAAGTGAGCAGAATATGGTGGTAAGTGCTAGTTATTTATGTACAGGACGAGAGAAAGAGGGGTGATAAATGACAATGAGGGATCTTTCTTGTTGGCACTGTTATGACAGTTCGGACTTCTCATAAACTGAGACCTTTGATAGACACGGTGACCTTCTTGATAGCCAGTTAAACCATTTAGCAGTTGTGACCTCTCCTGAGCTGTGTAAGGTATTTCTTAATTCTTGTGAATGGTGTTCAAGTCGGAGTCACTGGAAGATATCTGGTGAAATCTGTGGGCCCTGACTGTATGGTTTGCTGGTTTACAGTGTCGGGGATGACAACTGGAGGAGGGAAGGTATTGGGGGTTAGCTTGACCCGTAGGTTTAACATAGGAGATCAGTGGTTCGGCTGTTTGTCTTCTCCCTTATGCGGCTAACATTTGGAAAATGGGTCTCTGTGGATGGGTACTCAGTTGATGATTATGTGGAAGGAATTTAATGTATATGGTCTTTGTGAGCAATGAGCTCTTTTCATCATTGGTAATAGATAGAGGAGACATCATCAATATAGCCCTACTTAACCCCAAGGTTCCACAGAACTGAGGCATATGGCATCAACATGTGTTCTTTTAATTGCATAACCTTACTCTAAGTGAAAACCTATTGAAGATGCCATCAATGGTGTTTCTCTCTTAAGTTTAGCTAGAATTAAGACGCATGTTTGCCTCTAGTTCCATGTCGAACCTCGAGTCGAGGGATGCGCTATATCGTTGATGCCTTTCCCCTACCCTAAATCAGTGGATGAACAGAGGCTCGATTGCCTTCTGAGTGGCAACAATCCACATGAATTCCTTCCACAGAATCGTCAATCGAGCACCCCATTCACGAGACCTATTCCGTTTGCGGATGTTGACTGTGTGAAAGGGAAGAATACAATGAAGCTTTCAACCGCAGTAGCTATGGTGAAACCCCGCAGACGAAACACCAATAGTTTCACCCAACAGTTACCTACCCTGGCATTGCAAAATTGGTATAATGTGGCACAGACCAGGAATTTCACTGGTATGTTCTGTTGACCCCTACTTTGTTCATCATTCACAGGAACTAAAGAGAAACACCTTATGTCCAGAGGGCAGAGTTTTGTAAGCTGTTTGTCTCGTCATCAAGAAGGGGTCGAAGTCTCTCTTGGGGCCTTTGTTTTTGCTGGGATGAAGGCCCATCAAGATTGTGCCTAATTGGAGAGAGTTCCCCTTATTGCCACTTATCACCCCTCTCCTCTCCTTCCATACATGAAATAACCTTTAGTACTGCAAAAAACCATCGTTAATCCTGCTCACTTTAGATATGCCTTCATCATGCCATTTACTTTCGGGGAACCTATATGTTGCCATTTGTAACATCCACATGCATAGGAATTCATTGTTTGGGAATTGATGTCCCTCTATTCATGATACTGTTCATCCTCATATTCAATGGGGTTTTCTTCAAGATTGGTGGCTTCCGTTACTGTTTGCTTGAGACATATATTTGTTATGAGGGTCGGTTTCCCCTTCAAAAGTATCTTGTCACCATAGCTATATATAAGACTGTAAAGGCCATTATCTTATCATCATCAATTCCATTCATATCTATATCCTGCGTAGGGTCTGTGTGGGTACTGAACATTGGTGAGAAGCCTAAACCCCTCAAAAGAGGGTTTTGTGGCCACCAGATCCACAATCCCGGTACCACGTAAAGCTAGACACACCTGTTGGACCACCACTTCTGTGTCCTCACTCTATTTCTGCGCGGTATGATTGGGGGCTATGGGTCACCAGAGAACTGTGAACCCAGCTTGACCAATCTCAGCAGAGAGAAGATGGCGGATCAATGTCTGTCACTTCACTCCACTAATCTCTATGGTCTTAACATCCAGGTCGGTTGGGCGGTGAGAGACACCCATCTTTGCCCGCTCTCTCTTTAGGAGTAAACCAGTAGGATGCATGTTGTTGACCTCCGCTCCATGGGCCTTTGGGGTTGGTGGTGGTACATCGATGATATCTTCTTCATATGGACTGGTGATGAGAGACGACCCTGAAATGCGCCTTTCCCATAAATTCCTTCCACAAAATCATCCGAGCTACTCAGCACCTCAGGCTTCCTCCATTCAGAGAGACCCATCTTGGCAGATGTTGATAGTAAACTGTGGTTGAACCACTGAATCTCTGTGTTGAAGTTGCAGACAAACACCAAGAGCTTCGCTCTATCAGTTGCTCTCTCCCCCGGCACTGAAAAATTCCACAGCACAACATGCAGACAGACTTTCGACTCAGACTTTTAACTGTATGATAATGGCTCCTGCTTGCCATTTACAGGGAACTACAGAAACACCACATAATGTCCACAGGTCACACCTTAAAAGTTGTTCCTTCTGTAGCCATCAAGAAGGTCAAGTCTCTGCCCAGGGCCTATCACCCCTCTCTCTCCTGCTTATACAACATCTTTGTATACGTTCCTGGAAGGGTGTCATCTCAGAGGGGGTTTGTTGGCATTTAGTACTACTCAGTCATGAGGATCTCACAAATCTTGCCCGCCTTAAATCTTGTCATGGGCGCGCCAAATTTCATATGCCAAAATCTCCCTGCAACGCCAAAATCTCCTTACTAAACTCTTTTCTCCCTTGCCCAACAAACCTTCTCTTGCCATGCTAATCTCTCTACCACGCCAAATCTCTGTTGCCGCCAAATCTTCTCTTACTATGAGACAATTTGGTTCCAAATCTTGGCAATAAATAGTTATCTGTACTGGATCTAAGTGAAATAAGTAATATTTGTTATATTCAAAAGGGGAATTGGCATAACAGTTATAGATGATGTTTAAATACTATTCCAATTGCTAAATCCTCTAGAAATTGAGTGTTGTGTTTGTGCCAAAATGTACATGTGTACATGTTTACCTTATGCATTTAACCTCCCACTGTTGCTGCAGTAGGAAACTGATACAGAGGTTCAAAACCCAAACAACTGCCTGTTTTGACTGTTGACTAAATGTGCACACAAGGGAAGCTTTTAACTTGGTTTTTACTGTTATTTGACCACCCTTGGAACAATGCTGGATAATTGCTTTTACAGTCAAAAACTGGTTTAATCATTTCCTAACCTGTAAAATACTTACTTCTAGGGAGGTTTGGCAGTGTTAGAGCTTTTAAGTGCACTAGATATACCTTGCCAAGTACATGGTTATCCATTTTGACTGATTTTTGACCTTCAGGTAGTAGGAGGGTTAATGGAAAAGAAATGCTGTTTATGCTTTTATAAATGTGTTTATTCAAGTTTACAAACCTCCACAGCAGCAACATTTTGCGAAATTAAGGAACTTCATTAGAATGTGTATTAAGAAACATCTTTATCACCAAAGTGATCAACGCGCGGCGCGCACGACAACACGGATCGGGTTTTCTCAATGGGCATTCATATTTTGAATTGGCCTTTCGTTAAAGCGGCAGGCTTATGGGCTATTTTCCATGTCAAACCTTATGCGCCCAGGGTGGATCATGGTACAGCCAATCAGGGGCGTGGCGGGAGTTTTTCCCGCTTTTTAGGCCTCCACCAATAGTTTGTCTGTTGGCAAACTTTGGTGAGAGTTTCTGAGCCAATCAGGTTAACGGCGCTGTAAAGTTGGCGCTTGGTGAAAAGCAAACCAGTGCGGTTTGGGGCATTCTTGTACAGCTCCCCTTGTTTATTAACAAGTCCATGGAGTTTTGGGTTAGCAGTTTATGTTTTTTCAACAAATTTTACTTTTCTTCGGTGGATACCAGTTCTGTGTATGCGATTAACCTAGTTCTGGCGACGGAACTTTTCCACAGCGGACCAGTTCGGGGTTGGTTGTAACAAATATTTATTTTCACGGAACTAACGTTATTGTAAAATTTCTTGATGGGCAGATCGACTGAATAGCATGCGACTCGTGAAACCGTGGAGGACGGCTCGTCTGGCTACACAAATTTTTTGGATTCTTCATCATTACCAGAAAGAGTTTTTGTGACAGTAGTTCATCTTCAGTGTAACAGTTAGCCAGTTAGATCTTCTGTTGCCCTATGCGGATTGTTTAGACCACCGCAGTACATCGGCCTTCACACCTCTTACGTTTTGTTTTGCGGTGCCGTACAACCTTTTAACTGGGCTGAATGTTGTTACAAGGGAATAGGGGCATATACGTTGAACGTTAACTTTACACCATTTACGGGCGACCTTGAGTCCGGGTTCCTCCCGGCTACAAGCCCTTGATTGCAATTGCACTTGCAGTTAGTTCATTGATCTGTTGTATTGCGTCAGTCATTTCACGATGCCGCGACTGGCGTCGGGTTCGCTTTCTCCAGCTCCGGGTTATGGGGTGAGGTACCTAGAGCTCCCCCTACTGAAGGATAGCTGTAGTCGCCCCCCCCTTCCCATTAGTTTACCAGGTTCATCGCATGACACGGTGAGAGGTTTTCGGCCCCCAGCTCGGTAACCACTGTCTGGCTGTGCCACTGTTTTCTGGATATGCTGGATCTGATGCTGGCATGACCACCCACCACATACCATCCGTTCCAGTCGCGGTTGCCCTAGTGTACCCTTGCATACCTTTAATGATTGTGGTAATCCCACTAATGGGACTGGTTTTGTTGCTAGTTGTAAAAAGCCTAATAATAATATTACCATTTTAGCTCTTTTTATCAAGGCATTCTTTGTTTATACTCAATATCCTAATTTTCCAGCCCAAATGGAGGTATTATTGTTTGTTATTATTGTTTTCCATGGCAATGTTTGTTACATCGTTAACAACTAAAATGGGTACACTTTTATAAACTGTTTTGGCAATTCCCAGGTACACCTTCATAAAGTTTCAGGGCCGTGGAAGATAGTATTTACAATATGGCAGTTTCCTTTTGTTTTACCAACTTGTTTAAAATGGTAAACAATACCAAAAGCCAATATCAACTGTGTACTGAAAACGTAAACAGTAAAAGTGAATAACTTGATAACACCGTGAGTCCGGTTTGTATGAGTAAAAAGATTTCAATTGAAACTATATTCTCTATCATAATCAAAGATTTAGCATAAATGGCATTTTAAAAGGGGTTGCGGTCCCTCATTATAATTTTAGTGCCCCAGTCATTTATGGTCCAGTGTTTGGGCCTTAATCCCTAAAAAATTTCTGTTTTAAACCAAGCCCGGCACTAAAGTCAATAGCGCCAGCCGTTACAAGTACTAGTAGTGAGTGGCATTGTGCAATCAGTGCAAACATAACTCTCTGTTCTGCCAAGCATTAGTCACCAGCTCCCTACAGTTACAGGGGATGTGGTCACTGGAGCCTCAAGTTTTTCCCTCAGCATGTTTTTCTCACCGAGGCGCTGCGTGTACTCGGATTTGGCTTCTTTAACTAGCTGGCTCCTCATTGGCGATCACACACCAATTTTACTGTTGGGTGATTACATTTTCGCGGTCATTGAAAGTGAAAGATTTGGAGTGTAGATGCTTACTTGGCATGTCAATTTTGTTTTTGGTTCCTTCATGCTTGCCAACAAGCTCATAGGTCTTCAGGTTCTGAGGTTTGCTCTTGTGGTTAGCGGCCCGAATTGTAAGATGTTTCTCACGCCTGGCTTCTGGCCATGTGTGTGCAGCATGCTGCCTCTATGGATAATAGTGCTGGGCAGCGCTCTCGTACAGCATTTACCAAAAGCGTTGGTAATCCAAAGGCCATACAGGGTGCAGGTCGCGTTGTTGGTCATTTCTAAATTGCCACTTCAGTTTAGGGTGCCTATTATAAAAAAAATATAAAAATTAAAAAAAAAAAACCTGGGACTTTGTGTCTCATTTCATCATCTGTCTTTCCCACAAGGAAAAGGGGGCCGAATCTTTCATTGGTAAGGGTAGCATAACAGTGGATTATCGTCATTTGTTGATGTAGGGGTTTGCAGGCAGGCTGTAAATAACGGCTTGCTGGAGGCAGGCATTAAATCAGTTTTCGGGTCTTGCCAGTTTCCCCTACGTGGTTACTGAGTTTTGGGTTTTCAAGTTTGGGGGCCTAATTTATCGGATTGACAAAGTGCCCGCCGATGGGATGTTCCATTTCACCCGCTCTTTGGGAAGTTGAGCACTTTTTCTGGGTTCCAGCTTCAAGTGAAAGCAATTTGGCACATTCGAGGTTTGGTCACATTATCTGGTTGATTTTCTCTTTGTTGCGTTTAAAACTATCCTCATACCGGCCTGGAAATCGACAACGTTCTGAGGGTAGTCCCGTCCCAAAGGTCAAAGTTCAAACCACCGCGCAGATTCAACTTCGATCATTGGTGTCAAAAGCTGTTTGAACAAATTCAACTTTTAAAATCGCCGAAATTTTTCGTGTAAAGAAAGGTGCCAGCGTGCGTTTTACGGCGTATTGCACCCGACAGTGGGCCCTCAAGCAGCTGCATCACAGGGCAGTGCGCTTTTCTACAGGGCCGGCTTCGATTCGGTCATGTGGCTGCCCTTGCAGCCATAACCGTCTTTACTACATTTCCCCCGCGGACAAATTGGGATTCAGTTGTTGCTCTTGATCATTCAACGATGCTGCTGTAACCATCGGCTATATGGCTTCTTTCCGGCGAAAGGTTTTGGCCCGCGCTGTCCGTCAGTATGGGCTAGTTCCCTGTCCATTGCTTATGGAAGTTCTCTGTTGACCCCCTTTGTTGGTGAACTGCAGGGTGTCTGCACGGGTAATATCGCTGTTGGGGGGACTATAAAATAAACAACGTCGCTTTTGTATGTTGACAATTAGGAGTAATGGTCATGCAATGCCCAAATTAATATAATTTATGGCAGTGCATATACTCATGTTCTATAATAACATAGTTGCACTTTCGGTTTTCAGATGGGGCACCGGCCCTAGCTCCAAGGTCTGCTGGGCATTGACCTCTTTACCTGAAGGCTCCCTACTTGTCGGCAGCGAAATGGGATGGTTAGTTTGTGTTTTCCATAAGAATACACACACGTTTATAATGAAATGGGTGTGCCACGCTTTTAAAGCACATCAAGCTCGCTGTGTTCCAATCAAGTTCCCGCAAGACATTGCAGGTTTCATCTCATGGCTGTCTTTACTTTTACTATTTCCCCATCCACAATTAATACATATGTGGCAGGGTGGGTGTTTTTTGTAAATTTAGAGGATGGGCTTGTCCAACCACAATTTTATTGTGGCAAAATTGCTGGTAGGGTTTACAGGCGACGGGCTAGGCAAGATGAGCGATTGCCGACCATTGTCGCTGTGCCGACTTTTAGAGTATGGCCTGCTGTATGGCTTCCCCAAATTTGAAAGCATACTTCGGCAGCTTTTTTCGGCCTTTTGCACGCTTTGGGAGTTTACCGCTAAATTCCACTTACCATATGCAAGAGTTCGCGTTAAGCAGTATTCCGGTGTGTGTTTTGTGGCAATCAATTGTAGCATGTCTGCGGTCCCACATACGTCATTCTAAAACTAATCAGCTGGCCTCCACAGGGGTTCATATCGCGCGGCTGCAGGTGATGGCAATCTGTCCAGTTACCGCTTTGGTAAGGGTATTTTGTGCCGGGGAACAATTGTCCGGCCCCTCGTTCGCCATGCCCCGGTGATCCCCTCACACGGTATCAGTTCGCCAGTAGCCAGGGCTGCTTTGTTGTTTGTGGGTGGGCGGTGGATCGCTATCGGCCACATCCTTCCGGGATGGGGCTGCGGCCCACAGCTGGCACAGGGTGGCCCGGCCAGACATAAAGGGTCTGGTCGCTGCCGAATCTAATCTGGTGTGTTGGGAAAGGCTGAGGAGGTGCTCACTTGAAAGG
Organism: Zoroaster sp. YZ-2022; assembly: GCA_029582265.1. Classification (NCBI taxonomy): domain Eukaryota; kingdom Metazoa; phylum Echinodermata; class Asteroidea; order Forcipulatida; family Zoroasteridae; genus Zoroaster; species Zoroaster sp. YZ-2022. Next base: position 27,328,860 of record CM055836.1, read on the forward strand.
ACCTCATTTGGGTTTGGTTATCAGGTTTGGCACCTATCCCTGCTTTGACTATTTTACTAGGGTCGTCGATTTGCGTCTCATGACGGGTTCACTTTGAGACAGCCATCACTTCGGCCTCTGGGCATTTGCCGCAAAAGGGTTTCTACCCAAGTTATTGTAGTTTGGTCAGACATTCTCCTGAGAATGTTCTATTTTGCCACTTTCAAAAATCCACGAGAACCATCAGCAGCCAATTGTTGGGTGAACGCAAGAGTAAAAAAAGCTTGGGGGCTAGGTACCGCAGCTCCCAGGTTTATCTGGTCGGATGCCAGCCTTGATGCTCTTTGGATTGGGTCCATCTGTCTCCGTGCGGCTTCATTTTCGCGTTAATCTGTGTAATATTCTCAATCAGTTGTAACTGTACTCTTGTAGGGTGTTTTTGTTCTGTTCCCTTTGGGGGGCCGCTTCGTGGTGTTTCTAAGTACCAGCACAACTTTTCCCACTTTTGGGCAAGAATTCTGGGCAAGTGCACCAATAACAGTTACTAAACAGAAAACAACCTCAAATTAACATGAGACGAACCTCCGTTATTTACATGTTATCAAGTGTTCAGTATAAGGCGGGATCTCCTCGGCTAGTTCAAATCAAGAAGCTTCCTAGGTGGGGCCGAACAATTTTGCCAGTTTGATTCATATTGTATTGATTCATATGATATGCTGTGTATTAGCATATATGTTACATGTGCATTATAATTGTTTGTTATTGTCAACATTTAAATGTATGTTTTAATAACTATCCCCATTGAGGTTAGTGGGTGCCAGGTCTGGGTATGTACAGAGCCTTTGGGCACGGGTAGGGTGGTCCCAGCTGGTTTTTCTCTGAAAGGCCTTGGGTATCTCAAGGTGTGTGTTTGTTTGTCTTTATCAAATGCTGTTGAATGACCAAATCCATTGGTTTAGCCCATAGTCTGGTATTCCGGTTGGTTGATGGTACAACCTCTTTGAATAAAAGCTTAAAGCTTGAAAGCTGTGCCAAAGTGGCATTCAAATGAATTTATGGTTAGAATTGAAAGTGCTATTTATTGTGAGTTTGAGTATAATAACTTTTTATCCCTTTGCACAAATTATTGTGTCACATTGCACAATAAAGGAACAAACAAACAAATTGTTTTATAAATAGTTCTTTCTTGAGTAATTTCTTGATAGTGGTATGGCGTCTGGGATTGACAATTTTCTCCCAGATGGAGCTTTTCTACAGAGGAGGGTGTCTTGGAGGTGTCATGAATGGTTAAAAGACGCTGAGGAGTGTTGAAGTGTCTTGGAGCGTGCTACGTCATGATGCTAGATGGTAAGAAGATGCAGTGGAGTACAATTGGAGTGTGGATGTCATGATGCTAGATGGTAAGAAAATGCAGTGGAGTGCTGAACCAATTGAGGTGATGTCATGTGATGCTAGATGGTAAGAAGACGGTGGAGTGCTGAAGTGTCAATTGGACGTGACAGTGATGCTGACAGGGTAAGAAGATGCCAAGTGTTTCTAGTTCTTTCTATTTACAAACGATGTATTATATCATTAATAACGTTATCATCTCTGGATTGTACCACTCATCAGTTATTAGTAAAGTGTGCATATCCTAAAGTCAAGATCAAGGAAGTCAACATGTTAAGAAACAAGCAACAAATGAACAATGCGCCACATGTTCGTCTAGCAGTTTCTTGAAAGTGTTTGGCAACTTAATTGTTATGGTATTCACTTTGGTTTAAGATTGATTAAGACATTTCATATTGACATTTCATGTACTTATTTTATATTTAATGTGTTCTGATAATATGATAAATAGACATGATAAAATAGACATGATTAAAGCTTCACTGATGTTACTCAGCTTCACCTGATGTTACTCAGTTACAGCACTCTAGTATGTTTCCTGAGTGTCCACCGGTAAACTCTGTGGGTCTAGAGGTAAGACATTTGCACCATACTATGAAGGTTGTGTGGGCCTGAACCCACCTGAGTCAATGTAGACACACTAGCGCCGCGTATGTAGTGCTGAACTTAGTTAGTGAAGGCATAATATATCACCAAATTTATTAGCTAGAGAACACTATAATGCTAGAATTTCCATCTAGTTTAAAGGTCATTTCTAATTTAACAAAATTGTTCACTTGTCCACTTGTTGTCTGAATCGGTGTCTTGATTAGTATAGGTGGTCAAACGGTGGTTCGCGGTATCATTACCACCAATAGCAGTTAATTTCTGGTTTATAACTTTTATGTTGATGAGAAACTGAAATTCAACTTAAATTATGCATAGAGAAACAAAATGTGCATATCTTTGGATTTGGCCCAAGTCTCAGCTTACACTAACTACATCACACTGAAAATAGAAATTATCATAGAAACATACATGCGCTTGCAAATTATTTAACTGTATATGTTAAAGATGCATGTGGTGGACAATGCATCGGATTCCAGGCTACATGCAAACGTTCTGTTACTATAGCTGCTTATGTTTTTGCACTTTGCAAATTTATCTCAACTTGATGTGGGTATCGCGTGTCAGACCAACGGGTCTGACAAACATCTACAACATGCATTTAACCATAGAGCAATTTTTTTCCCCCAACTTGGTATTCATTAAATATTTTACCTATAAAAATGTTATGTAGACCTTGATAGGTCAATACACATATCCCTTGCAATGCATGACAATGTTAGTGGGACATAGCAACAGATGTGGATAACAATCTAATCAATTGAGTTAAACTTACTGAAATTAGATCATTATACTGCTTGAATTAAAATCACATGTACACACACATTGTACTATTTAGCTGGCATGGCAGACTGTACATCCAATTTTCATACTTATCCAAATGTTCTATTTTTGTCATCTTGTAGGTGCTATAGGTATTACTGTATTGTTTTGTTTGACAGGCAGTAGGGGTGTATTTATCGACCGAATACATTTTATTTGGTTTCAGAACCACTAGTTGAATTATTTTAATCTGACCTCACACCATGTGCTTTTTATAGAAAAACTATAATGTACACCTGTAACTATTAAAGTTGGAGCATTGCAGCCACATTAAACCTTTGTTCGTAAACTCGTCTATGTATATTTTGAAAAATACAGTTTTTTATGAAAATACAACTTTTGGAGTTTCAGAACACAGTTTTGTGATCCCAAAGGTTGGCAGGTGGTCTGCACTACTATTTACAACTCATTAGAGAAGTTACATGGTGCTACCACAAATTTTTCTTAGGTTATGTACATGTATGATCAGTTTTCAGTTATTTTTTTAAAAAATAATGACTAAGTACTGTATTTTATACTCGGTATACAATTAAATTTGTGTTGGCTGTTAAAGACCGAACAGAAATTATAACAGACATTTATCACGCATGTAGTGGCCATCTTGGTTTTCTGACACATCAAATAAACTGTAATGCTGTAGAGAGGATGGTGCACACTAGAGAAAATGTTAAGAATTATCTCACTACTGGTTCTTTTCACATTGATGTGGCAGAGAACCAGATTTCTTAAACATGCCTTTAAAGTCAGGATTCAAACTGCCTACTGTAGGTTGGGGACAAAATCAAAATGTTACAACAGTTGAATCAATCTCAATAAAATGAATGAAAAGCTCATGCAGTGTTGGACATGCATGTTGTTCTACATTCCACTCATTTTGCATTGGGTCACAATTGCCTTTTTAGTTCCTCTAGCTTACCGGACTCAAGTTCTGGTGTTAGCAGCAGAATGTGGGTTCGAATCCCGGCCGTGACACATGTGTCCTTGAGCAAGATACTTAACCATAATTGCTTATAGGGGCAGAGGCAGTTTAACAACTGCCTTGTTCTGGACTAGTTACCCCTCCCAGTCCTATTCACACCGTGATGAGGCTGGTTATTAACTTGTCTTGTTTCGGTGCGAGGGGCTGGTTTTTCAGTGTGGAGTCGTTGTAACAACTCAATGACTTAGTAGCCCCCACCTTTGGAGTGGCCATTGGCCTTGTGTGGGCTTAATTATGCGTTAAAAAATTAAAACAAAAAATCTAATTTACTGGGAAATGGGCATGGTATGTTGTTAATCTCCAATGAAGAAATTGTATTTATAAATAATATTTGTGACATGCCATCTGAAAATGAGTGGAAATTTTACAAATGTTTACAGTTGCCATTTCATTTATAGCCACTAGAGGCAGGATGTTCTGCATTCAGTGTTCAATTTGCCTTGTCTCAGGTTTCTTATACCTAGGCCGGGAACATGGCAGACTTAAACATTTATCAACAGTAAGATATTTTCTGCTATATAAAATGAATGAAAGGTTCAATGTTGGACATGCACAGCTAAATTCCACTCATTTTGCATTGGTCACATTAAATTTCTCAGATGTGCCATCCTTTGACACAATAAGTTCTCAAAAAATTTATCATGTGCAAAATTTGTTTACGCTAAGCAATTCTACTAAAGGCATGAATTAAAAGGCCTCCATTATTATAGTCAATTGATGTGTCAACTATTGCCAAAGAAACCACCTCAGAGAATCAGAGCAGATTCTGAGTGAACATCTTCATCGCACGAAGGAACTTAGCATATTCTTCAGTATAACACTTCAGGATGCTCAGTTATCTTCATCCTGATCCAGACTGATTGACCTTCTCCAAGCCAAAGTCAAAGATACAAGTAAAGGTGTCAAACAAAGCTGTGTACTAGTGCTCACACGCATCTTCTCCATCTTCTCCATCTTCTTCAGTATAGTGCTTCAGGATACTCTGTAATATTATAATATTATAATATTATAATTCAGTGGGGTGTCATGGCCGAGCGGTCTAGCTTAACGGACTCAAGTTCTGGTGTTAGCAGCAGAATGTGGGTACACTTGTGTCCTTGATCAAGACACTTATCCGTAATTGCTTATAGGGGCAGAGGCAGTTTGTTCTGGACTAGTTACCCCTCCAAGTCCTATTCGCACCGTGAAGAGGCTGGTTATTAACTTGTCTTGTTTCGGTGTGAGGGGCTGGTTTCTTCAGTGTGGTGTTGTAACAACTCAATGAATTAGTAGCCCCACCTTGGTTTGGCCATTGGCCTGGGGCGATTTGTTTAAAAATAAAAATAAATAAACAAAGGCATCTTCATCCTGTTCCAGACTGTTGGAAGTCTGTTTGACCTTCTCCAAGCCAAAGTCAAAGATACAAGTAAAAGGTGTCAAACAAGGCTGTGTACTAGTGCTCTTATCTTCTCCATCTTCTTCAGTATAGCGCTTCAGGATGCTCAGTAAATAAACAAAGGATGCTCAGTAATAACCAAAGGCATCTTCATCCTGTTCTAGACTGAGGGAAGTCTGTTTGACCTTCTCCAAGTTAAATCAAAGAAATAATGAAATGTGTCAAACAAGGCTGTGTACTAGCGCTCACCCTCAACTTCTCCATCTTCTTCAGTATGATTCTTCAGGATGATCAGTAATAAGCAAAGGCACCTCCATCTTGTTCACTCTCTTCTCCATCTGCTTCAGGATGCTCAGTTAAACAAAGGCATCAGCTTGTTTTGTTCTTCAAACAGAATCTGAAAGAATCCAGGAAAATTTTGGCACTGAGAATAAACCATATTGTGTATCCTGAGAAGCTGTTCCATTGCTGTGTTTCATAGGACACTAATAGTAGAATTGCTTAGCATCAACAATAATTAGAAAAAAGCACTATTTTGTAAATTTAATAGTTTTATTATATACATGTAATTTTAGGCAATTATCAAAATTATACTAATTTCCCAAGAAGGGTCATCAAGAAGGTTGGAGTGACACTTACAATTTTTAACACAAATGCATTTATTATACGACTGTAAAATATGCAGGACTGCTGTCTACAGTGTACCAGCAAAAATGTGCTGTAGTTGAGATGGTGAAGCAAATTTACCAGAGACAAGCCAGAGACAAACATTTGCATTCCTGTAAATAACTTGTATGCTGTTAACAACTTCGAATCAGAGATGCTAGGTTTCTGGTCATGATGCAGAAAGAGACTTGAATGAGGCAATGGTGCTTGTGAATCAAATACCTACTCTGTGGGAAACAGCACTGTCTCTGCTAAACCTCTATTTCACTGCTCATTGCCTGTTACGTCATTTGTCCCTTAAGCATCTTAAGAATGGCATTATCATTCTGCTCTGGTGATGAGATGTTGTCTCAAGTTTGTCTACCCTCATTCTGCATCAAGAATGTGATTATTTGATGGCTATGTGATTGCGTATCAGTAGGATATCTTCACAGATTGAAAAAGGTTGCACATATTGGGCTGTATACTCCCCAGAGATCTGAGAAAGATTATATGAATGATGTAATAGATTTATAGATATATATATGTGACCTGTCACCACAAAATGAGCTTCAATTCGGAAATTTAAACAATTGAGTTCTTGGTATTTCTGGATTCAGTAGAACAAGAGCTTTCCAATGATATATAACACTTGGGGTTACAGTGATCCCCCAGACCACCAGAGGGGGATTTGCGGCTTTGTTTCCGTCTTTGTTTGAAGTTGTTTGTCAGAACACGATAAAAGCTACCAACGAAATTGGCCTGAAATTGAGGTTTTTAATTGTCTGATGGAACTAAAAATTTGGAATTCAATATAAGGAGATTTACAAATTGCAAATATAATAACAAAAACAAATTAGACCTCCGCTCCGATTTTCCACTTTTCCCACTGTAGGGCCTACTGTGGAATGGTATAATGCGACTTTACGCTCATTTCGTTGTAACAGGTCACATATATATACATGTATATATGCACTATATAGTAATGATTTATTATTATTACCTTCTCTTTAAAACTACATTGGCTTGCTCATTACAAATGTAAAATCTGTCAATAAGCAGTATAGGCCTACTTACTCGTATGTACCCACGATGTATGTAATTGAATGGCATGCCGTATGTTTTTAAGTGAAAATAAGCTTTTGTGACATGCACTGTACTGAATTGAATTGAAAGTGTTCACTGATTAACAAGTCATCTATCTTGGCTTGAATTATAAACCCCCCCTAAAAAGATTTTTTTTAAATGAAAAAGAACGACAACAAAATATATAATGAAAAAAAGAAAATTAATATAAAAAAAAGAGAGAACTCGAAAGAAAAAAGAAAAAAGGTATTAACTCAACAAAAAAAAGGAAAAGAAACCTAAAAAATGACCACACCCCCAATTTTTTTAAATTAATTTTTCCCCCCCCCCAAAAAAAATCCCAACAAAAAAGAATATTTCATGATATTTCATATTTAGGTCAAGAGGTTATCTGACTAGAAATTTATTTAAAGGGACAGTATCATCACGATCAGAGCAGACTTGGAACAGTCCTAATTTAAGATGAACATAGTGACTGAAAATTTATGATATTGTCCCTTTTAAGTATACCCAAATGGCCAATTGTTTTAAGTCTACAAACATAGTTATGTATAGGACATAAAAACACAATAAGGGGCCACTTTGCATCCGTCATGTTAACAGTTTTCCAATGGTTGTTATTTATTTATTAAGTACTGAAACCAACCAAAAGTGTTTCAACATAGTGAATGGACAGGCTTATACTAGAACTAATTTGAGTTGATTTATTTCCATAAAAAATTTCCATAAAAATTAGACGGGAAAAAGTTACCTCACTTTTCCGTCCATTTGTTGATGGAAATTTTAGGGTAATTAAAAAAATAATAGTAATAATCAACTCAAATTATCTTTAGGATAAGCATGCATGTCTATTCAAATGTTGAAATTCTTTTTTGGTGGTTTCAGATATTTAAAAAAAAATTACAACCATTAGAAAAACTGCTAACGTGACGGTAGGAAAGTGGCCCCCTTTATTATAAGTTTTATGTCATAGGCATTATATATTAGGGGGTTATCAATCCAGCCTGTCAATCAAACAGCACAAAATTCACCAGTAGCTACACATTACTAATAGACTACAACTGTTGCGATATACTATTATCTCTGTCAAGCTTTCTAGGTTTTTTTCCACATTTCGTGAACAACATCCAACATGACCTCTCTATGATGAATCCTTACTCCATGGTTAAATGCTGCTGTCAGTACTTGTTTGTTGGATAATTCAAGTACATGCCTGCATCCACATTGAGTGTGTAAAGTTATGTTTTCTCCACTTGTTGCCTGCTCGGAATTATGTAATGTGGCCTCAAGCCAAGCCGGTCATTTAAGTGCTTTTGCGCTGTGCTATTTTTTTGTCTCACAGCTTTACATTTTCAAAGAACCATCCATACCATGACCACTTTCACAGCACTGCATTAAGTTCATTAGAGAATGGATTGGAACAAGGGCCAAATCTAGGGGTATGCCTTTGTCACACCATGAGTTTGTTTTCCCATGGCAGACATCGCAGACAAAACAGATTAGACAAAGAAAGACCTAACAGAAGGAGCAGAACAATACAAACTAATAAAACTATACCACCATTTGCTAAACAAAAGTCAAATAATTTAATTAATTAGCAAAAAATACACAAATTATAATGCTAAAATGATTGTGCCTTATAAATAAGTTGGGTCCCTTCCCCACATCATGATGCCGGTTCACGACATAATAATGCCAACACAAAATCCATCAGTTTTAGGGATGTACTTATATTTTACACAACGTCTTGTTGGTGACAACACCTACTGTACTACCTGTTTATCAGTGTTTCTTGTGGTTGAACACTTTTATTTTTTTCCCCAAGTCAATTGTTGTTACTTTATTAAAGGTTCTGGTACAGCCTAGAAATGCTGCACGGTTGCAAATTCAGTGTCAGTAACATGCAACCAAATCTGAGTATCTGCTCACATGTCTATATACAATTGTCTTACACCATAGTCTTACACCATATGTTGTTCTTTGCCAAATATTTACAAACATTTAGTCTATTGACTGGAGCAAAGATGTTTATGGAATTAACCAGATAAATAGTAACACAACATCCTGTTGTTCTTTGCCAACCACTTTCAAGAAAACGCTAAAGACAGTAATTAGAGTTTATATATTTGTATTGTTTTGTTTAACACTTACACCATTTAAGATATTCAGGTCCATAACTTTCAAACCAATCATAATTTACAAACATTTAGTCTGTTGACTGGAGAAAAGATGCAACATATCTAGGCCAGATAAATATTTGATGATTTGTATGAAATAATTTTATGATTAATTTTATCAATGGCATTGAGTCTGTCAGTAAAAAGTTACAGCTCAGTAACTATTGTGTGGTAAATATTATTGTTGGTATTTTGCTCATATTCATTGTTTTGTACCAATTTTGAAAATTAAACATAGATTTTTCTATGTCTTTTGAATGTTAATAAATTTATAGAAATATTTGGTTAACTTAGCAATCAGCTTTGTGCTGAACTAAGTGTTTTGCTTCATTTTCCTGTGTTAAGGTAAACATTAATTAGATATGATGGCTGGTGACAATAAAGCTGTTGTATGAATCTGCCTAGGCAGTGTGAACCGACATTGTTGTGGAAAGCATTAGAAAGTCTGATTCAGTGACATAAATCTAATGTAAATTTTTTTCTAGGATGAAAACAAAAGAAAATTTCAATTGTATGAAAAAAATGTGCGCTTAAATCCTACAGAAAAAAATCCTAAAGAAAAATTTGCGCATCAATCTTACAAAATTTTATTTTACCAGGAAAAACAACAGAAAAATTCGCTGTTTAATCCTACCAAAAAAAATTAATTGAATCCATTTTTTCGAGGATGAAAAACAGAAAAATTCGCACTTAAATCCTTCAAATAAAAACTGTGATTTGCATACAAAAGAAATTTGCATAATTTATTTTAGCAGGAAAAACAAAAGACAAATTAACGCTTCAATCCCACAGGATGAAAAAGAAAAAAAGAAATTTGCATACATTAATTTTTTCTTCTCCTTCTCAGTGAAACATATCCAGAGACAAAAACATAGTTGCGGAGTTCACAGAACCTTAAAACTTCACACATAGTTAGACCTTAACATGTAGTTGTATCTTAAGTTGTGACGTCATCAGATATCTAATTACACTCAATCAAAGTTTAATATTTCAAAAAATTATATCTCATGAACCACAAAATATATTTTCACAATATCTACACCATGTTATAGATCTTGAATTATGTGATTTTTCGTACACAGACGTGACCCCAATTTGACCTTACTTCCTGTCCAAACCGGAAGTCACAGTTTAATAATTTAAAAAAATCATATCTCAACAACCACAAGAGGTAAATTGACATTTTTGCACCATTGCATAAATTGTTAATTGTCGAAAAATATTTACACAAAGGTGACCCCAATTTGACCTTACTTCCTGTCCAAACCGGAAGTCAAAGTTTAATATTTAAAAAAATCATCTCAACAACCACAAGAGGTAAATTCACAGTTTTTGCACTGTTGTACAGATTGTTAATTGTCAAAAATATTTACAAAAACGTGACCCCAATTTGACCTCTACTTCCTGTCCAAACCGGAAGTCAAAGTTTAATACTAAAAAAATATTTTCAAAATCGTACATTATTAGCGAGGACGACGGTTTCGTCAAAATCACAATTCGTATCTGAACTACACGAAAACGGGTTGTAAAACTCACCAAAGAAATAAATACCTTCTCTCAAAGAATTTCGGTACCAAAATTGACCCTTATGTAGCAGAACAGTTGTTTTTCACATTTGAACTGTTTTTTTCAAGAATAAGTAATGTGATTAAGTTCAAATCATTAAAATGGACTTCAAACAAATCATCGTTGGTAACCACATCATATTTTACAGGGTACTCTTTAATATGAAAAAAAATAATAATGCAAAGTTTCTTTAAAAAACATTCTGACGTCACCATCACTGCCCTGACAAAACTCGAACACCTATGTGTTTGTACAGTGTAATATCACAAACACTTCCATCTCGTTCTTCTTCTTCTCAGTGAAACTTATCCAGAGACAAAAACATAGTTGCGGAGTTCACAGGACCTTAAAACTTCACACATAGTTAGACCTTAACATGTAGTTATACCTTAAGTTGTGACGTCATAGTGAGGTCATCAGATATCGAATTACACTCAATCAAAGTTAATATTTAAAAAAATTATATCTCATGAACCACAAAAGGTATTTTCACAATCTTTGCACCATGTTATAGATCTTGAATTATGTGATTTTTCGTACACATACGTGACCCCAATCTGACCTTACTTCCTCTCCAAACCGTAAGTCAAAGTTTAATATTTAAAAAAATTATATCAACAACCGCAAGGGGTAAATTGACATTTTTTGCACCATTGTATAGATTGTTAATTGTCGAAAAATATTTACACAAAGGTGACCCCAATTTGACCTTACTTCCTGTCCCAACCTGAAGTCACATTTAATATTGAAAAAAATCATATCTCAACAACCACAAGAGGTAAATTCACAGTTTTTGCACCAATGTACAGATTGTTAATTGTCAAAAATATTTACATAAACATGACCCCAATTGACCTTTACTTCCTGTCCAAACCGGAAGTCAAAGTTTAATATTTAAAAAATCATATCTCAACAACCACAAGGGGTAAATTCACAATCTTTCCACCATTGTATGGATTGTTAATTGTCGAAAAATATTTACACAAAGGTGACCCAAATTTGACCTTACTTCCTGTCCAAACCGGAAGTCAAAGTTTAATATTTAAAAAAAATCATATCTCAACAACCACAAGAGGTAAATTCAGTTTTTGCACCACAAGGGGTAAATTCACAATCGATCCACCATTGTATAGATTGTTAATAATTGTCGAAAATATTTACACAAAGGTGACCCCAATTTGACCTTACTTCCTGTCCCAACCGGAAGTCACATTTAATATTGAAAAACATCATATCTCAACAACCACAAGAGGTAAATTCACAGTTTTGCACCAATGTACAGATTGTTAATTTTCAAAAATATTTACAAAACATGACCCTAATTTGACCTTTACTTCCTGTCCAAACCGGAAGTCAAAGTTTAATATTAAAAATTCATATCAACAACTACAAGGGTAAATTCACAATCTTTCCACCATTGTATAGATTGTTAATTGTCGAAAAATATTTACACAAAGGTGACTAATTTGACCTTACTTCCTGTCCAAACCGGAAGTCAAAGTTTAATATTTAAAAAAATCATATCTCAACAACCACAAGAGGTAAATTCACAGTTTTTGCACTGTTGTACAGATTGTTAATTGTCAAAAATATTTACAAAAACGTGACCCCAATTTGACCTCTACTTCCTGTCCAAACCGGAAGTCAAAGTTTAATATAAAAAAAATATTTTCAAAATCGTACATTATTAGCGAGGACGACGGTTTCGTCAAAATCACAATTCGTATCTGGAACTACACGAAAACGGGTTGTAAAAACTCGCCAAAGAAATAAATGCCTTCTCTCAAAGAATTTAGGTACCAAAATTGACCCTTATGTAGCAGAACAGTTGTTTTTCACATTTGAACTGTTTTTTTCAAGAATAAATAATGTGATTAAGTTCAAATCATTGAAATGGACTTCAAACAAATCATCGTTGGTAACCACGTCATATTTTACAGGGTACTCTTTAATATGAAAAAAAAATAATAATGCAAAGTTTCTTTAAAAAACATTCTGACGTCATCATCACTGCCCTGACAAAACTCGAACACCTATGTGTTTGTAATATCACAAACACTTCCGTCTAGTTCGTTTTTTTTGCTTTTTCTACTCCTGCTCAGTGAAACATATCCAGAGACAAAAACATAGTTGCGGAGTTCACAGAACCTTAAAACTTCACACATAGTTAGACCTTAACATGTATAGTTGTACCTTAAGTTGTGACGTCATAGTGAGGTCATCAGATATCGAATTATAATATTTCAAAAAAATGGAGCTCCTGATATGGATGATTTTGTAGCCGTGCTATTTGTACACGTTGTATAGGGCGAGTTGAACCTACAATACTATCCATTTTGCGGATTCACCTGGCGCAATACTTTGTGTACAGTACGAGCTGGTTAAAAAACCATTCATATCGGAGATTCACCCAGCGTAATACTTTGCTGTACAATACGAGCTGGTTAAAAAAGCATTCATATCGGAGATTCACCCAGCGCAATACTTTGCTGTACAATACGAGCTTGTTAAAAAAGCATTTATATCGGAGATTCACCAGGCGCTTTGCTCTACAATACGAGCTGGTTAAAAAAACATTCATATCGGAGATTCGCCCAGCGCAATACTTTGCTGTACAATACGAGCTGGTTAAAAAAGCATTCATATCGGAGATTCACCCAGCGCAATACTTTGCTCTACAAAATACTACAATCCTCGAACGAGCAGGCATCGATGTGTTCCACTCAACCCCCAGCAAACTCCAAGGACTACTACACGCCCACAAGGACAAACCGGACCCAAACAACAGAGCGGGAGTCTACCGGATCCCCTGTGAGTGCGGTAAGGTGTACATCGGCGAAACAGGACGCAACCTCCCCATCAGATTGAAGGAACACCGAGCACACGGCCGCAGAGGAGATTTCGAGAAGTCCGCCATCGTCAAGCACTCGCACATCAAGGACCACCAAATCGACTGGCAGGCAGCCCAACTCATCACACCCATCGACACATAGCACCCCAGACTCATATCAGAGAGGCCATAGAGATCATCAAACACGACACCGTGCCACAGGACATCGGCTTCTACATCAGCGACATTTGGCGACCACTACTACGGACTGAAGGATCTTCTATATCCAAAGTCCAAAACCCACCCCAGACTGAGGGATCTCCTATATCCTAAGTCAACCACCCTCCATCCCCTGTGCTTCAGTTCAGTGAGCACACACCCCTCCCCCCAACCCCTAGGATCCTAGTCTCAACAGTTCCCGCCTGCGCGCCTCAACGATCTAATCCTCCAGCATCCATTCAAGGGATGATCCTCCAGCAGTCTACTTAAGCAGCAGCATTTTCCAGAGTCCGGCATTCTCCTGAGGACGATCAGAGCATACTGATCGAAACGTCGAGTTGTACCTCCAGTTCTTTTCAGAACTAATTACTACTCAATTGAGATTCCACATGTTGTCACCGCAATTAGTCTTACTTACAATATCTGATATTTTAATTACATATTATGAAAACTCATATCTCCTGAAGTACGTCATCACGTACATATGATGCACACTCGAACACCCTGAGTTTGTTTTTAACAAACTCAATACCTCTAGTTATTAATACAATGGTTATTTGGCAACCAATTATCTTGGTCGAAGAATGTTGGTAATTTTAACCAATATCTTGGTTGTTTTATAAATATGCAAACAAGGTAGGCGGGGCTAGAAGTTGTGCAATTTCTTTGAAAACATAGTGATACATTTTTAAAATTTAACATTTAATGTAAATTGCTTGTGTTTTTTCTTGTGTAAATTATCGAAGAATTTGTGAAAATATGTAAACAACTTTTTATTTTGAACACAAAAATGAAACAAAATGGAAAAATCTACAGTAAAATTCAGTAACTATGACTGAAAAGATGATTGAACTTGAAATATATATATAGTACATAATGTGTCTCATACTGTGTGTCATAAAGTATACAGGAGTCAAGCTACGGGTAACAGTACTTCAATTGACACGGTAGTATGTATATTGTATATGTATTTAATCGTTAATAACATTAATGCAATTTAAGCATTATTACAGTTGTGCAAAGGTACAACAGTTGTATAAATGCAGAAGGATCTACCAAAGGAAATTGGTTATATTTCAAACGATAAATATTGGTTGTGATCTTGGTCACAACCGTAATATTGGTTAAAATGACCAACTCTGTATTGGTTATAATTTTAACCAAATATTATTGGTTAAAAAGGTAAACAAATTTAGATTGGTTAATTTGACCAAAATCTTGGTTGGACACATATCTACCAACAACAATGGTTAAAATTAAACATTTTATTGGTTATTTTAACCAATCTGTTTTCAGAGTGATAAAGGTACACAGTAAGGGATGTTATTTTGAAAAGAAAGAAAGATAATTTTCAGTTGGACTTTCAAATTTGTGACCAAAATTGGAATTTGTTAAAAAAGATTTATTGGGCTCACTATAACTGTAATGTCAGAAATTGTTGTCGCAGAAATTAAGTCTGCATAAAGGTGATGTGTACAATATGTATATAGAATTCAAAGCATTTTTTCCAAATAAGGGGAATTTATTTATATTTATTTATTATATTATTATTAATGAATTTATTATTCATTTACAGTGTAATGTGCCTATATCTCTTAGGTTTCATCAATTCTTTTCATATTTTTAATTTGAAGTGCCTTGTGCATTTTAATTTCACTTCAGTTTTTATCAGTATTCCTTTTTCTTTTTCCTTTTTTCTACTTTTAAAAACTGGTTTATTATACAAATATAACATGGTTTGAGGGTGGACAGTCTCACATATTTCATGCTTTTTAATGTTATATTTAAATTTAAAACCTTTGAAGTACATGTATTTATTTATATATTTTTTGATTATTTGTTTATTTTTATTTACATAAATTATTCTAAATCAATATATATTTTATCTACTCCTTGTATTACAACCAGATGTGGGGCAGCAGGTCCACAGTAATTGCTTTGCTTTTGTTGCTCCAAGCCCATCTGGAAGTATTGTTTTGTATTGTTGTATAGTTTTGTTTGTTGTGATGGCTGAATAAATAATAATAATAATAATAATAATAATAATAATAATAATAATACCAAATAAGAGGAAAATCAATTTAAAAAATACAACAACAGATAACATTGAAAGTATCCTTTTGTGCACTACTTATATAATATACCAAGAAACTGTTGCCATTAATTAATGGGACAGTCTTTACGATGGAACACTTTCGGTCAAAGATAGGCATGCTGTTGGTACATTGTACATATGGAGATCCCGATCGGATAATTGTATACATTTTTAATTAGTTGGGCTGAACTCATTAGTGGATCGATTAATTGGGGAGCGCTAATAGATTATAGGTAGAGATGTGATGAACACATCTATGAAGAAACAAAATACAATCCTGTTCGGACATTGTACATATACATTATACGATTGAATAATTGTATGCATTTTTAGGTGTTCGAGCGACAGCGCGAACACCTCTTGTTATTAGGTGTTCGAGAGCGCAGCGCGAACACCTATTGTTAGGTGTTCGAGAGCGCAGCGCGAACACCTATTGTTTTTGTACTGTTTTTTTTTTTACTTCTCCTTCTTCTCAGTGGCGATCTGTCCGGTAACAAAGGCATCCTTGCTAAGCATATACAGCCTTCAAACTTAACACATAAACAGAACATATCAAGCAGACGAAACCGTTTTTTGTGACGTCATGATTACGTCATCAGGTGTCGAATTACGCTAAATCAAAGTTTAATATTTCGAAAAATCATATCTCATGAACCACAAAAGATATTTTCACAATCTTTACATCATCTGAAAGATCTTGAATTATGTAATTTTTCGTTTTTAGACGTGACCCCAATCTGACCTTTCCTTCCGGTCAAAACCGGAAGTTGAAAATTTCAAAATTTCAAAAAATCATATCTCATGAACCATATAAGATATTTTCACAATCTTTTTATCATCTTAAAGATCTTGAACTATGTCACATTTCGTTTTCAGACGTGACCCCAATCTGACCTTTCCTTCCGGTCGAAACCGGAAGGTTAAGTGAAACAATATGCTGAATTACTATTCCCTGTATGTACGAATAGACATATCGCGTGTGCACAGAATACGTACACACAGCAATATACGGAGTTTAATATTGGCCTACAACGTAAAGGCCTTGTCACACGGGGCAATTTTCAGGCAATAAAAGTTGCTGGCAATGAGATTGCTCGGAGATTGCCCTGTGTGGCATTTCATGCAATCCAGTGGCAATGAGTAGACTAGCTGGCTTTCTACTTTGAGGCAATCTGTCGAGGCAATCTCCAATCACATTGCGTATCAGTGATCACGTGACATTTTATCACAAGCAAAACATTTTCAGCGGCGGCCATTTAATTCTCGTTTACATGAAAAAATACTGAGGAATTTTGCCGTTCTTATTAACTCCAAAGCAAAATACAAGAAAATAAAATGGGTTACCGAGAAAGAGGAAAATATAATTGCATTATTAAGAGGTAAGTAGACATTATTTAGAGGTTTATTGGCCTAGAATGTGCGTTTGTAAAGTAGGCCTATCGTAAACATAATTATTGCATGCACAATCCAATGGAGGTTCGTGACGGACGAAACTGTTGTACTGCATCTATTTCATGATTTCGTAAAAACTATACTGAGTCTACTCTTTCGCTGTTTTTGCAGTGTACCTACATGATTTTAAGTTTGCATTTTAACTAAGGATAATGACTGAGCATGGATAGATTATTGTCCAGAAAAAAGTTTAAAAACTGCCATGCAGTCAAAGTCAAAAGAGCATCGTAACTCGCCTACATATAATGTACAGTACATACATGTATGCAAATCCATGTAAATATATACATGTTCGTGTGCTGTTGTCTCATCTGCAATTCTGCATGTTCTTTGTGTCAGCGAAATATATCCCGAACTCAACCTAAAGAGATGCTTTTACTTGATTAGTCTGCTAGTTGTAGCCACAAAATTGTCATAGGGGCACCTGTTTTTCTGAGCTAGGTTACATTTGTTGTTTTGTTATTATTAAGCATAAAAAGTCTGTTCCTCTATGCTTTAAAGAAAGGTCAGGTCTTATAACATAAAACAAAGATGAAGAGCCTGCATAAAAAAAGAAAACTAATACCGGTAAATGAAGAAAAAGCTGCAGAGGGATGAGTTAATATGAGTTTTAGTTGGAAAATAAACATGCAGGTGTGTTGGTGGACAACATGTGTACACCAATTATAGAGGGCATTCTCTTACTGGAGTAATACATGTTGGCCTTTCCCCATTCAGAATTAATTTTTTC
The DNA here is from genome assembly GCA_029582265.1 of Zoroaster sp. YZ-2022. Classification (NCBI taxonomy): domain Eukaryota; kingdom Metazoa; phylum Echinodermata; class Asteroidea; order Forcipulatida; family Zoroasteridae; genus Zoroaster; species Zoroaster sp. YZ-2022. The sequence continues at coordinate 27,346,810 of CM055836.1, forward strand.
ACAGAATCATTTGAACATTTATTTATATTTTGTATTTTAGCTCTCCAGTATGCCGAGTAATTGGAATTAGATGCAATGGCTGGCATCAGTGAGAATCAGTTCAACAGCCTAGAAAGCATCTAAAACACAAGCCCCAAGGTAACCAATAAATCTGTGGTACAATTATTGTAAATGTGTGTGTGTGTGTGTGTGGATGATTGCATTCCTCCTGACTGCCCTATGATCCACTCACATGACCCCACCAACCTACATTGAAGATTGTGATTTTTATTTTCAAAAAGCAATTCTTTTTAAACTTTATCCACAATGTTGTATTCTTTCCCAGTGAAAACAGGTCAACTCGTATGCGTGCCAACTCGTACTATTACCAACTCATACTCATTTTGGTCAACTCGACCCGTAAAAAATTTATTACTGAATATTTACTGGCATGTGTACGGGTTGACATCCGGTTAATTTAGCTACACTATAGTGTCTATAGTTCCTCATAATACTAGTAGTGCTTATGTCTTGTGTGGTGATGGATGCATTGCAGTTTACTTGATACTAGCACTTAATTTTCTCACTAAAGTAGTCCAGAAACAAATATCAGCACATTTATTGAGATAATGAAACAGTCACATCATGGAGGAAGGAAGACGTCACATGTAACTTTCTATTCCATTGTAAAACATAACTTAAAGGCATATTGTTCTGAAGGGATCATTTTTCTAAAGTTGCATAAGTTTTCTGAAGTTACATCAATCCATCATCCTGATAATAACATATGAGGGCATTCTAAGTTATGTGTGTTTTGTTAGCATGACCCATTATTCTTCGTCCCTCTTTGAAAACATTTAATATTGTTTTTACATGATTAGTTTATATTTCAGATCATCGGTATCCATTTGTGCTACTGCTACAAGGTGTGTCAGAGTCTGTGTAACTTTGTGATCCAATGGCCAGCATTTGAAGTTTATCCATTCATCAAAGGAGTTAATGTATGATTCAAATTATTTTATATGGACTTATCCTATCTGTGGCAGTCTTTACCCTCAAGAGAATTGATTTTAGGACCTCAAGACATATCTAGGTCTTTCTAGGAATTTCTTTAACATGTTAGAACAAAATTAGTACTGAGGAATTCTTATTATATTTTTGACTGGACCCAAACATCCTCACAAAATGTAGTTATTAAGCAATATCTGTTGGTGATCTAGTAAAATGTATATTGCCGACAGTGAATCCCTGGCAGTTGGGCCATATAAACATAGTAAACATAACCCCCAATCTTCATTGCATGGGTGTGTCAGCCTTGGAATACCTTTTGCCAGATCACCCAATTAAAGCACTAGTATAAGGGGCCCCCTTATACTTGTATTGCTTGTTTGCCCCTCCCCTTCCCTAGTTCTTGGATTCTATAGTGCTGCAATGATAGACCAAAGAATTTTAGAAAACAAATGTGTTGGTTCATCACCAGTGGCAGTACATGCCATCACTAAGAACTTGGGGGGAGGGGGAAGGCATTTTATTCCAAAATTACCGATTCCAATGACAACCCCTGAATGTCACCCATTCTGAACTCACTAAATCGTACATACAGAGTGTACATTTATTTTAAATGCAGATTGTTTCTGTTTTCTTGTCAACAAAGGATCATGGTTGGGTTCATTTACACTGAAGTCATTTCACTTGTTGCATGTGTAAGACCATGTACACTCATTTCTAGATTGGTTACAAGTAGGTTAAACAGGTCAACAAAGTGGTTTCAATTGATTGTGGGAGGGAAATGTGGAACCACAAAAGTCAAGTCATGAAACCCAACAGACAGTTAAAATAAATATGTATTTCATTGTTTTATTAGCAATTTACAAGCACCCATACAACTCTTTGATTATTTCAGTGTCTAACAATTTATGTACAAAATGGCATCTGATCTTTATGTTGTAAATCTATAGTATGGACAGACATTTTGCCAATCATGTGTACAACCTTGAAAATGTAAAAATCAATGTAGAATTTGTTTTCAAATTTTATAAATTATTTTGTAATTATTTGCAGATTAGGTGAAAACAAAGACAATTTATAAGCATGTCACAATAAGGAGATGCTTGATTACAGTGTCACTATCATTGTCAATTTATCATTACACTTTTTTATAAACTTGACCTGAAAGTGAAGTATATTATAAATAAAGATCACTCTCAGTATAAAACATGCAGTCCATCAATTAAATAAATTTTTATACAAGACTTAATACCAATGTTGGCTTCATTTAAATCTAGAATTGAAAGGTTTTTCCATAAAAATCAAAAGGGCAAGCAATTATCAAATTTGATCCAGTGGATATAATTACATTTAATTTTGTTTGAATTGGGAATTATTTACTTTTGGGGGGGGGGGGCAGGGGAAGATGGAAAGCACGGATGCAAGCTTTCTTCCAACTTTATCATGTAGTAGTTATAAGCTTGTTTTCTAATGAAAGGCTAATTAGCTGATATCCATACAAGCAACCCCCAGCCAATTTTAATCCAGTTACTATACATGTAGTCCCCTTCTACGCTAAATAAACTTTGTGACTTTATGCCCATAATAATGCTGAATAGGTTGATCTGGCTGCCTACAACCCTGGCAAACTATTTTCATATGAGTGATTTTTAATGTTGATTTGTCATCGAGCATGGTTTTTGAAAAGTATGTGTTGGGCTAGTGTCAATATTTAAAATAAAAAACAGTGTTCCAAGTCACACTTGTTAATTTCTAATTTATTGCTTAAATCTCACAACTTTTTCAAGTTCAACAGCCAATATCTCAAGAACTAAATGACATATTAGAAAACAAAAAACACAATTGAATTCCTTACATTAATAGCTTGTAATTCTTGTGAAGTGACTTATCATAAATGCTTTGCCAATGGTCCAATTAGTGGCACACGAAGTAACGATTTTACAAATTTTAAAAGGTCATATCTCATAGCTTTAATTTGATGTATAAGTTGACAATTTTTTTTTTTTCATAATCATGAGGAGGTCATATATGACCTTCAAACCACCTAATCTGACCTTTACTTCCTGTCCAAACAGTAAGTTCAAATTCAACACATTCTAACGCAAAATTGATATGTCTTTTGAATATGAAATTGATAGTTATTATAAAAGATGACAAACCCTTGCACAATATGATATTTACATCATCGTTGAAAATTTGATTGAACCGGAAGTGGACTCGAACACCGTGTGTTTGTTCTAACAAACACTTAAGCTCTAGTTAGGTGTTCGAGAGCGCAGCGCGAACACCTATTGTTTTTGTACTGTTTTTTTTTTTACTTCTCCTTCTTCTCAGTGGCGATCTGTCCGGTAACAAAGGCATCCTTGCTAAGCATATACAGCCTTCAAACTTAACACATAAACAGAACATATCAAGCAGACGAAACCGTTTTCTGTGACGTCATGATTACGTCATCAGGTGTCGAATTACGCTAAATCAAAGTTTAATATTTCGAAAAATCATATCTCATGAACCACAAAAGATATTTTCACAATCTTTGCATCATCTGAAAGATCTTGAATTATGTAATTTTTCGTTTTTAGACGTAACCCCAATCTGACCTTTCCTTCCGGTCAAAACCGGAAGTTGAAAATTTCAAAATTTCAAAAAATCATATCTCATGAACCATATAAGATATTTTCACAATCTTTTTATCATCTTAAAGATCTTGAACTATGTCACATTTCGTTTTTGGACGTGACCCCAATCTGACCTTTCCTTCCGGTCGAAACCGGAAGGTTAAGTGAAACAATATGCTGAATTACTATTCCCTGTATGTACGATCTATAGCCCATATCGCGCGTGCACAGAATACGTAAACACAGGAATATACTGAGTTTAATATAGGCCTACAACGTAACGGAATGAAACGAGTGTGGAAAATTTCTCCTTTTTTACATGATATTGGGTCACAAATGTTCCTTCCTCAAGTCATCACCTCTCAATATAACAAACCTGAAGAATTTTTTTGGGAAAATGCATGGAAATTTACACCATTCTCATTCAATGCGGCATTTGTACGGTACATGTCCCGCAGTGTAACATGAGTATGTGTGTTGTGTATGAAGCGTCAGTGAAATTTGTGCTTTGTTCAGACTGCTTCGCAGAATCGTGCTTTGAAATAGAACGGGTCAAACGGCAGTTACAAGGCTCAGACTGTCACAGCAGATGTTGTGCCTACAATATAAGACTTTCCAGTACATCTACAAAAGGTAACTTTTCTTATAATTATGGTGATTTAGGTTTTTAAGGGTATTATTTTAATATTGCGTTAGTTTCATTTAATTTGGGACGATTGAGGGCGCATTTCATGATTTACGGTCCTCGGATGCTGATTATATGAGTGATGACGAAACAAGTAGTCCAAACAAATTTCTGAACGGGTATGATATTCTTTAAGTACTTCGATTGAAGGATGTTTATTACATCACACTAATTATTGTAACATTATTTAAAGCCAAAGCCAGTGTAGATTTTATATTTGAATTAGATTTAACCTATAATTTAGTGCCGCGCATGGGTTTTGTTTACTTGTTTTGGAGTGAAGCGGCCGGGAGTTTTCCCACGTCAGACTGCCACATTTTCTGGTAGACAGCGTTAAGTGTAAACTTTTGGGAGTTTTGTCATCAAACCTTTGAAGTTAAATTGTCATCGACTGGTGAGTAGATCATATATAGTAATAGTGTAAAATGAGTAGGATTTATTGACATAAAACATGTAGGTTTCAGGCCATGGCAATATTTAAAATTAAATGTTTTCCTGTACATGTAACACAGTTACTGTTATGATGTATTGAATTATGCCTATGCTAATAATGGGTTAGGATTGAATTGTACACACATGTATCTAATATAATTTTATGTATTGTGTTTACTAGGTTTTTCTTGGATGTCAGAACAATATAAATGCCATATAAAAGCGCAGGTTAAACCTCATATTTTCTGTCTCATCAAGCTGTTTATTTTATCCATCTCTGGATCATCTTACTACATAATTTTAAGATTAAAATTAGTTGATACCTATACTTTTACAGTGTCACATAAAGTAGGTGATGTATGGTCCATGTATTTGTTTCTTCCATGGCTACTTGTATTCCCCTTGTAGTGAGTAAGTTAATCACCTTAAAATCAAACATTTCACAAATTGATTGTTAGAAGTATGCCAGAAGTTCCAGAATAAGTGTTACTGATGGGCTCATAATTCTACTTTTGGCAATACATAGATCTGTGTTTTTATTGAAAGAGTAGATGTAAACAAGCATTTGAAATTGAAATCATTTATTTATTATCTTCCAGCGTAAGAAGAAACGAAAACCACTCAAAGTACAACATGACTCACAAGATATGTGGTGAATAGAGGAACCCAACACACTAGAAGTTACTACTGCAGTGAAATACCCTGATGTGTCCATTATTCAGAAAGAACAGTCGTACTTTTAACAAAATGGTCAGAGCACAGACCAGATTAGAAGTTTTTAAGATTGTCAACACTCAGCATTGCACCTTTGGTAAAAATTATTCTGAGACACCCAAGCATATTTTTTTGGTAAATTTAATTGTTTACAATGTGGCTTGAATTTGAAATCGGGTGAAAATGTTTTCAGGCACAGCAGTTTAAATACAAAATGAATTACTTTTGATTTTGAGGCAAGAGATCCAGATTGTGCAAATGGAATAATGTGTATAAATTTGTAATCGAAAAGCATCAATGAACTTCCCACAATGATTGTTTAATAACCAAAAAGAGTCTAGAAAAAAGAGTCTAGAACAACAAAATGGTAAGTATTGTTTTCCCAAATTGTTGGGTGTTTACTTTTAAATATTGGTTTTGGTTAGCCGGTTAGCAAATTTCTAAATGGTCAGTGAATTTTGTTTCATTTTAATTAATGTAATAACCAAATTATATGTTTCATTATCATTAATAAATTAATTAATTAAAAAGATTAAGGCCTACACGTTTTAAGCATTATTCTGATACAGAACCTTAAAACTTAACACATAGACCTTAACATGTAGTTGTATCCTCGGTTGTGACATCATGGTTAAGGCATCAGATATCAAATTACACTAAATCAAAGTTTAATATTTCAAAATATCATATCTCGTGAACCACAAAAGATATTTTCACATTACTCTTCTCGATGAGACTTATTGAACAAAAAACATAGTTCCAAAATTCACACAGCCTTCAAATTTAACACATACTTATACCATAACATGTAGTTGTCAATAAATTTATGACATAGTTTCAGGTAAAGTTGTGATGTCATGTTGACGTCATCAGATAGCGAAATACACTAAAATTTTAATATTTCCAAAAATCATATCTCATGAACCACAAAAGATATTTACACAATCTTTGCATCATCTTACAGATCTTGAATTATGTGACATTTCGTACACAGACATGATCCAATCAGACTTCTCTTTCCGGTCGAAACTGGATATGGTATATGCCTTCAGTGGACGAAATTACTATTGACATGTGACCTTTTAAAAAATATGACTGATGACGTCATCACATATCATTGCCCTTTGTGGCAACATAATCTCAAAAGTCATAGGAAATTTGAATATGACTTCTGCGAATAAAGTGATAGTGACATCTTATATTCTCAAAAATTGTTTGATAACATCACAAAGTTCAGAGCGCCCCCTAGTGGCATTTTTAAAAAGGGATTATTTTCCAATCTCAGAAATTGAACCAAAGCAAGTACTAACGTTATTTTTTCATGATCATGAGGAAGTTTCATTGTGTCATATAATTATATGACCTTCAAATCACCTGTTCTGACCTTTACTTCCGGTCCAAACAATTAGACCAAAGTCAACACATTCTAATGCAAAATTGATATATTTTTTGAATATGAAATTGATATTGAAATAATAAAATATGATACACCTTTGCAAAATATGATATTGACATCATCGTTGATAATTTGATTGAACCGGAAGTTGACTCGAACAGCGTGTGTTTGTTCAAACAAACACTTAAGCTCTAGTTGTTCGTGTTTTTGCTTTTTCTTCTCCTTCTCAGTGAGACATATCCAGAGATAAAAACGTAGTTGCAGAGTTCACAGACGTCATAGTGAAGTCATCAGATATCGAATTACACTAAATCAAAGTTTAATATTTCAACAAATTATATCTCATGAACCACAAAAGATATTTTCACAATCTTTGCATCATCTGAAAGATCTTGAAATGAAAGTAGGCTAGGACTAACGTTAGGTATGTACATGTATCGCTTCATAAGCAAATTGCATTTTGTTTAGATGACGTCTGAATGTTGTCCCATCTAATTACATAATACTTAATAGCCTATCCGCTTTTATATTTAACCGATGTAATTGAGCTGAACTGGTTTGTAAAGCCGTGACAAAATTGTATGTTATTACTTTTTGGGGTTCAGAATGTTCATTGCCTGTATGTCCATACAGATCTACCATGGGCATTCACCACAGCGCTACTACTGTCTCTTAATGACAGAAGTTGTAAAGTCGGGTAGTATAGGGCTGCGGTCACCACAGCTTATACAAATATAACATGGTTTGAGGGTGGACAGTCAATATTAGCTCCCCGAGGTATTGGAAGTTGACAAACTAGTTCCCGAGGCGACTGTTCCCTGATTGCTTCGTAAAGTGCATGCGTAGTAGACCGACGCATATGTGACAGTCTACTATGCATGCGTATTTACCCTGTGCGTGAATACTCGCGGGCACTTGGTAAACAGCCAAAATAGCATTTGGCACGTGATGGTGAATGGACCAGTGAGAATTCGGCTCTCGATCATGAATATGTATGAGGTATAGTAATACTGAATACAATATTAACAATTCATTCCTCCCTGCTCTATCAATTGTTTGCAGAATTGCAGATTATCTTACTCCTATATGTACTTGATAACTCCCTTTGGTTTGGTGGCATGCTCTATACTGACTACAGAGAACAGTGGAAACTGGTAAGATATATCCTTTCACAACATTTCATCTGATAGACATTCTTGTTCATTTGAAGACTAGGTACAAGAAGACGGTCATCAACCTTGATGACCTAAATTGCGATTCAAGATACATGTATTTTATTATTTTTCTTATTTTTTCTTGTGTGCTGTAATTAAATTGGGGCACAGCTAGTGTACATCCTTTACGAATGCTCGACAAACCTGACTCATTCATGCGGCTTTGAACGGTGGGAAAGAATGTCAAACCCAACCGCCACTTGTGCACAATTGCCAAGCATGTATTTTTAGCAGACAACAAAATGGCCAACATCTGACTAGATGTGCATACATTCAATCATTGCTCAAAATCTATTTTAAAAAAACACCAAATATTATTTCCAATCCTCACTTGACTACACTTTGTAAGTAAGTGTAACTGTATCCTCTATCGTCTTTAAAAGGAAAATCTGTGATATTGTCATTTTTGGATAGAAAAGTGTTTTTTTTAACCACTCTGGGTCCAATGTCCAATCTTTGGGCATTTCTTTTTGTACTTTTTCTCAGGAACACTGGACAAATGTTAGTTTCTAATCCCACAATATTCATCTTCACCCTCGTTGGATTATGTCTTGTTGTTTGCAAGATCCTAGAGGAAGTCACTCTGGGTTTTCTCACCCCGATCCAATCCTTGGGCATTGCTTATTTTCCGTGGGAACACTGGACAAATTTTTAGTTTCTAATTCTCCAATTTCTTCTTCACCCTCGTTGGATTATATCTTGTTTGTGATATCCTAGAGGAAGTCACCGGGCTACACTTTTTGAACCTCTCTGGGTTTTCTCACCCCGCTCCAATCCTTGGGCATTTCTTGTTTTTCCTACTTTTCCACATATCCTTCCCACAGTATCCTTTTTTCTTCTCACCCCGCTCCAAAACTTGGGTTTTCCCCCCCCCCCCCCCCCCATACATGTACCAGGAACACTGGACAAATTTTAGTTTCTAATCCCACAAAATCCTCTACCAATCCTTGGCCATTTGTTATTTTTTCCTACATGCATCAAGAACACTGGACAAATTCAAATTTCTAATCCCACAATATCCATCTTCACCCTCGTTGGATTATTTCTTGTTTGCAAGATCCTAGAGGAAGTCACCAGGCTAGACTTTTTGAACCGCTCTGGGTCCAATGTCCAATCCTTGGGCATTTCTTGTCCTTTTCCTCAGGAATACTGGGCAAATTTAACTTTCTAATCCGACCCCAATCATTGATTTGTTTTAGAAGCTCTTGCTGTTTGATCGTAAATCTTGAGAATACCTTGTTTGCAAACCTGTTACTATGAGTGTGTTCACTTTTTGTGAATCAAAATTACAAATATTTAACCATTAACTTGTGAAAATGTACGTTCATTACATCACCGAGGTCATGAGAAAATAAGGAAAAAGCATTCTTGTTGTTTTTTTATGTAAAAAAGATAAAGATTTGTATTGGTGATTTGTACTGGCATTGCACAATATTGAATTATTTGTGGAATTATTTGTATTACACCAAGTAAGTTTTAGGATAAACTTGGATCAGTAATATGTAGTTTTGTTAATGACTATCAATGTTCTATAGAGTCTTTAACCCTAACTCCCTAGGCCCATTTGCTTACACATAACCTGAATCCTTCCTAACTCCCTAGGCCCATTTGCTTACACATAACCTGAATCCTTCCTAACTCCCTAGGCCCATTTGCTTACACATATGTAACCTGAATCCTTCCAAACTCCCTAGGCCCATTTGCTTACACATAACCTGAATCCTTCTTAACTCACAAGGCCCATTTGCTTAACACATAACCTGAATCATCCAAAATCCTTCAGTAGTAAAGCAAGCACATGACATGTATGCACACATGTGTTTCTAATCTGTGATACATGTACATGGCCAGGGACCCTCCCTGCATGCATGGAGCAATAAACAGTGTCCACTGACCCAAGCACTGACCTTGCAATCACTACCACAAAGATGGATGTACATGTACCATGGAAAGGCAAGTATGCCTAATAACCTCAATCCTCCAAAATCCTTCACTTTAGCAAAGAGCATGTAGCATGTAACCTCAATCCTTCAAAATCCTTCACTTTAGCAAAGAGGATTTTGGAGGATTTGGGAGGGTTAGGGATAAGGAAGGATTTTATGTGGAAGGATTTTCTACATGTACAATGTATTAGATTTTTTTAAAGGAAATATTTAAATTCAAGTTTGAAAGTTACAAATACAGCTGCTTGTAATTTCTATTAGGTTTGGGCGGTTTTTCAATTTTTAGCTAACTGGTTTACTGCCGGAAAAAAATGTGGTTTTCAAATTATTGTTTGAAGAACAGAAAAGCAATTTAAAAGTCCTTACATGTACATAACATGTTACTGATGTTTTTTTACCGTATAATCGGAGGGCAATTCCAAAACAACTATTATTTATTCCATTGTTATTTTTTTGTATGAATACGATTTTATTTATTTATTTTACGAAGCCACAATTACAATTTGGCTAATTGGCAAATATTTTAAAGAGGGTTTTAAAGTTGGTCTTTAGTATTGAAGCATACATACATGTATGTCACTACCATGTTGAACCCTTATAACTAAGCAGTGTTCATCATGCCAAAAATAAATTTAAAAAAATACAAAAATTGGCCTACTAAACAAACCTGATAGCAATCAAGAAAGTCAAAGATATTCTATTTTGGTTAGAAGTAACCAATTAAGAATACAAAAAGTACTCAATTGTATGCTATTTTGGTTAGAAGTAACCAATTAAGAATGCATAATAGTACTCATTGGTAGACTATTTTGGCTAGAAGTGGCCAATTGAGAATGCCCCCAAAAATGACTTGAAATGGATGCTATTTTGGTTAGCAGTAATTTAAATTATACTTCAAAATGATATCACGAACTGGAAAGGTATAAACAGTAAACCACTGTGGGCCGAGCACAGAGCCTTGGGGTACAGAATAGTCAAGAGTAACAGGCTCGGAGATAGCGTTACCAATACAAACATGCTGAGGCCTATTTAAAAGGTAGGACTTACACCAATCCAGGGCTGTGTCATGTATTCCAAGATGATATTGAAGGCGGGAGAGAATGATTTTATGATCGACAGTGTCAAAAGCGGCGCTTAAGTCTAACAAAACTAATGCAGTGATTTTCCCCTCATCCATGGCAGATAAAATGTCATTGTTGACGCGAAGAAGAGCAGTTTCCGTTCCATGAAATGGTTTGTAGGCTGACTGAAATGTGTCCGACAGGTTATTAGCACGAACATGGTCGGAGATCCGTGATGAAACAACTCGCTCGATTGTTTTTCCAAGGTACTTTAAATTCGCTACTGGTCGGTAATTTTTGAAAACTTCCTTGTCCAAATTGGGTTTCTTTAGGAGTGGTTTAACATGAGCAACCTTCTGGCTATTAGGGAAACAACCGGAAGAAAGAGATCTGTTTACAATAATTGTGATATACTTAGCAAACACATCAATATTTTGTTTTATTAGCGAAGTTGGCACTGGATCAAGTTCACATGATTTTGATGGCGATTTCATGATGAGTTTCATGATCTCCGTAACACTAGTAGGCTCAAACATGGACAGTCTACATTGTGGATCCTTGCGTGATGGTGTTTGTGATAGAATGGCAGGTACTGAGGGAAAAGAACAACGGATATTCTCAATTTTTGTGACAAAAAAGTTTGAAAAAGTATTTGCGAGGTCCTGATCGGAGTGTGTAGATGGAAGCACTGGAGCTTTGGGTTTATGAAGCAGCTTTTCAACAATGTTAAAGAGTTTTTTCTGATCACCAGAGCTATCTTCCACAAGAGATGAGTAGTGAGTTATTTTTGCCTGGTTAATCATGTTCTTCACAATATCACGTTGGTTACAGTATTCTTGCCGATGTACTCCAAGTTTCCCATTGTCACGCCATCTTCGCTCAAGTTGACGGCGGATTTTCCTTGCAGCACGGATATCATCATTGAACCAGGGGGATTCAGATTGTAGTTTAACAGTTCGAGTTTTTTGCGGAGCATGATCATCCAAGATGTTACGGACAGTAGATTCAAATAGACTGACACCAAGAATCCAGCTCACCATCTTCAAGGTTTACATTTTCCAGTTGAGATTCAATATCATGACATAAATCTTTAATATTTACTTTTTTCCAGTGGCGAGTAGTTACAGAAATGGTAGGTATGGGAGGTTTTTTATGGGAGTGTATAGGCCTAGTGACTGCGATTTCTTTTTATGAATTTGATGTTGAAGGGAGCAGGTACGATACATTCCTATTCAAAATGAATTTTGTTCCTTTAATTAATCAGTTTGGTTATATTTATTAATTGTTTAATGGGCACGAGATGATTTTAAGAAGAAAAAGGTTCTAAATGGGCTTATGGGAGGGTGGATTGCTTTATTGTAAATAATACAATGGAATAATGTAATGATCTCTCTGTGTTCTATAATAAATGTGTTTAGTGGGGAAGGGATATGTCCCAGAGGGTATTCACCATTGTAATAACCCGAATTAGAGAGCTTATTTCGCACTGCGTGCTGTTTCAAACATCTTACTCCGTCTGACACAATTTTCAAGAAAACTTGAATGAAAATTTAAATCTGAAATGGAAAGATCATCAGCTGATATGATGATCAGTTATGCCATATATATGAATGCAACTTATTTTCTAATTTTTCAAAACGAAAAAGTTTGAAACTTTCTATGGTCGTCTATATACATATATTTTTTTGATTCTTTAAAATTATAATCGTGTACAGGAATTTAGCAAAAGTACTGCCTTGGGTTTCTGGGCTACATCCGGCCAACATCATTTGCCTCCCATCACGCTCCCAGGTTGGTCTGCATATCATATAATTTATCATCTGAGATAATTGTTACGTTAAAAAGACAGGCTTCAATTAACAGGTCAACCTTTCTGGGATCTGCTGACAGATGCAGTTAAAAACCGCAAAAAGTGAATAATAACAACAGCCAAATTGTCGCCTGACCCTTGATGATGGGATCTGCCTTCATTAACGGCCACATACATTACAGATTACTAAGTGATTAACCAGCTGCCTCCATGTGTTGCTATTTTCCAAACCACTTGTGTTAGAAATGCTATCCTGTTACAGTTAGGTGTAAACTCCACTCGACCTATCATTAATATCCCTTCTCTAAGTTACTGTGAACAAAATCAGCATATACTAATGACAATGCATGACGTGAAGCTATACTAAATCACTTTTGGTACCATAGAATAAAGTTTTCGATGAATTATTTGATACACATTCGAATATTTGTCCCTTTAAACACGGTCCAATTTAATTAATAATAGGCCAAATTTGCCTGAAAAAATAAGAAAATGCCAGAAAAAGTGCAGACACATTCCAATAACGGAAATTAACGGAAATTAACGGAAATTAAGTGTGGGCATTGACATGTTCTTTATGATTATTAAATACAAAATTAATATTTCTAAAAGATGTTTGGTACATTTTGTTTTTAGTGAACCCCTTTTTGTAGAAAAAATAAGAAAATGCCAGAAAAAGTGCACACACATTCCAATATTTGTCCCTTTAAACACGGTCTAATTAGACACTAATTAATGGGCCAAATTGGCCTTAACGGAAATTAAGTGTGGACAATGACATGTTCTTTATGATTATCAAATAAAAAATTAATATTTCTAAGAGATGTTTGGTACATTTTGTTTTTAGTGAACCCCTTTTTCTACAAAAAAGAAGAAATGCGTGAAAAAGTGCAGACACCTTCGAAAATTTTCCCTTTAAACACGGTCTAATTAGACACTAATTAATGCGCCAAATTTGCCTTAACGGAAATTAAGTGTGGGCAGACATGTTCTTTATGATTATTAAATAAAAAATTAATATTTCTAAAAGATGTTTGGTACATTTTGTTTTTAGTGAACCCCTTTTTGTAGAAAAAATAAGAAAATGCCAGAAAAAGTGCACACACATTCCAATATTTGTCCCTTTAAACACGGTCTAATTAGACACTAAATAATGCGCCAAATTGGCCTTAACGGAAATTAAGTGTGGACAGTGACATGTTCTTTATGATTATCAAATAAAAAATTAATATTTCTAAGAGATGTTTGGTACATTTTGTTTTTAGTGAACCCCTTTTTGCACAAAAAAGGAGAAATGCGTGAAAACTTTTAGCAAATTTCGGAAATTGTCCCTTTAAACATGGTCTAATTAGATACTAATTAATGGGCCAAATTTGCCTTAACGGAAATTAAGTGTGGACAATGACATGTTCTTTATGATTATCAAATAAAAAATTAATATTTCTAAGAGATGTTTGGTACATTTTGTTTTTAGTGAACCCCTTTTTCTACAAAAAAGAAGAAATGCGTGAAAAAGTGCAGACACCTTCGAAAATATTCCCTTTAAACACGGTCTAATTAGACACTAATTAATGCGCCAAATTTGCCTTAACGGAAATTAAGTGTGGGCATTGACATGTTCTTTATGATTATTAAATAAAAAATTATATTTCTAAAAGATGTTTGGTACATTTTGTTTTTAGTGAACCCCTTTTTGTAGAAAAAATAAGAAAATGCCAGAAAAAGTGCACACACATTCCAATATTTGTCCCTTTAAACACGGTCTAATTAGACACTAATTAATGCGCCAAATTGGCCTTAACGGAAATTAAGTGTGGACAATGACATGTTCTTTATGATTATCAAATAAAAAATTAATATTTATAAGAGATGTTTGGTACATTTTCTTTTTAGTGAACCCCTTTTTGTAGAAAAATTAAGAAAAGGACAGAAAAAGTGCAGACACATTCCAATATTTGTCCCTTTAATCACGGTCTAATTAGACACTAATTAATGGTCCAAATTTGCCTTAACGGAAATTAAGTGTGGACAGTGACATGTTCTTTATGATTATCAAATAAAAAATTAATATTTCTAAGAGATGTTTGGTACATTTTGTTTTTAGTGAACCCCTTTTTGCACAAAAAAGGAGAAATGCGTGAAAACTTTTAGCAAATTTCGAAAATTGTCCCTTTAAACATGGTCTAATTAGATACTAATTAATGGGCCAAATTGGCCTTAACGGAAATTAAGTGTGGACAATGACATGTTCTTTATGATTATCAAATACAAAATTAATATTTCTAAGAGATGTTTGGTACATTTTCTTTTTAGTGAACCCTTTTGTAAAAAATTAAGAAAAGGACAGAAAAAGTGCAGACACATTCCAATATTTGTCCCTTTTAAACACGGTCTAATTAGACACTAATTAATGGTCCAAATTTGCCTTAACGGAAATTAAGTGTGGACAATGACATGTTCTTTATGATTATCAAATAAAAAAATTATATTTCTAAGAGATGTTTGGTACATTTTGTTTTTAGTGAACCCCTTTTTGTACAAAAAAGAAGAAATGCGTGAAAAAGTGCAGACACCTTCGAAAATTTCCCTTTAAACACGGTCTAATTAGACACTAATTAATGCGCCAAATTTGCCTTAACGGAAATTAAGTGTGGGCATTGACATGTTCTTTATGATTATTAAATAAAAATTAATATTTCTAAAAGATGTTTGGTACATTTTGTTTTAGTGAACCCCTTTTGTAGAAAAAATAAGAAAATGCCAGAAAAAGTGCACACATTCCAATATTTGTCCCTTTAAACACGGTCTAATTAGACTCTAATTAATGGGCCAAATTTGCCTTAACGGAAATGGTGTGGACAATGACATGTTCTTTATGATTATCAAATAAAAATTATATTTCTAAGAGATGTTTGGTACATTTGTTTTTAGTGAACCTTTTGTACAAAAAGAAGAAATGCGTGAAAAGTGCAGACACCTTCGAAAATTTTCCCTTTAAACACGGTCTAATTAGACACTAATTAATGCGCCAAATTTGCCTTAACGGAAATTAAGTGTGGGCATTGACATGTTCTTTATGATTATTAAATAAAAAATTAATATTTCTAAAAGATGTTTGGTACATTTTGTTTTTAGTGAACCCCTTTTTGTAGAAAAAATAAGAAAATGCCAGAAAAAGTGCACACACATTCCAATATTTGTCCCTTTAAACACGGTCTAATTAGACACTAATTAAAGGGCCAAATTTGCCTTAACGGAAATTAAGTGTGGACATTGACATGTTCTTTATGATTATCAAATAAAAAATTAATATTTCTAAAAGATGTTTGGTACATTTTGTTTTTAGTGAATCCCTTTTTGTAGAAAAAATAAGAAAATGCCAGAAAAAGTGCACACACATTCCAATATTTGTCCCTTTAAACACGGTCTAATTAGACTCTAATTAATGGGCCAAATTTGCCTTAACGGAAATTAAGTGTGGACAGTGACATGTTCTTTATGATTATCAAATAAAAAATTAATATTTCTAAGAGATGTTTGGTACATTTCTTTTTAGTGAACCCCTTTTTGTAAAAAAATTAAGAAAAGGACAGAAAAAGTGCAGACACATTCCAATATTTGTCCTTTAAACACGGTCTAATTAGACACTAATTAATGGTCCAAATTTGCCTTAACGGAAATTAAGTGTGGACAATGACATGTTCTTTATGATTATCAAATAAAAAAATTATATTTCTAAGAGATGTTTGGTACATTTTGTTTTTAGTGAACCCCTTTTTGTACAAAAAAGAAGAAATGCGTGAAAAGTGCAGACACCTTCGAAAATTTTCCCCTTTAAACACGGTCTAATTAGACACTAATTAATGCCCATAAATTTGCCTTAACGGAAATTAAGTGTGGGCATTGACATGTTCTTTATGATTATTAAATAAAAAATTAATATTTCTAAAAGATGTTTGGTACATTTTGTTTTTAGTGAACCCCTTTTTGTAGAAAAAATAAGAAAATGCCAGAAAAAGTGCACACACATTCCAATATTTGTCCCTTTAAACACGGTCTAATTAGACTCTAATTAATGGGCCAAATTGGCCTTAACGGAAATTAAGTGTGGACAGTGACATGTTCTTTATGATTATCAAATAAAAAATTAATATTTCTAAGAGATGTTTGGTACATTTTGTTTTTAGTGAACCCCTTTTTGTAGAAAAAATAAGAAAATGCCAGAAAAAGTGCACACACATTCCAATATTTGTCCCTTTAAACACGGTCTAATTAGACTCTAATTAATGGGCCAAATTTGCCTTAACGGAAATTAAGTGTGGACAGTGACATGTTCCTTATGATTATCAAATAAAAAATTCATATTTCTAAGAGATGTTTGGTACATTTTGTTTTTAGTGAACCCCTTTTTGCACAAAAAAGGAGAAATGCGTGAAAACTTTTAGCAAATTTCGAAAAATTGTCCCTTTAAACATGGTCTAATTAGATACTAATTAATGGGCCAAATTTGCCTTAACGGAAATTAAGTGTGGACAGTGACATGTTCTTTATGATTATCAAATAAAAAATTAATATTTCTAAGAGATGTTTGGTACATTTTGTTTTTAGTGAACCCCATTTTGCACAAAAAAGGAGAAATGCGTGAAAACTTTTAGCAAATTTCGAAAATTGTCCCTTTAAACATGGTCTAATTAGATACTAATTAATGGGCCAAATTTGCCTTAACGGAAATTAAGTGTGGACAATGACATGTTCTTTATGATTATCAAATAAAAAATTAATATTTATAAGAGATGTTTGGTACATTTTCTTTTTAGTGAACCCCTTTTTGTAGAAAAATTAAGAAAAGGACAGAAAAAGTGCAGACACATTCCAATATTTGTCCCTTTAATCACGGTCTAATTAGACACTAATTAATGGTCCAAATTTGCCTTAACGGAAATTAAGTGTGGACAGTGACATGTTCTTTATGATTATCAAATAAAAAATTCATATTTCTAAGAGATGTTTGGTACATTTTGTTTTTAGTGAACCCCTTTTTGTAGAAAAAATAAGAAAATGCCAGAAAAAGTGCACACACATTCCAATATTTGTCCCTTTAAACACGGTCTAATTAGACTCTAATTAATGGGCCAAATTTGCCTTAACGGAAATTAAGTGTGGACAGTGACATGTTCCTTATGATTATCAAATAAAAAATTCATATTTCTAAGAGATGTTTGGTACATTTTGTTTTTAGTGAACCCCTTTTTGCACAAAAAAGGAGAAATGCGTGAAAACTTTTAGCAAATTTCGAAAAATTGTCCCTTTAAACATGGTCTAATTAGATACTAATTAATGGGCCAAATTTGCCTTAACGGAAATTAAGTGTGGACAGTGACATGTTCTTTATGATTATCAAATAAAAAATTAATATTTCTAAGAGATGTTTGGTACATTTTGTTTTAGTGAACCCCATTTTGCACAAAAAGGAGAAATGCGTGAAAACTTTTAGCAAATTTCGAAAATTGTCCCTTTAAACATGGTCTAATTAGACACTAATTAATGGGCAAAATTTGCCTTAACGGAAATTAAGTGTGGACAATGACATGTTCTTTATGATTATCAAATAAAAAATTAATATTTATAAGAGATGTTTGGTACATTTTGTTTTTAGTGAACCCCTTTTTGTAGAAAAATTAAGAAAAGGACAGAAAAAGTGCAGACACATTCCAATATTTGTCCCTTTAATCACGGTCTAATTAGACACTAATTAATGGTCCAAATTTGCCTTAACGGAAATTAAGTGTGGACAGTGACATGTTCTTTATGATTATCAAATAAAAATGAATATTTCTAAGAGATGTTTGGTACATTTTGTTTTAGTGAACCCCTTTTTGCACAAAAAAGGAGAAATGCGTGAAAACTTTTAGCAAATTTCGAAAATTGTCCCTTTAAACATGGTCTAATTAGATACTAATTAATGGGCCAAATTGGCCTTAACGGAAATTAAGTGTGGACAATGACATGTTCTTTATGATTATCAAATACAAAATTAATATTTCTAAGAGATGTTTGGTACATTTTCTTTTTAGT
Organism: Zoroaster sp. YZ-2022; assembly: GCA_029582265.1. Taxonomy (NCBI): domain Eukaryota; kingdom Metazoa; phylum Echinodermata; class Asteroidea; order Forcipulatida; family Zoroasteridae; genus Zoroaster; species Zoroaster sp. YZ-2022. Next base: position 27,365,745 of record CM055836.1, read on the forward strand.
GAACCCTTTTTGTAAAAAAATTAAGAAAAGGACAGAAAAAGTGCAGACACATTCCAATATTTGTCCCTTTAATCACGGTCTAATTAGACACTAATTAATGGTCCAAATTTGCCTTAACGGAAATTAAGTGTGGACAGTGACATGTTCTTTATGATTATCAAATAAAAAATTAATATTTCTAAGAGATGTTTGGTACATTTTGTTTTTAGTGAACCCCTTTTTGCACAAAAAAGGAGAAATGCGTGAAAACTTTTAGCAAATTTCGAAAATTGTCCCTTTAAACATGGTCTAATTAGATACTAATTAATGGGCCAAATTGGCCTTAACGGAAATTAAGTGTGGACAATGACATGTTCTTTATGATTATCAAATACAAAATTAATATTTCTAAGAGATGTTTGGTACATTTTCTTTTTAGTGAACCCCTTTTTGTAAAAAAATTAAGAAAAGGACAGAAAAAGTGCAGACACATTCCAATATTTGTCCCTTTAAACACGGTCTAATTAGACACTAATTAATGGTCCAAATTTGCCTTAACGGAAATTAAGTGTGGACAATGACATGTTCTTTATGATTATCAAATAAAAAAATTATATTTCTAAGAGATGTTTGGTACATTTTGTTTTTAGTGAACCCCTTTTTGTACAAAAAAGAAGAAATGCGTGAAAAAGTGCAGACACCTTCGAAAATTTTCCCTTTAAACACGGTCTAATTAGACACTAATTAATGCGCCAAATTTGCCTTAACGGAAATTAAGTGTGGGCATTGACATGTTCTTTATGATTATTAAATAAAAAATTAATATTTCTAAAAGATGTTTGGTACATTTTGTTTTTAGTGAACCCCTTTTTGTAGAAAAAATAAGAAAATGCCAGAAAAAGTGCACACACATTCCAATATTTGTCCCTTTAAACACGGTCTAATTAGACTCTAATTAATGGGCCAAATTTGCCTTAACGGAAATTAAGTGTGGACAATGACATGTTCTTTATGATTATCAAATAAAAAAATTATATTTCTAAGAGATGTTTGGTACATTTTGTTTTTAGTGAACCCCTTTTTGTACAAAAAAGAAGAAATGCGTGAAAAAGTGCAGACACCTTCGAAAACTTTCCCTTTAAACACGGTCTAATTAGACACTAATTAATGCGCCAAATTTGCCTTAACGGAAATTAAGTGTGGGCATTGACATGTTCTTTATGATTATTAAATAAAAAATTAATATTTCTAAAAGATGTTTGGTACATTTTGTTTTTAGTGAACCCCTTTTTGTAGAAAAAATAAGAAAATGCCAGAAAAAGTGCACACACATTCCAATATTTGTCCCTTTAAACACGGTCTAATTAGACTCTAATTAATGGGCCAAATTTGCCTTAACGGAAATTAAGTGTGGGCATTGACATGTTCTTTATGATTATTAAATAAAAAATTAATATTTCTAAAAGATGTTTGGTACATTTTGTTTTTAGTGAACCCCTTTTTGTAGAATATATAAGAAAATGCCAGAAAAAGTGCACACACATTCCAATATTTGTCCCTTTAAACACGGTCTAATTAGACTCTAATTAATGGGCCAAATTGGCCTTAACGGAAATTAAGTGTGGACAGTGACATGTTCCTTATGATTATCAAATAAAAAATTCATATTTCTAAGAGATGTTTGGTACATTTTGTTTTTAGTGAACCTGTTTTTGCACAAAAAAGGAGAAATGCGTGAAAACTTTTAGCAAATTTCGAAAAATTGTCCCTTTAAACATGGTCTAATTAGATACTAATTAATGGGCCAAATTTGCCTTAACGGAAATTAAGTGTGGACAATGACATGTTCTTTATGATTATCAAATAAAAAATTAATATTTCTAAGAGATGTTTGGTACATTTTGTTTTTAGTGAACCCCTTTTTGCACAAAAAAGGAGAAATGCGTGAAAACTTTTAGCAAATTTCGAAAATTGTCCCTTTAAACATGGTCTAATTAGATACTAATTAATGGGCCAAATTTGCCTTAACGGAAATTAAGTGTGGACAATGACATGTTCTTTATGATTATCAAATAAAAAATTAATATTTATAAGAGATGTTTGGTACATTTTCTTTTTAGTGAACCCCTTTTTGTAGAAAAATTAAGAAAAGGACAGAAAAAGTGCAGACACATTCCAATATTTGTCCCTTTAATCACGGTCTAATTAGACACTAATTAATGGTCCAAATTTGCCTTAACGGAAATTAAGTGTGGACAGTGACATGTTCTTTATGATTATCAAATAAAAAATTAATATTTCTAAGAGATGTTTGGTACATTTTGTTTTTAGTGAACCCCTTTTTGCACAAAAAAGGAGAAATGCGTGAAAACTTTTAGCAAATTTCGAAAATTGTCCCTTTAAACATGGTCTAATTAGATACTAATTAATGGGCCAAATTGGCCTTAACGGAAATTAAGTGTGGACAATGACATGTTCTTTATGATTATCAAATACAAAATTAATATTTCTAAGAGATGTTTGGTACATTTTCTTTTTAGTGAACCCCTTTTTGTAAAAAAATTAAGAAAAGGACAGAAAAAGTGCAGACACATTCCAATATTTGTCCCTTTAATCACGGTCTAATTAGACACTAATTAATGGTCCAAATTTGCCTTAACGGAAATTAAGTGTGGACAGTGACATGTTCTTTATGATTATCAAATAAAAAATTAATATTTCTAAGAGATGTTTGGTACATTTTGTTTTTAGTGAACCCCTTTTTGCACAAAAAAGGAGAAATGCGTGAAAACTTTTAGCAAATTTCGAAAATTGTCCCTTTAAACATGGTCTAATTAGATACTAATTAATGGGCCAAATTGGCCTTAACGGAAATTAAGTGTGGACAATGACATGTTCTTTATGATTATCAAATACAAAATTAATATTTCTAAGAGATGTTTGGTACATTTCTCTTTTAGTGAACCCCTTTTGTAAAAAATTAAGAAAAGGACAGAAAAGTGCAGACACATTCCAATATTTGTCCCTTTAAACACGGTCTAATTAGACACTAATTAATGGTCCAAATTTGCCTTAACGGAAATTAAGTGTGGACAATGACATGTTCTTTATGATTATCAAATAAAAAAATTATATTTCTAAGAGATGTTTGGTACATTTTGTTTTTAGTGAACCCCTTTTTGTACAAAAAAGAAGAAATGCGTGAAAAAGTGCAGACACCTTCGAAAATTTTCCCTTTAAACACGGTCTAATTAGACACTAATTAATGCGCCAAATTTGCCTTAACGGAAATTAAGTGTGGGCATTGACATGTTCTTTATGATTATTAAATAAAAAATTAATATTTCTAAAAGATGTTTGGTACATTTGGTTTTAGTGAACCCCTTTTTGTAGAAAAAATAAGAAAATGCCAGAAAAAGTGCACACACATTCCAATATTTGTCCCTTTAAACACGGTCTAATTAGACTCTAATTAATGGGCCAAATTTGCCTTAACGGAAATTAAGTGTGGACAATGACATGTTCTTTATGATTATCAAATAAAAAATTAATATTTCTAAGAGATGTTTGGTACATTTTCTTTTAGTGAACCTTTTGTACAAAAATAAGAAATGCGTGAAAAGTGCAGACACCTTCAAACTTTCCTTTAAACACGGTCACATTAGACAGTAATCAAAGGGCCAAATTTGCCTTAACGGAAATTAAGTGTGGACATTGTCATGTTCTTTATGATTATCAAATAAAAAATTAATATTTCTAAAAGATGTTTGGTACATTTTGTTTTTAGTGAACCCCTTTTTGTAGAAAAAATAAGAAAATGCCAGAAAAAGTGCACACACATTCCAATATTTGTCCCTTTAAACACGGTCTAATTAGACTCTAATTAATGGGCCAAATTTGCCTTAACGGAAATTAAGTGTGGGCATTGACATGTTCTTTATGATTATCAAATAAAAAATTAATATTTCTAAAAGATGTTTGGTACATTTTGTTTTTAGTGAACCCCTTTTTGTAGAAAAAATAAGAAAATGCCAGAAAAAGTGCACACACATTCCAATATTTGTCCCTTTAAACACGGTCTAATTAGACTCTAATTAATGGGCCAAATTTGCCTTAACGGAAATTAAGTGTGGACAGTGACATGTTCTTTATGATTATCAAATAAAAAATTAATATTTCTAAGAGATGTTTGGTACATTTTCTTTTTAGTGAACCCCTTTTTGTAAAAAAATTAAGAAAAGGACAGAAAAAGTGCAGACACATTCCAATATTTGTCCTTTAAACACGGTCTAATTAGACACTAATTAATGGTCCAAATTTGCCTTAACGGAAATTAAGTGTGGACAATGACATGTTCTTTATGATTATCAAATAAAAAAATTATATTTCTAAGAGATGTTTGGTACATTTTGTTTTTAGTGAACCCCTTTTTGTAAAAAAAAAAAAAGAAATGCGTGAAAAAGTGCAGACACCTTCGAATGTTTGTCCCTTTAAACACGGTCTAATTAGACACTAATTAATGGGCCAAATTTGCCTTAACGGAAATTAAGTGTGGGCATTGACATGTTCTTTATGATTATCAAATAAAAAATTAATATTTCTAAGAGATGTTTGGTACATTTTGTTTTTAGTGAACCCCTTTTTGTAGAAAAAATAAGAAAATGCCAGAAAAAGTGCACACACATTCCAATATTTGTCCCTTTAAACACGGTCTAATTAGACACTAATTAATGGGCCAAATTGGCCTTAACGGAAATTAAGTGTGGACAGTGACATGTTCCTTATGATTATCAAATAAAAAATTCATATTTCTAAGAGATGTTTGGTACATTTTGTTTTTAGTGAACCTGTTTTTGCACAAAAAAGGAGAAATGCGTGAAAACTTTTAGCAAATTTCGAAAAATTGTCCCTTTAAACATGGTCTAATTAGATACTAATTAATGGGCCAAATTTGCCTTAACGGAAATTAAGTGTGGACAATGACATGTTCTTTATGATTATCAAATAAAAAATTAATATTTATAAGAGATGTTTGGTACATTTTCTTTTTAGTGAACCCCTTTTTGTAGAAAAATTAAGAAAAGGACAGAAAAAGTGCACACACATTCCAATATTTGTCCCTTTAATCACGGTCTAATTAGACACTAATTAATGGTCCAAATTTGCCTTAACGGAAATTAAGTGTGGACAGTGACATGTTCTTTATGATTATCAAATAAAAAATTTATATTTCTAAGAGATGTTTGGTACATTTTGTTTTTAGTGAACCCCTTTTTGTAGAAAAATTAAGAAAAGGACAGAAAAAGTGCAGACAAATTCCAATATTTGTCCCTTTAAACACGGTCTAATTAGACACTAATTAATGGTCCAAATTTGCCTTAACGGAAATTAAGTGTGGACAATGACATGTTCTTTATGATTATCAAATAAAAAATTCATATTTCTAAGAGATGTTTGGTACATTTTGTTTTTAGTGAACCCGGTCGTGACACTTGTATCCTTGAGCAAGGTACTTAACCATAATTGCTTCGTCCTTCGGATGGGACGTAAAGCCGTAGGTCCCGTGTGTTGTATAATGCACGTAAAGTGGATTGTCGTGGTCTAGCGCACTGAACTCAAGTTCTGGTGTTGCCAGCAGCAGAGTGTGGGTTCGAGCCCCAGCCGTGACACCTATGTCCTTGAGCAAGACACTTAACCATAATTGCTTCTCTCCACCCAGGGGTTAAATGGGTACCTGTGAAGGCAGAGATGGTTTGCTCTCTATGCGCTAGAAATGGCAGCAATTGAGCTGTATACTCCCCAGGGAGCTGAGATGGTTTCAGGAATGATTTATGAGCCTTATGAGCAGGGATAATAATATAATGCGCCTTGAGCGCCACTTAGTTGGTGGATACGTGCGCTATATAAATCTATACATTATTATTATTATTATTATTATTATTAAAAAAGAAGAAATGCGTGAAAAAGTGCAGACACATTCTAATATTTGTCCCTTTAAACACGGTCTAATTAGACACTAATTAGTGGGCCAAATTTGCTTTAACAGGAATGAAGTGAGGGCATTGACATGTTCTTTATGATTATTTAACAAAAAGTACATTTAAATAAATAAAAGGTAATAGGTAAAATTAACTGTTAATAATTTGACCAACGTCAGTAAATTGTGTCGCTCATTCCGTTTTCTGAATTCGGACTGTGAATTCGCCTTGGTTTAACGCGAATTGCGTTATAATTTTGGGGTGGCTTTTTTCCAAAATTGGGGGTTCTTGTTGGGCCCAACCGCAATAAAAAACGAGGTTAACGCCCGTTAGCCCTTGAAAAAAATATTTTTATTAATAATAAAACTTGCCCTGCCTTTCCGAAAAACTTTAACCCCTCTAATTGGTCCGTGAAAAAGGGGAAAAAATTCTCCTCCATTCTTCTTTTTAATAATAAAAATTTAAAAATTTGTTTAGATTTATATAGCGCGTATCCCCAACAAATGGCGCTCAAGGGCTTATATTACCCCTGTCATAAGGCTCTATTCTGAAACCATCTCGCTCCTGGGGTATCAGCTCAATTCTGCCATTTCAGCGCATAGAGAAAACCATTTTGCCTTCACGGTCCCATTTAACCCCCGGGTGGAAAAAGCAATTATGGGTTAATGTCTTGCTCAAAGGGCATAGGTGTCACGGCTGGGGCTCAACCCACACTCTGCTGGCAACACGAACTTGAGTTCAGTGCGCTGAACCGCAATCCCCTTTCTGCATTATACAACACACGGGACCCACGGCTTTTTCCCATCCGAAGGACAAAACAATTATGGGTTAAGTACCTTGCTCAAGGATACAAATGTCACGACCCGGGGTTTACTAAAAAAAATGTACCAAAAATCTCTTAGAAAATAATTTTTTTTGATAATCAAAAGAAAATTTCACCAATTCCGTTAAAAAAATTTGGGCCTTTTTGTCTTAACCGTGTTTTAAAGGGGCAAAAGGTTGTCTCACTTTTTTCCAATTTTCTACAAAGGGGTTTATAAAAAAAAAATGCCCAAACTTCTTAAAAAAAAATTTTTTTTTGATTCAAAAAAATCTTCCAATTTCCGTTAGCAAATTTTGGGCCATTATATGTCTAATTAGACCTATTTTAAAAGGGGCAAATTTGGAAAATTTTGGCCTTTTCCTTTTTTTTTTCTCAAAAAGGGACTAAAAAAAAAGTCCAAACATTTTTATAAAATTAAATTTTTTTTGAAATCATAAAGAAAAATGTCTTTCAAATTTCCCTTAAAAATTTCCGTAAAGCTAAAGACCTTTTAAAAAGGGCAATTTTTAAATTTTTAAAGTTTTCCCCTTTTTTTGGCAAACAGGTTCACCCAAAACAAAAGAAAAAAAACAAAATGAATTTTATTTTAAACATAGGGAAAATTCCCTTCACCCAATTTTTAAAATTTGGGGAAATTTAAATCTAAAGCCTGTTTAAAAGGAAAAAAGGAATTGCACTTTTCCGGGCCTTTTTTTTACAAGGGTTCCCCAAACAAAATGTAAAACATCTTTAAAATTTAATTTTTTTTAATAATCATAAAACGTAATTCCCCAAAATTTTCCCAAAAAAATTTTGGGGGTTGGGGTTTTTTGAATTTTTAAAAGGAAAATTTTTGGGGGCTGCCTTTTTACATTTCTTCTTTTTTAAAAAGGGTTTAAAAAAAAAATCCAAAAATCTCTTGAAAAATAATTTTTTTTTATAATCAAAAAAAAGCTTCATTAATTTGAAAAGGTTTTGGCCTTTTTGGGTTTTAACCTTTAGGAAATGAATTTTTGCACCCGTCCTTTTAATTTTTTTTAAAAGGGGGC
>CM055836.1:27374052-27439588 GCA_029582265.1 Zoroaster sp. YZ-2022
ACCCCGAACACGCTGCACCGATCTCAAATAACTAACTGGGTAAACTACGGATCACCGACAATTAAAAACCTTAACATGCGAATTTTCAAACGAAAATGAAAAAAATTGGCAGTTGAGGACAATTTTCCTATGATCATGGTAAAATAAAACATTTGGAAACGTTTTGATCTACGTTCCATAACTGTAAACATCCCCTATCTGGGTAAACTGCAGAACACTAAAATTTAAAAACCAAAGGCGAATTTTCAAACAAAATTAAAAATATGGGCAGTTGAGGATATAAAAAAAAAACTGTCCGTCGTGGACAGGAAAACATTTATAAACTTTACTCTCCGTAACAACTGACTGAATGACAGATTTATACCTCGTCTCTAACCCCACAATACTTGGGCAGATTTTATATCGATTTTCTTCGTAATTTTTTGGCAACTAACGCCGTTCGAATAGAGACGATGGAGACAGACGAGGTACCCCATACTCCGGTTCGTAAATGTGTTCTGCTGTGTTCTGCACAACAGTACAAATTTAACAAACGAAGAGCGTTCTGGCGATATTAACATGAAGGCTATAAAAGTCTATTAATAAGCCGATTTTGCAGATATTGGTAAATGGAAACAAGTTTGGAAGGTTTCTTCTTTATTAGGCTGCGTAGCGCTTATCTCATTATTTATTTGTTTTGTAATATGTGCGTTCCGCAGGGTTCTGCAGAGTTCCGCGTGTTCTGCAAAATACCCATCTGTTTCACTCCTTTCTCAGACCTGTCACAAGAAACGTTTGTAGCACTCTTGGTTACCCAACATGGTCCAAGTAGGGTTGGGCATTCAAACATTCTTGCTGTCTTGAAAATCAATACCGAGTTGATTAGCAGGAGACTCCGTGCAATTTCTCCTTCTCTGCGGTCAAATTTTGGCCATTTTGGTTGAACTTGATTACTCCAGCAATCCTTGCTAAGTTCAATGAACCTACTTTTGTTGATGGTACTTTTTTGTTTATTTATTTTTTTTTTATTTAAAACCATCTTGCTGAGGGGTAGCAATCCAGCATCAGCGGCCTTCAGTCATTTAGAGGCCCTCATATAATATAAAAATATATCAATATTATACCGGGTATTGTTACAGGAGGTACAGATAGATTAATAATAATAAAAAGTCTTAATGGACAATTACATACAAAATAAAACGTAAAGGACTAAATTGTACAAATAGACCCCCGTCCCAATCTACCATACTGATTAAAGATGGGGACTAAAAGGAAGATTAAAAATGGAGCAAAAAAAGTAAGTGGTATCAATTGTATACCTACATCTCAGGCAAGACACAAGGTAATCTATGACATAATAATATAAAAATATTAGCTAGGCCTTGCCTTCCTTCAGCAAACGCCTGAATGAAGAATAAGAGTTTGAACAGGTAGTGAAAGGGACACCATTTAAAGAAAGGAGCTCTGTAACTAAACTGTTTTAGATTTCACATTTAGGTTTGGGAATAATAAAAGTTACCATGTGTAATTGCCCGAGTTGTTGTGGTCGATCGCCAGGCTGGATCAGGTTACGTCTTTGGCAGAGACGGTCCGGGAGCAACACCAATGGAGGAGCTTCAAGAAAGCCTGGCAGGCAAGTTGGAAGTGAATGCGCTGGGCAACTGTCATTGTAGTGAGATTTTTAAAAAGTAAGTTGGTGGGTGAAATGGGTGGAAGCTTAAGAACAATGCGAAGTGCTCTATTTTTGGAGTTTTTGAATTTTGGAGACAGAGAGTGGGTTTGGCACCCCACACCATACAACAGTGGTCTATGTGGGGTAGAACCATGGCATTATATATATAATAAAAAGCTGGTAGCTGGTCAACAAATTTTTCTTGTTCTGGCGACAAAGGAAATTGAAAGAACCCAATTGTATTGCAGACTTTTCACATGTTCAGAGAAATTTGGTTTGTTGTCCATTAGTATCCTAGGTGTTTATGAGAATCAACATGTTGTATTTTTTGTGAAATAAAAATTTCGAGGGGCTTGCTCTTTTAAGTTTTGAGCAGTACCAACTAGCATAACTTCTGTTTTTGAGAATTTAAAATAAGTTTGTTGACCTGCAGCCATTTGTTAAATTAAAGAAGATCCGAGTTCAATTTATTTTCAATGAGACTAGTGTTTTTTATCACCATAATAAATAAGTGTATCATCTGCATACATATCAATATTGCAGTGATCAAAGTTATTCAGCAGGTCATTAATGTACAATGAAAAAATGAGACACAGGATTGATCCCTGAGAATTATTCCCAGATATTACAGGATGCTACAGAAAGTTTGGATTTATAACCAGACTTGCTGCGTCCTTCCAGATAAATAAGATGCTAGCCAATCAACAGCTGAGGTAGATAATCCATAAAAAAGAAAGTTTGCGTAAAAAGAATATCGTGGTTAACTGTATCAAAGGCTTTCTATGTAAAATCAATGAATAAAGAACCAATTAAATTACCATTGTTAATGTGATGAATGCCATTATCTTGAGCATGAGCTACTGCTGCAAGTGTAGAGTACCCAGGTCCTGAAACTTAAACTGATTAGAAGACAGAAGGTCGTTTGAAGCTGTTAAGGTAGCAAGGAGGAATTGTGAGGTGGACAGCTTTTTCAATTATTTTAGAAACCAACGGCAAAATCGAAATGGGCCTGGTGAGCACTTTACGATTACCTGCTTTAAAATGGGGATAACTTTGGCCTTTCCACACTTGAGGAATGGTACAGGTGGAAAGGACGAAATTGAATATATGTGTCAAGGGAGGGCGATAACAGGCGCCGCCAGCTTAAATACCTACCATCGTGTTGTCCAGACCAACGGAGCTTCCCAGGATCCTTCTTAGCAATCTCATAAAGCAAAATCTGGAGGAATTCTGTAAAAAGGAAAAACTAGTTGAGCAATGTGTTGGAGAAATAAGAGCACGGATCTTGATTAGCGTCATTTTGAAATGTTGGCCAACAGAACATTGCTGATATTAACATAAAAATTATTAAAACTATCGGCTATGGTTTTTGGATCTGAGACATCTTATTATCAATATTAAAAAGTGCCAGGAAGATTATTACTACAGATTTGGGAGAACTCTCTCATGCCGGCCCTTAACTTTTGCTGTTATTTTGATTAATACGAACATGATTTTGATAATAACTAATTTTAGCAGTTCTACAAAGTCTGGTGACATCATTTCTAGTACTATGTGCATCACACACAAAAGTCTGAAAAACATTGACTTTTACTCCCACATCGTCACCAGGCTGAAGTCAGCACCGAATTCAGTGTGGTGCTTGACTTTGGTGGTGCTGGCACCAAATTTCAAATCTCGCAAAAGACCATCAATATACGTCGTTGAGTGTAAACGTACAGTAACATATAGTAAAATACACAATGATGATTCGCACAATTTTGACGAGAAGTGTTCCATCGTAAAAGAAAACAGAATTGTAATTTTTGTCTTCATAGCTGTGTTCATCACATCTCTAGCTATAATCGTAACGCCCCAATTAATCGATCGATGGTGTACTCCCACAACTTATTAAAATTACATACAATTATTCAATCGGGATCTCCATATGTACAATATACAAACGGGATGCCTATCTTTGACGAGAAGTGTTCCATCGTAAAATGACAAAATTGGCCTTTTTTTCTTCATATAGATGTGTTCATCACATCTCTGGCTATAATCTATTAGCGCCGCCAATTAATCGATCCACTAATTAGCCCAGCCTAACTAATTAAGTGCCACAATTATTCAATCAGGATATCTATGTGCAATGTACAAACGGGATGCCTATCTTTGATGGAAAGTGTTCCATCGTAAATACGACGTTTAGAAGGGCGACGGGCGACGTTTAGAATGGCAGATATGAATTCCATACGCCAAACCTACGTGATCAACCGCTTACGTTGGGGCGCTATAAACAACGCTGTGATGACCTGAGACTGCGCGCTGTGAGGCCTATGGAAGGATGGGGAGGTGGGGATGGGGTAGCCCGAATCCAGGGAGGGTGGAGAGAGGCTTGGGGGCCCGAAACCCCAGACCATACCCTGTTTTCCTTCCTCCGTGGTCTTAGGTTCAATTAATTTCACGTTAATGCTGATTGCACGTGTGGATCGCAGGGGCAAAGAGGGGTAAGTGGTCCTCGATCCTGTGTTTTGTTAATTGTGCCTTCCTTTTTTAACCATGTGCCTCTACCTCGCTTTGAGACTATGAATCCTGCGCCTTGATGTCCAGCAAGGAGTTAACGCTGTATTATAGAAAAATGGTATTGGAAGGAGATCGATAAACAAAATTAGAATGCTCCAAACACCCGGAGCTGTTCAAGTTCATTCATCGCAACTGTATCAGGATTTGGGGCACTATCAGGGATTTTTCGTGTGTGGGGCGAGGCACCTGGGGGACCGAAATTTTGGGGGACCGGAAATTTTTGGGGCATCGCCCCGTAAGCTGCTCGCCGCTGCCACTGGGAGGGGCTACGATATGCAGAAGAATCTCTATATAAGTTATATTAGCGCAGTGTTATTTTTTCAGGAGGTACGAACAGTGAGGCAATTTTTGAAAACAATTATTTTAAAAAGGTTAAAAGACAACAAGTTTTTAAAGATGGAAATTCATTCATCAGATTGCCCACGTTCGTCCTGGAAAAAAATGACGCTTGCACCCGGAATTCAGCAGAGACCTGATCTAAGTTTGGTGACCCTCGAGCGGGGACATCTCTTTGGGCTACTCTCCTTGCGCATGGGCGGTCTATAGGCCTGCGCCAGTGGTTCACACCTGATGACAGTATGATTTCTGGATATGACTGTTATATTCTAATTTTCAACGGTACTTTTAGGCAAACTCGATCCTGCACCCTATTTACGGCCAAAAGACTCTTCCCATTTCATTTTGAACATAAGTTTCTTTCCAGAGAAATATTATCCCATCGACAACAAATATATATTGCATATAAATTAAAGGATGGTAAAAAGGAGAAAACAGTGCCTTGTGCCACTTGCCTTTTTATATATATATATATGTTCCAGATATTCAATTGATTAGCGTGGCGTTTGTCCAAAAACTATAAGTATAATTAATACAATATTTCATCCGAGGGGATTAAAAACAGCCAGACAGAGTCTCATTTTAGATTTTAGATTGATTGATTGATTGATTTTTTTTTTTAAAGTTGTGGGTTTTAACCGTGATACGGTTTTGACCATGTCTTAATTGTGTTTTAAAACGATGAAATTATCTGCAGTTTACCCCCTTTTTAAAGAGAAAAAATACATAAGAGGGCCCCACTAAAATATGGTCGTCGCACCCGAGGGGATCAAGAAATTAGCTGAAATTCCTCCATTTGCATGTTAGTTTTCGAGAGGGATCAGATTCAGGTTCTTAATTACAAAACAAAGATTCTGTTTTATAATTTAACAGATTTCTTAAAGATTTTCTCCATAATTTTGCTGTAAAACATTTTAAAAAATCCATTTTCTGACTGACCACCTTTCTCCTCCATTGACTTGGTGCACAAACATAGGGCGTTTCCGAAAGCACTGGCTTAACCCGGTTTCGTCTCAGGTTGTCATCATTGAAAAACCACACGAACGACCAAGACAGAGACAAGCAGATGTTTCAGTGTTTGTTGACAACGTTTTCCAAAATCCAACTCCATAATTCATTGCGCGCGCTCAATTTCCGAGGAGATCAGCTGGGTCACAATACTACAACAGCATTGTACTCCAGACTTAGGGAACCTACATTCCACGTGACAAAGTTTTTGTTTTCGTAAACTCGTTAGTTGGCGCCAAAACACCCTGAGGCAGTGATGACACAAGAGAGTTTTTTTTTTGTTCCACTGTCCGATCTTTTGCATTGCCAGGTTGTTTACGTATCCGATCTGCATGCACTTTCTGGATTCATGAAAGTGTTGTCTATTTCAATGCACGCCAGTCAACACATAGTCGAAAGATGTCATGATGATCATGGAGGAAGGAAATTAAAGTATGATCATGGCCGCTGAATCAGCTATATAGCTGCATGAGGATGACGACTTCACTTGATGGTATGTCGTTGTTTTTAATCTAACTTCCATTTGTTCACGGCTCATACTCTTTAGCGCCAAGGTATGGCACAGACCTGCTGCTGGCTGCTACTTTATTATGATACAATGTTGCAATTTACTTTCAGCAATGAATGGTTCAAGTTGGTATTACTCGTTTATAGACCGTCCACATTCATTGTTTACTGACAAAGGGATCTTGTGACCTTGACCAACACGGTCATTATACATGCCCAGTGGCAACTATAACGGATCCTTCTATTTTTCTGAAGGAGGATTTTTTAGAAGAAATCAAGTCCGAAAACCATCATAAAGTGGATTTTAAAGATAGTTTTCGCTTTCTGTACCCCAAAAAATCGATGGAATCATTTTTAACTGGTTAGTGGTTGTAAAAAAAATTCCAAAAACCCTTAAAAGTGGCGGTCGGATACGAAATTCTTTCCTGGTCGAAACCAGAAGTTTAAGTGAAAAAAATATTCTGAAGCACTGTTCCGTACGTTTGTACAGGCCATTTCTAAAAACAGCCATTTCCCACACAGGCCTATCATTTGTGCACATACAGCACGAGGCAGTAGTCCTAAGTGAGTCGCACGCTGAACTGAACTCCATGTGTACATGTAGCCATAAGTAGTCTATTGTCAAGTTGCACACAGCACCACGGGGATGCGAGTTTTGTCGTGAAAACCATATTTGCAGTGTTTAGACTAACTTATACTTCACAAATACTTTTACATTGACATGAAGGTAAATATTATTTAATGTCATAAAGTTGTGATTTAATGAAATGATGTCATAATATATCAAATTACATCAAATAGAGGTTAAAAAATCATCTCATGAACACACACCAGATAAATTAATAATCTTGGCATCATCGTAGTGACCTCCGAATTATGTCGTACACAGACATGACTCAATTTTGACTTTTTTCCAGTTGAAACCAGAAATTCAACAGAAAAAGCATTCTTCAGCACTATAGTCTGCAGCCAATGTGATAGGGAAGATGAATATTGGATTTAGTGTCTAGTGACCAGTCATATCTCATCATTAACAATTGTTTGATGACGTCATGACAGATCAGAGCGCTCCTAGCAGCAGTATTTAAAATGGAATATTTTCATATCTCAGAAATTATCAAACAGAATTTCATCACATTTAGGATGATGATAAAAGATATCCAATGTATTACTTCTGTGTGAGTATAAATTCAGTTATGTGACTGAACCGGAAGTTAATGTATTCAGTTATAGCACATTATATGTCATTTTAATTATATATTATGAAAACTCATATCTCCTGAAGTAAGTCTTGTCTTTTAACAAATTTAGAACACTGTGAGTTTGTTTTCTACAAACTCAGTACCTCTAGTTAGCTGTTCCGACCTGGTGGTCGGAAGAGCTATTGTTTCTGTCAAGATTTTTATTTTTAGCTGTTCCGACCTGGTAGGTCGGAAGAGCTATTGTTTCTGTCAAGATTATTATTTTTTTTAGCTGTTCCGACCTGGTAGGTCGGAAGAGCTATTGTTTCTGTCAAGATTTTTATTTTTTAGCTGTTCCGACCTGGTAGGCATGGGCGTCAACAGGTGAGGACGGGGGGACATGTCTGCCCCACTTTTGAAAGTGGGGGATATCATATCGTTTGTCCCCCACTTTTCAGAACAATAATTTAAAAATGGCAGGCATATGTTCGATTTTTTGTATCAATTGCTGACTCAAATAGAATCAAACTCGATATTAGTGAAAACAGCAATTTTTCGACTCATTATCAAAATCATCAAAATTAGAGGCAGACGAACCGTTGCCGCCGTGTATGCCTACTAGGTAGACCTATAACGTTACTCACGGAGACAGAGGAGGTGGACGCTTAATATTCCTGTACCGTACGGTAGGAACATATTAGAAGCCAGCCGCGCAGAGCATGTTTTCCAACGCTGCTCACTATGCACAAACGGCGTGCGGTGCAGAATGCCAGCGACACTTTTTTGAGACATGCGCACTGAAAGCCAAAGATCGTATTGCGTGTATGTATTTTCGCCCCCCAGTTCATAGCGCGTTATACGGGGCGAGCAGGCGATTCGACGTCGCTTGTTTCTAACGTTACTCACGCATCGTGTACGCGCAAAGTGCACTGGTGCAGTGCGGATTGCCAGCGACACATTTCTCATTTCTGACGCGTGTACGGGGTCGGAGGCTCCCCTAGCGCTGGGGGGGGGGGGGGTCAGTTTTTTGTAGCATGATTAGTTTGAACAAATAGTATAAATTTCAATATTTTTTCTTCAAGAAATATACAATTATTTAACAAAATATAGCACCATTTAGCACCTAAGCACCCTTAATTATGCAAACAATCTCTAAGGGCAAGGGGACACCCCCTCCCCTTAGATAACTCCCCAGGACACAGATCACTAATTGGGGCTCATGTCCCCCCCACTTTTCATAAGCTGTTGACGCCCATGCTGGTAGGTCGGAAGAGCTATTGTTTCTGTCAAGATTTTTTTATTTTTTTTTTATTATTAGCTGTTCCGACCTGGTAGTCGGAAGAGCTATTGTTTCTGTCAAGATTTTTATTTTTAGCTGTTCCGACCTGGTAGGTCGGAAGAGCTATTGTTTCTGTCAAGATTTATATTTTTAGCTGTTCCGACCTGGTAGGTCGGAAGAGCTATTGTTTCTGTCAAGATTTTTATTTTTTTTAATTATTATTAGCTGTTCCGACCTGGTAGTCGGAAGAGCTATTGTTTCTGTCAAAGATTTTTTAAATTAGCTGTTACGACCTGTTAGTCGGAACAGCTATTGTTTCTGTCAAGATTTTTATTTAAAACACTATTATTAGCTGTTAGTCGGAACAGCTATTTTTTCTTTCAACAATTTTAATTTTTTTATTAGCTGTTACGACCTGTTAGTCGGAACAGCTATTTTCTGTCAAGATTGTTTTCTTTTAGCTGTTACGACCTGTTAGTCGGAGCAGCTATTGTTTCTGTCAAGATTTTTTCTTTTTCTTATTCTTTATTTCCGACAAAACCCTATTGCCTTAACGTGTGAGAGGTCTTGGTGGCAAAGTCCTTCTAGGAATATCAGAAAGAGTCAAATCATATACCATGGAAGCTTATGCCTTGACGTAGTTTCTAAATGTCATTAGACTAAAATTATTAATTAATTAGCTTAGTTATAGTCACGTGAATATTTAATTAGGCAATCTTGTTATCACCATAGCTCAAGAAGTATGCACCTGATCATCAAACTTTTTTCAGTTATACATTTGTGGGTATTGTAGATGTGCCTTTGGCCTGCAATGTCTTGTGACGTCATCATGACATCATTTATAGCGCATTTTGTATCTGTGTACAAAACACATGCACTAGAAAAAGTTGATGTGACCAAGTCGCTTCCTTTATTCGGCAGTAATTCTCCATAATATCTTTGTACATAATACACAAACAGATATGACGTGGGACTTGTTTGCAGTCCAATTAATTACGATCTTTTGTACGCAAATAATACATAGATTCCATATACTGTAGTACATGCAGTACACACACGTTGTGTAGTCATTGCATTCCTAAATGAAATGAAAGCAGAGTGCGTCCGATTCCTTTCAGTTTCATTTTGATAATTATAATGAGTCCATTACATTGGCGACGAGGATGAAAAGCGGTGAGTATCCTTTTCATATGATAGCATACATTTCTAGCAAAAAGGAAAATTGTAAAAGAGGGCCGGACATTTTCGTAACGTTAAGTCCCATTGTTTTACATGTAATGTACGTACATGTAAGTGCAGCAATATACACATCGTTAGGTTAACCAGTAGCAATATGGCGGAACAACCACTAGCACCGTCGTAACTGAAACAAGGACTTTGAAAACTGAACCATTCACTCACTCCGACGATCAGATATCAACCGGGAAGGCTTGGGAAGAGATTGGTTATAGGGAATTGAGCATTGAATTCCGCTATTTTCGAATTACTCAACCGTATTTTGTAATTTTTGTTTTCTCAAAAAAAATCTTCCCTTCAGTTTGTGCACAAATTAACGTTAAGTAGTAAAGTACCTATTTATTTTGTATGCACGCATTGGGATAGTACTGACCATCAATCCTATAAACAGAATTGGTGTAAAGATGTTAAAGGACAGTATAAATCCACGATCACAGCAGACTTTCTACAAACAGGGCATGGAATCGGCGTCCTGAACACAGTGACTAAAAAAATTACTGGCTCATTTATGCAGCAGCAACACGAATATGACCTTATTAAGAAACACAATAGTGCATCTTTCTACAAAGGAACACATCCTATACCTTGTTAAGATCGCCTTACAAACTTATACTGAAGTCACAACACAATGTAATTTGAAGGATAACTGTACAATGAGTTCACTACCCACGCAAACCATTTCTTATAGCTCTGACATACACTTTGTCTCCTTCCTTTAACACCAACCTTAACACAAAAATTATGTATTTGTGTCTTTCCACACTAATGTACACAAGTGTGACATTTAAGGAACATGGACATTGATAATAAAATGAAGTACTTTTTACTCTTAACTTTTTTCTGTGTACATTCCAAGTGCCTTGAGGATTGTGCTTTTCAAAAATTAAGACAACTTTCTAAGTAATTAAGTAATTACAATATGTTTGTAACATGGACAGACATTTATTTAGAAATTGACTAAAAGTACTAATAGAAAAGATTTATTCACCCACATGTTGTCCCTTTATAATGCTATTTCCCTAAGGATTGTTACCTGAATCAAGACAACCCTCCTGGTATTAAACAAATAACAGGGTATCATCTTCAAAATATTATGTTTATAACGTGGACAGACATTTTGTCACAAATTGTCTGTCCACGCTACATACGGATATATTTCACATGCTAATTTCTTAAATACCCAGAAGATGTCTTAGTTTTGGCTCATAACAATCCAAAAATCTGAAACCCGGCAAGGGACAGTGGTAAGAAAAAAATTCAATGGGTAATCCGTGCGCGCAGTTAGTAATCCGTTCGCACGCGGTTAGTAATCCGTCAGACGGATTATCAACCGTTCGTCGCACGATTAGGAATTCGTGCGCCGCGGTTTAGTAATCCGTCGCGCGGTTTAGTAATCCGTTCGCGACGGTTTAGTAATCCGTTCGCGCGGTTTAGTAATCCGTTCGCGCGGTTTAGTAATCCGTTCGCTCGCGGTTTAGTAATCCGCTTCGCGACGTGTTTAGTAATCCGCTCCGCGGATTAGTAATCCAATAAGGTCATCATCAGAACAACTACTTCATTGACCTCCGCCATCTTGAATCAAATAACGTGCGTGGTGTAACAGCATGCGGTGTGGCGGATTGCTAAAACCGTGCGCATGGATTGTTGTTAAACGTGCGAGCGGATTACTAATCCGTGCGAACAGATTCCTAATCTGTGCGTAACGGATTACTAAACCGCGAACGGAGTTCCCTAATCCATGCGTCGATTCTAATCCGCATTTAACGGTTACTAAACCGCGTGAACGGATTGTTAAACCGTGCGAACGGATTGTTAAACCGTGCGAACAGATTCCTAATCCGCGAACGGATTCCTAATCCGTCGCGAACGGATTACTAAACCTTGCGAACGGATTGTTAAAGCGTGCACGATTCCTAATCCGTGCGAACGGATTACTAATCGCGCGAACGGATACTAATCTGTGCGAACAGTTCCTAACCGATGCGAACGATTACTAATCCGTCTTGCACGGATTACTCCATTGAATTTTATTTCTTACCACTGTCCCTTCCCGGGCTTCGTAAAAAGGGGTTAGGGATGTAAATGAAAAAGCATTTGAGCAATTATTTCATTCTATTGTCACTTTCCTGTCAATTTTCAAAGAACATGTCTGTCTATGTTATAAACATCATGTCTTAAAGATGATCCTGTAATTTCTTAAGTACCAATATTATTTTCTTATTATTTGTTATGCACAATCATTAAATGCTAAGGAATGTTCAGGAATAGATTAGGACAAAATAGTTGCCTTTATTTGACCCTCACATGTCACACTTCAATAGTTATCATATGTATACACATTAGTGTGGAAAGACCCACTTATTATTTATTTTGTAAGTTCTTTAAAACAGTTTTCTATATATTTAATGAAGAGTTGTACTTTTTACAGATTTTGTTTGTGTCTCACTCAGCCCTGTAGTGGCTGTCTTCTACAGCCTGTGCATTACCAGTCAACAATTCTTAATTTGGTAGTTGACAAATCTATTAAGACCTGTCCACCATAAAACTCATATACATGTAGCGCCCTCAAGTCACCGGTTTTAAAAGTGACATAACCATTGTTCTTAGCGTTGCAATTGTATTGGGTCAAACTATACACCAAATTGTAAACTTAGTATGAAAAACTAAATTTCGTCATCGTGATGTCATCCGGTTTCCATTTACAGTCTCATGAATATTTAATTAGCAAATCCATTTTGAACCATAACTCAAGAAGTATACACTCGATACTTAAACTTTTGCAGTTATAGACTTGATGGGTACTGTGATATGTGCGCTATGGTATCGTGACCTCATAATGGTAGTTGACAAATCTATTAAGATCTGTCACCATAAAACTCATATAAGCGCCTCAAGTCACCGGTTTTAAAAGTGACATAACCATTGTTCTTAAGCGTTGCAAATTACAGTGTACAATGCAAAGGGCGAAAATTAAACTTTATTGTATTGGGTCACACTATACACCAAATTGTAGATAATCAAAAACTTAACTATGAAAAACTGAATTTCGTCATCGTGGCGTCATCCGGTTGCCATTTACAGTCTCATGAATATTTAATTAGCAAATCTATTTTGAACCATAACTCAAGAAGTATACACTCGATACTTAAACTTTTGCAGTTATAGACTTGATGGGTACTGTGAATGTGCGCTGTGGTATCATGACCACATAATGACCTCTACTTCCAGTTCAACAGGAAGTTTGAATAAAAATCAATATTTTAGGGTACAAAAACAATGTGATGAAGATTTTTTAAGTTCGTGTAATATATCAACAGTGAGGTTCATAAGTTCAAAGGTTAAAACATAGGAACAGCTTTGTGTTCGTCCCTAGGACAAACACCTAAATGTCTAGTTAGCTGTTCCGACCTGGTAGGTCGGAAGAGCTATTGTTTCTGTCAAGATTTTTATTTTTTAAAATTATTATTATACTGTCTTTCGCGCGAAACCCATTGACTTAACACGTGCACTTTCTTGGCGGCAAATGGCCTTCTTAGCATTGTCAGAAAGAGTCAACTCATATACCATATGGAAGCTTATGCCTTGACTTAGTTTCTAAATGTCATTAGACTAACATTCTTAATTAATTAGCTTAGTTATAGTCACGTGAATATTTAATTAGGCAATCTTGGAGTAACCATAGCTCAAGAAGTATACACCCGATCATCAAACTTTTTTCGGTTATACATTTGTGGGGTACTGCAGGTGTGCCTTTTGGCCTAGAATGTCTTGTAACGTCATCATGACATCATTTATAGCGCGTTTTGTATCTGTGTACAAAACACATGCACTATGTGACCAAGTCACTTCATTAATCGCAAGTGAATCTCAATATGTCTTTGTACATAGTACACACACAAATATCACGGTGGGCTGAAGCGAGTCGAATTAAAAACGATGTCTGAACGGAGTTTTCGTTATTGGATTTTTCCTCTCGGTAACCTACGTACCAGCGGTTTGCCCCGGTGACTGCGGTGATGCACAACTTGTCCATACATGTGAAACTTGTGTCGTTGTAACGTTACGTTAGGATTATTCGGTGAAGTGAAAGACGATCACCGTTTAACCCTTTGTTTACCGCCGGGACTTTTGAGTCCCAGCGCATTTCAAACCCCACTTGCATGTTGGGACGTTTGAGTCCTTCACTATACCGTACGTGTAAGCAGTGGTTTGTAACACTAAGGAAGTCTACTGTGAGTCTGATGCATCAGCTTTTTCCTAAAACTGCAGGAGTAGTGACGCACTATGAAAAGGTAGGTACTAAAAGAACGGTGTTTTTTTTATAAGTTGACCTCATAAATCCCCAATTGTTTTTTTGTAAGGTCTTTATGACCTAAACCTATTAGTGAGAAACCAATCTTTGGTGTAGGAATTTTGTTGTTGTCAAAATAGGCATGAATTTGTGTGGGACCAACTCGTACCTTCGCCAACTCGTACCTGCACTATAGTCAACTCGTACCTTCACTCGCACCAAGTGCACCTTACGGACGTGTCACCATGTACACGGATACAAATGAAGGAACATAGTCACAGATTTGAGTGATGTAACATAATGTTGATGGTGTATACAACGTTTTGTATAGCTGTAGTTGGCAGGGGAAACAAGAAACTCGACATGGAATGAAATTTAGATGAGTGCCATCCATTAACATTGTCATCAATCATATCCTAAATTTTAGGCCATTCTCAGACGGTCCTACTAAAACCAAAACTGGCGACAACTGGCGACAACTCACGATAACTCACGATAACTCAGGACAACTTGTTGTGAGTTGTCGCCAGTTGTGTCAGTCATGTCAGTTGTCGTCAGTTGTCGGTTTTTAATAGACCAATCTCATAAAACCGACAACTCACGATAACCACGTTTTCACAAACTGAAAGCCTGTATGTATGCCACTGTCCCTTATAAACATATTTTTAACTTTATTTTTGAGTTTCCAGTGCATTTAGAACGTGTTGTTGTGAGTTGTCGGTTTTTAGTAGGACCCTTCTCAGATAACAATCAAATTAAATAAAATCTTTCTGGACAATTATTTGACATGAAAAGTCCAAAATATTAATGAAACATAAAGTAAACTTAATGTTAACACTAGTATTTGGTGAAAAAATGTGAGGTTAAGCATTATACATGATTCAGAAATTTCAATCACAATATTTACTCAAGAGTAATTCCATTTGGATAGAAACATTCTGTGATCAACATACTCAATTTAAAGTTTTTTAATTTAAAGTTTCAAACAAACTCCTTTCAGCGTTATAGTGTTATAGCATTAAATGGAGAGCAGCGAACATATCTACAAAAATAGCATTGTAATTTTCTTTTAGGATACTCTATTAGAATTAAAAAATTTTAACAAGGAAGTGTGCTTTCTTTTTCATTTACAGACTAGACCCTGAACTCAAAAAGACCCCCAGTCTCCCCTATGGACACAGAGTCATCCGACGAGGCTCCATCCCTAACAGCCGGCACTGAAGTCGGCCCTACCCCTTGAAGGACAACATCTGGTACCCTCCAGGACGGCACTTTGGCAGAGCGTATTTGCTGGGTTCGTGACAATTTGGGACTTCAGAAATCAAATCGCACGTGGTTAGTGAGGACAACGCCCAGCATATTACAGTAACCCGAAAGGTAATTTGTGAAATCTTTTTGTTACATGTGTTTTGGTTCCTTGTCAGAAGAGACAGTGAAAGAGAATGTTGTGTCATTTTCAAAGTTCTTCTCGTTTAAGTAACCCTTCATAAATTGTCATTGACTTGCGTGTCCACAAAGTAAAATCATCCCCATGGTAAAACAAGCAAGAATTGGTCTGTGTTCTTCAAAGTAAAGATTTGCAGATAAACATCTATTTGTGAAAAATGTTTGTGGTACAATTTGTTCATTAAAAACATAATACTAAATCTATTATTTTCCAATAATTTCTACTGCAGGTTCAACCTCCAGTCGTTGAAAGGCAGCATCGTCCCCAGCTGAAGCGACCTGATGAACCAGGGACTTCATAAGAAGACATATAGAAGGTGGAAGCTGCTGTTTTAAGGGAAGCAAAGGGCTGGAACAAACCTGGTATTGACAAAAAACAACTTTCCTAAATGAAAATAATTTCTTAGGATAATTGGCACATTTCAATAAAGAAGGAACTATTTTTGTCATCTCCTTACAGGACATTGTGGTGTACAAGATAACTGTACAGTTTAATCTGATCACATCAGTGGAAATTTTTATTTACATCCGTTTGCAGTTTGAAAAAAAATCTTGAAATTTTACTCTTCTTTATTAAAAGTGCCCATCCCAGAAAGAGTTTTTATCAAACTTAAATGTCTTACAGCAGAAAACAAGAAGAGACAGCAACAATGTTGTACTTTTTAATTTTATTTATTTTGCGATAACATGTCAACTAACACTGGAACCAACATCAGCGACATTATATAGTTTGGTGAAAATCATCGGCACTATTATGCATATGCATAAAAATAACACACTTTCTTACGAACGAGTAAGTATAGTTATTAAAGGGAAGTATCGTCATGATCAGAGCAGACTTTCAGCAGGGTATGGAATCATTATCCATCATTTAAAGATGACTGCAAATTACTGGCTTCTTTATATAGCAGAAACGGTAATATGACCTTATCATGTGGGAAATTATTTCCAGTCACTGAGTTAATCCAAAACAAAACTACGATTCCATGACCTGTGACGAGATTTTTTATATCGATTTCTGGGGAAAAACACATAAAATGCTGGTTTTCAAATTTTTAAAGTTATGGAAAATACCATTGGAGATGAGTCTTTATCAAGAATATATTTGAAGTTGATGTCATGATTGATTTGAGTTTCATGAATAAAGAGTTTAACTCATGATTGTACATGAAATAATAGTTTCTCTTGTATTTATTTGTAAATGGTCCAAGTCACATTTCATTTTAGACCGTCACATCGACCTAAAATCGGGCACTGCATCTTTAAGGTCTCAACCCAATGGTCAATTTCAAGATCAGGGTTAGGCCTATAACTTATGTTGGGGGTCGCATCATAACATTCATAGTCCAACAAGAACGGAACAGCTTTGTGTTCGTCTGTAGGACAAACACCGGTAAAAAAAATTGATCAAGAGCTTTAGTGATGGTAAACAAAGGGTTAAGTAGTATGCCGCCCTGTTGTGACAATCATTAACTGTCAAGATTTTGAGGTTTGTAGCGCAAATAGCGTGCAGCACCGTTACAAGAGGCTCGTTTTAAACCAATTAATTGTAATCCTACGGATGTTAATGATCTCAAACGGTTTTTATAATGTACCAAATCCCCCAAAAGATGTCAATGCGGTAAATATAGATATTTTTTATTTAAGCATTCGTTTGTACACGGAAGCTGCAGAGTGAACATGTGATTAACTTATTGGCCTCAAATAGTGAACAAATAATTATGAATCAGGACACCAAATAATATTTTATGTTTTAATGTTTTAATCACATATGGCATATTGCACAAACAAGTACCATACTGTGACAACACCAGAACTTGAGTCCGGTACACTAGACTGCTCAGCCATGACACTCCAATACCTCCACCATCCCTGACTACAAACAATGCTTTATAATTAGTCTTTCAGTGGCGTAACTAGACTCCAATTTTCAAGGGGGAAATTGGGGGTGCACCACTTTTCTAGGGGGGGGGGCATGTCAATACTTGAACATTTTGTATCCTGTGATGTGAAATGGGGACCTATTTTTTCAACATTCTGAATGGGGGGGGGGGCACCCGGCCGGGCACAGACTTCAGCTTGGGGGGGGGGGGGGCACATGCCCACTTAAATAGGCCAGACAGTCTTAATACATTGACGTTCTGCATTTTAAGTTAGGTTAGGTCTGAAATTTCAACATACAACAAAATAACCGGAACAGCTCTGTGTTCGTCCAAAGGACAAACACCTAAAGTCTAGTTCTAATTGATTCTTAAAATCAAATATGGATCCTGGCTAACACCTTGAACAGAATTGTTATATTTGTTGCATCATGTTGTGTTCAGCATGGTTAGGATTTGAAGATCCAGTAATATGGTTGAGGGTGGTGGGTGATTCCCCTTCTCCTACATTGTACATGTATATCTTATACTTCGACCCTAGCAGAGTTTTCTTAAAGTCAAATGCACAATAATAAACATGGTATCCCAATATTTGACATGTGAATACTTGTGGCGCTTGATTTGCATGATATGGGATGCAGTGTATGAGGACCATTTTAAACCCCCAGACGCTATGAATAACTTGACCCTGAAAATGCCCTGAAAATCTTTTACCGTGAAATAAATAGTTCATGACAATTTCATGATGACACAACATAACACCGTGAAATTGCCATGAAATACTCGTGGCAGTTTTGGGGCAGCTCATTAATTCTCGAGAGCACCATGAATTTGCAGTGAAATCACCGTGGACATTATTGCTAATATCTGAGAGGAAGAGGAACTGTGAAATTGCAGTGAAATTACGGTGAACTGTTATTTCAAGGCAAAACGGATTTTCAGGGTATTTTCAAGGTGAAGTTGTTCATAGTGAGATATGGTTAGAAACTAAATCTAATAGTGATCATTTCAATTGGCACCTCAGACAGAAAAAAAATTAAACAATTTACCAATAGCATTTAGAGGTTTTCACTGTTAATATTAATTTGTCATGTCAAGTTGTATGCGCTCTGCAATGCTGTGTACAAATTTCCTTAAAAACATGGATTTAGGTACATGTTTTTAGTCATAACTCCCAACCCTTTATCTTACAAACTAGTTCCAAATGGAAAAACATTACTTAATATATCACTTTTCAAATGGTATAAATTTAAACATGTTGGGGTTTATTTGTGCAACTTAACCCATCTTCGTTATAATAATAAACTTTGTTTTTCTACCCCCAGTCTAATGATCTACACAGTGTTAGCCAGAGACCCAAGGTAATCACTGAACTACATCAAGCAGAGAGAGAGAGAGAAGATCTAGACAGTGTCAGCCAGAGACCCAACTTCAAGCAGAGAGAGGGAGAATGATCTAGACAGTGTTAGCCAATAAGACCCAAGGTATTCAGTATTCGCCTCGTGCATATTGTAGCCCTCTAGCGGTGAAATGTACTTCAGCTGCGAGCTCTGGGGCTTTACGCGGTTCCATTTACAGTGTCTTTACTGTACAAATATATCACAACAGTATGGTCACGGCGGCAACACTTGAATGATTAGTAAAGTAATTTTATATGGAAACCATAACTTCTCACGGCTGAATTTCACCCTCTCAACCATATACTTTCCAAATCTCACACCTTTTCCTATGTTTTTTAACCTCTGGCTGCACTTATCATTAAGTATGAAGAGTTTTTCTACCTGAAAAAACGAGATCTCAGCGGCCATTTTGTTAGAAGTGAAAACTTTTCCCTGGTAACCGTTAATACTAAAATGGAGCCAGTAGCGCATGCAAACGGTTAACCAGTGATATGCTAACTTTCCACGTCACAACCATAGTTATGGTTGGCAAACTATGAGTAAGTTACATGTATAGTGAAGATTGGCTATGCGTGTAGCAACTGTGCCATTTGTAACCACATGTGTACCAGTGCTGTAGGTCTCGAGACCAGTCTTGGCCTCAGTCTCAGATGAACGGTGAAAAATATGCTGCTGTAAAAAATCAAGGGAAATCCTTGTTTTAAAACATGTTTTTGCACTTGATTTTTTTTTCATAATAAATTATTCTTGATCATGTTATCATTATACAATACAGCTCATAACTAAAACCTTTATGAACTCTCATTTATATAATTCCACTAGGCATATATTTTAAACATACAAGGAAGTTTATTTTTGATGTAAAGTAAGGATTGATTATTAAGTGTTACGTGCAAACACTTCCTTGAAACTGTTTGGTTTTTTTCTTTCTTTTTTTTTCTCCTCGGTGAACCTAATTTTCCTGAAAATGCTCATTCTTGTCAAGTTCAGAATGACATCACATTTTGCAGTTACACTGTACACTCCTAGATAACTCTAATGATGATGATCACGTAAGAGTTTCAACACTACTTGATTTTCTATTTAATAATAGTAATTAATTTTAATACATACATGTACATTGCGCCCTCAATGCCTAAGACACAACGGTCATATGCATGTGTGCCACAATTAAGTGTACTGTTTATGTGTATTGTATGCACACATCACATTCACTGTACTGTTCATGTACATTATACAGTGTACATGTCCGGTACATTGTCTACAAAGCTGAATACACATTCTGTGAAAACAAACAAGCTTGCATAATTATCACATTTGCAAAATACCTTAAAAAATACCTAGTAAACTTAAGATGTTTCATTGGCAATTTTTCAGGTCTGGAAAAGTTGCGGATTCTTCAAGAAGAGGCAAATCTTAAAAACAAATTGTAACCATGATGAAGCACACAGAGAAGTTTATGAGCAAAGTTTATGAACCTCCCAAAACTATCCTCATTCCCAGGGCTTATGACCAGCCTCGTACCCACTACTAATGAATGCTTATAAACAACACACAGATGACATGATTTAATTTAAGGATTAGAGATTTAACCCTATGATACAAGTGAACCTCAAATGAGACTGGATACTTTACAGCATCAATGCCCTTACCATGTAGATGATGTTTTTAAATAATTGCATCACCAGGTTTCAAATAACATGAAAAAAATCATATCTCTTGAAACCAAAAGAAATAAATCCTTTTTTAATAACGTGAATAACGTGAACTGTGTGTTTCTTCACATACATGTATCTAAAATGACCTTGACATCTACTCCAAATGGGAAGTTCAAATTTGTTTAAGACAAAAATCAGAAAATCGTTTAAAATAATTGCATGAGTTCTACTAGTAGTTCTATCATCAGACAAATTATATAATATTGTTGGCATCAAATAGAGGTTTAATATTTCCAAAAATCATATCTCATTAACCACAAAAGATATTCACAATCTTAGCATTATCTTACAGACCTTTGAATTATGTGAAATTATTTTACCATGACAGTCACCAGCCTTGGTCATGCTTTTTTCCCAATGTTGGGGCAAGATTTTTGCCAGTGGCCTTGACCTTCACAGGCGTAGCAAATGTCTTGACCAGTTGGATACTGTTTGGCCCAAAAAAACTGGTGCTGACACGCAGAAGCAATAGGAGGAGCGGGAGTAGTTACCATGGCCTGGTTGTAGCTTCTCTTGTGAACCTCTTCTTTGTGCTCGTCATAGTCTTGGACTTGGGCTTTCTTGCTGCTCTCCCTTCTGTACGTGTGATTAATCATCGCAGTCGTTCCCAAGCTCATTAATTTCATACTCGGTTGCCCAGCCCAAAGGACTGGTCTCGACTAGCCACAAGCTTTTTTAGCCTTATATATTTTGGCATGAATGACTTATTTCATGTTTTACAGGGGTGAAATGTTTGCTTTTTTAAAACCCAGAAGGATTTTATGACCTCAGTGGAAGGTCATCTAACATGGCGTATTTAAATTGTACCATAAAAAAGTTTTTAAGTTTACAAAAAATATTTACTTTTTTACTTTTTTACACATTTTAACAACAATTTATTTCTGGGTTAGCCCAAATCCCTTGCCAAGCCAAATCTCTTGCCAGTTCACAAGTCTTTCTGAGCTGAATATCTTGCCACTCAAACCTTCTTGCCAGGAAGTCCAAGTGTCTTGCAAGCCAAATCTTCTTGCCAAACAAACCTTGCCAAACACTATGAGATACTTTTATACATTTTAACATCAATTTATTTCTGGGTTGAGCCAAATCCCTTACCAAGCCAAATCTCTTGCCAGTTCACAAGTCTTTCTGAGCCGAATATCTATCCAAACCCTCTTGCCAAATCTCTTGCCAGTCCAAATGTCTTGCTACCCAAACATTGCCAGACCAAGTGTCTTGGAAGCCAAATTTTCTTGCCAAACAATTTGAGATCCTTTATACATTTTGACAACAATTTATTTCTGTGTTGAACCAAATCTCTTGCCAAGACAAATCTCTTGCCAAGCCAAATCTCTTGCCAGTTCATAAGTCTTTCTGAGGCAAATATCTTGCCAAACCCTCTTGCCAAATCTCTTGCCAGTATCCAAGTGTCTTGCCACCCAAACGTCTTTCAAGCCAAATTTTCTTGCCAAATAAATCTTGTCAACAATATGAGATCCTGGGGGTGGGTGGTTGGGGTGACTGGGTGTACTTTATGCTAACATTGGCTGCTCTTGATTGTCATTTGAGCATGTAGGGGAAGAGAGGGATGATGGCAGAGGCTCGACCTAATTGTTGGCTAGTAAACGACTTGCAAGTTTGTGCCTCTGGACACAAGTTCCTGTGGATGGTGGTAGAGTCATTGGAACATATCCGGCAAAAATCTGATGGCCTGGCTGTATGCTATGCTGGTTTGAGGTGTCGGAGATGACAACTGCTGGAATAAGGCGTTTGATGTTTGGCTGTCGGTTTAACATTAAAGATCTTTGGTGATCTGTTGTCTTACGAACAGCAACATCCGGAGAACTGGTCTCTCTGGATGAGTACTCTGAGGTGACTTGGTTGGTTCTGTGAAAGGAATTCATGGGAAGGGAGGTACTGAAGCTCTCTTCATTACTGGTCTAAATGGAGAAGACATCATTGATGTATCAAACCACCAGACCCTTGGCGGACATGGAGCTAGAGGCAACATGCACCACTAGTTGCTCTAAAGAGACGAGCAATCGATGCTGCCCTGCACTGACCCATTATGACCGGATGTTCAGGCCATGGGTTGAATGGAGCGAGGCCATTTGATCAATACATCTTCTTTCTACTGACATGGACAGGCTCTCTGTTGTTCCTGGTGGCTCAATACCCTGTAGAATCATGTCAGGAATCGAGTGGTTAGGCAGACCGAAGTGGTGGCCTACAGGCGTGTCTGATTTACGGATGTTGACCGTGGACCTTTGGTCATGAAACTGTCTTTTGAGGGTGGTCTTTGTCTCACCAATGCACGGTACAGCACAGACCTTGCAAGACATGAGACAGATGAGATTGGTGGTGGTACAGGTGATATGACCTTTGGTCATGTATATGGCTCTGATGGCATAGCTTTTGAAGGAATCCCACTCCTGGACATGTTCTCAACAAGCAGTGCACTAGGAAATATACCTAAAAGTACTCTGTTGGATGTGAGGACTAACAGTGTCAGGAATAGGGGGATCTCAGCTTGAACGATGAGATCCCTTCACTGGATGGATGTCTAAATGTCAACATTGGCTTTTCTGGAATGGCATGTGGAAGACGATCTTTAGTGAGCAGAATATGGTGGTAAGTACTAGTTATTTTATGTACAGGACGGAGAAAGAGGGGTGATAAATGACAATGAGGGGATCTTTCTTGTTGGCACTGTCATGATGTTCGGACTTCTCAGCAAAAACTGAGACCTTGGACAGACAATTGACCTTCTTGATAGCCAGACAAACTACTTGCGAGTTGTGACCTCTCTGGATGTAAGGTATTTCTTTAATTCTTGTGAATGGTGTTCAAAGTCGGAGTCATTGGAAGATATCTGGTGAAATCTGTGGGCCTGACTGTATGTTATGCTGGTTTTGCAGTGTCGGGGATGACAACTGGAGGAGGGAAGCTATTGGGGTTTGACTGTGAGTTTAACATAGAGATCAGTGGTTCGGCTGTTGTCTTCCTTATGCGCAGTAACATTTGGAAAATGGGTCTCTGTGGATGGGTACTCAGTTGATGATTATGTGGAAGGAATTTAATGTGGTCTTTGTAGGCAATGAAGCTCTTTTCATCATTGGTACAGATGAAGGAGACATCATCAATATAGCCCTGCTAGACCCAAGGCTCCATAGAACTGAGGCATATGGCATCAACATGTGTTCTTTTAGTGCATAACCTCTAAGTGAAAACCTATTGAAGATGCCATCAATGGTGTTTTCTCTTTGGAGTTAGCTAGAATTAAGAATGCATGTTTGCCTCAGTTCCATGTCGAACCTCGAGTCGAGTGGCGCTATATCGTTGATGCCTTCCTCATCTAAATCAGTGATGAACAGAGGCTCGATTGCCTTCATTGTAAATCCACATGAATTCCTTCCACAGAATCGTCAATCGAGCACCCATTCACAGAGACCTGTTTTATGGATGTTACTGTGTGAAAGGAATACAATGGCTTAACCACTGGTAGCTATGTTGAACCCACAGACAAACACCAATAGTTTCACTCCAACAGTTGCCTACCCCGGCATTGCAAAATTGGTATAATGTATAGCCAGACCCTCAGATTTCACTGGGTATGTTCTATTGACCCCTACTTTGTTCATCATTCACAGGAACTAAAGAAACACCTTATGTCCAGAGGGCAGAGCTCGTAAGCTGTTTGTCTCGTCATCAAGAAGGTCAAGTCTCTGCCCAGGGCCTTTGTTTTTGCTGAGAAGCCCAGACGTCAAGATTGTACTAATTGGAAAGTTCCCCTTATTGCCACTTATCACCCCTCTCTCTCCTTCCCATACATGAAATAACTAGTACTGTAAAACCATCATATCCTGCTCACTTTAGATTGCCTTCATCATGCCATTTCAGGGGAGCCTATATGTTGCCATTTAGACATCCACACAGCATAGGGGAATTCATTGTTTGGACTGATGTCCCTCTATTCATGATACTGTTCATCCTCATATTCAATGGGGTACTTTCAGGTGTACTTCCCGTTGCATTGCTTGTTGAGGACATAATTATGTCAAGGAGTCGGATTCCTTCAAAAGTCTTGTCACCATAGCTATATATAAGACCAAAGGCCACATTATCTTTATCATCATCAATTCCATCTATCTCATATCCTGCAGGGTCTGTGTGGTACTGAACATTGGTGAGATAAAACCCCCTCAAAAGAGGGTTTTGTGGCCACAGATCCACAGTCAGTACCCGTAAGCTAGACACACCTGTTGACCACCACTTCTGTGTGTCCCTCTACTCTATTTCTGGCATGATTATGCAGGGCTATGGGTCACCAGAGAACTGTAGACAGCTTGACCATCTCAGCAGAGAGAAGATGTGGATCAAGTGTCTTCACTTCACTCAATCTATATGGTCTTAACATCCAGGTCAGTTGGGCAGTGAGGACACCATCTTTTGCCGTTCTCTTTAGGAGTAAACTAGTAGGATGCATGTTGACCTCCGCTCCATGGGCCTTGGGCTGGTGGTGGTACATCGATGATATCTTCTTCATATGGACTGGTGATGAAGACAGCCTCAGTGCCGCCTTTCCCATGAATTCCTTCCACAGAATCATCCGAGTCACCTCCAAAGACTCATTCAGAGAGACCCATCTCTGGATGTTGATAGTAAGGCAACGGTTGAACCACTGATCCCTGTGTTGAAGCTGCAGACAAACACCAAGAGCTTCACTCTATCAGTTGCCTTCCCCGGCACTGAAAATCTGGCACAACATGCAGACAGACTTTCAGACTTTGCTATGTGATAATGGCTCCTACTTACCATTTACAGGAACTACAGAAACACCACATGTCCACAGGTCACACCTTGTAAGTTGTTCTTCTAGCCATCAAGAAGGTCAAGTCTCTGCCCAGGGCCTATCACCCCTCTCTCTCCTGCTTATACAACATCTTGTACATGTCCTGGTCGTGTCATTCAAGAGGAGCCTATGTTGGCATTTAGTACACTCAGTCATAGGGATCTCGCCAAATCTTGCCACGCCAAATCTTGTCACGCCAAATCTTGCCATGCCAAATCTCCCTTGCAACGCCAAATCTCCCTTGCCACGCCAAATCTCCCTTGCTGCCACAAACCTCTCTTGCCATGCTAAATCTCTCTTGCCACGTCAAATCTCTGTTGCCACGCCAAATCTCTCTTGCTATGACAAATTTGGTTCAAATCTTGGCAATAAATAGTTATCTGTACTGGATCTAAGTGAAATAAGTAATATTTGTTATATTCAAAGGGAATTGGCATACCAGTTATAGATGATGTTTAAATACTATTCCAATTCAAATCCTCTAGAAACTATGTTGTGTTTGTACCAAAATACATGTGTACATGTTTACCTATGCATTTTAACCCTCCTACTGTTGCTGCAGTGGGAAACTGATACAGAGGTCAAAACCAGTCAACTGCCTGTTTTGACTGTTGACCCAAATGTGCACACAGGGGCAGTTTTGACTGGTTTTTACTGTTATTTTGACCACCTTGAACAATGCCAGACAATTGCTTTTACCAGTCAAAAACTGTCGACTCATTTTGACCTGTAAATGTACTTACGCAGGGTTTGGCAGTGTTCGACTTTTAAGTGCACTAGATATACCTTGCCAAGTACATGTATATCAACATTTTGACTGATTTTGACCCTTGTAGTAGTAGGAGGGTTAATGGAAAAGAATGCTGTTTATGCTTTTATAAATGTGTTTATTCAAGTTTACAAAACTCCACAGCAGCAACATTTGCGAAATTAAGAACTTCATTGAATGTGTATGTTAAAATCATTTTATCACGAAAGTGATCAAATGCGTTATGCGCAACTTACAATACGGATCGGGTTTTCTCAATGGGCATTCATATTGTTGTGCACTCGTTAGCCAGCGGCAGGCTTATGGGCTATTTTCCATGTCAAGCCTTTTATATGCCCAGGGTGGATCATGGTACAGCCAATCAGGGGCGTAGGCGGGAAGTTTCCCGCTTTTAGGCCTCCACCAATAGTTTGTCTGGTGGCAAACTTTGGTGGAGGTTTTTAGCCAATCAGGTTGCGCGCTGTAAAGGTTGGCGCTTGGTGTCAAGCAACCAGTGCGGTTTGGGGCATTCTTGTCACAGCTCCTTGTTTATTAACAAGTCCATGGAGTTTTTGGGTTAGCAGTTTATGTTTTTTCAACAAATTTTACTTTTCTTCGGTGGATACAGTTCTGTGTACGATTCAACTAGTCTGGCGACAGGAACTTTTACAACGGACCAGTTTCGGTTGGTTGTAACAAATATTTATTTTCAAGAACTAACGTTATTGTAAAATTTCTTCGTAAGGCAGATCGACTGGTGCGCACGACTCGTGAGACGGCTCGTCTGGCTACACAAATTTTTGGATTCTCTTCATCATTACTAGAAGAGTTTTTGTGACAGTAGTTCATCTTCAGTGTAACAGTTACTAGTTAGATCTTCTGTTGTCTTATGGATTGTTTAATCACTGCAGTACATCGGCCTTCACACCTCTTCGTTTTGTTTGCGGTTGCACAACCTTTAACTGGGCTGAATTTGTTGTCACAAGGGAATAGGGGCATATACGTTAACGTTAACTTTACAATTTACGAGGCGACCTTCGAGTCCGGTCTCCCGACTACAAGCCCTTGATTGCAATTGCACTTGCAGCTAGTTCATTGTCTATTGTATTGCGTCAGTCATTTCAATGATGCCACGACTGAGGCGTCGGGTTCGCCCTCCAGCCCGGTTGCGGGTGAGGCACGAGAGCTCCCCCTACTGAAGGATAAGCGTAGTCGCACGGCCCCCTTCCCAGACGCCAGGTTCATCATGACACGGTGGAGGTTTCGGCCCCAAGCTCGGTGACAGTGTCTGACTGTACCCTTGTTTTCTGGACATGCTGGATCTGATGCTGGCATGACCACCCACCATACCATCCGTCCAGTCAGGTCAGTCTAGTGTACCCTTGCATACCTTTAATGATTGTGGTAATCCCACTTGGACTGGTTTTGTTGCTAGTTGTAGTAGCCTAATAATAATATTACTCATTTAGCTCTTTTTGTCAAGGCATTCTTTGTTATGCTACTCAATATCTAATTTTGACCAATGGAGGTATTATTGTTGTTTACTATTGTTTCCATGGCAATGTTTGTTACATCGTTAACAACTAAAATTAAAATTTTTATAAACTGTTTTGGCAACATTCAGGTACACCTTCATAAAGTTTCAGGGCCGTGGAAGATAGTATTTACAATATGGCAGTTTCCTTTTGTTTACCAACTTGTTTAAAATGGTAAACAATACCAAAAGCTCCATAATAACCTGAAAACGTAAACAGTAAAAAGGGAATAACTTGATAACCGTAAGTCCGGTTTGTATGAGTAAAAAAGATTTCAATTAGAACTATATTCTCTATCATAATCAAAAGATTTAGCATAAAATGGCATTTTAAAAGGGGTTGCGGTCCCTACTATAATTTTAGTGCCCCCAGTCATTTAACGGGTCCAGTGTTTGGGGCCTTAATCCTGCACTTTCTGGCTTTAACCAAGCCGCTTGCTAAAGTCAGCCAAGCGGCGTTAGTACTAGTAGTGGTGGCATTGTGCCATCAGTGCTCGCAACTTCTGTTCTGCCAAGCATTAGTCACCAGCTCCCTACAGTTACAGGGGGGGATGGTCACTGGGCCTCAAGTTTTTCCCAGCATGCTTCTTTCAACGCAGGCGTCATGTGCTGGTTTGGCTTCTTTAACTTAGCCGGCTCCTATTACACGCGCCGACTCAATTTACTGCTGGGGGGACACATTTCGCAGTCATTGAAAGGAAAGATTTGGAGTAGTGCTTACATTGGCATGTCAATTTTGTTTTTTGAAAGTCCTTCAGTGCTTGCCAAAGCTCATAGGTCTTCAGGTTCTGAGGTTGCTCTTGTGGTAGCGGGTGTAAGATGTTTCTCACGTTCTGGCCATGTGTGCACGCATGCTGCTCTATGGATAGTGCTGGGCAGCGCTCTCGTACAGCATTTACCAAAAGCGTTGGTAATCCAAAGGCCATGCAAGGGTGCAGGTCGCGTTGCTGGTCCATTTCAAATTGCCACTTCAGTTTAGTGCCTATTATAAAAAAAATATAAAAATTAAAAAAAAAACCTGGGACTTTTTGTCTCATTCATCATCTGTCTTTCCCACAAGGAAAGGGGGTCAGTGCTTTCATTGGTAAGGTTAACGCAAAGTGGATTATGCGTCATTTGATGTAGGGTTTTGCAGGCAGGCTGTAATGCATGGCTTGCTGAGGCAGGCATTAAATCAGCTTTTCGGCTCTTGCCAGTTTCCCCTCGTGGTTACGAGTTTTTGGGTTTCAAGTTTGGGGGCCAATTTTATTTGACAAGTGCCTGCCGATGGGATGTTCCATTTCCTGCGCGCTCTTTGGGAAGTTGAGCACTTTTCTGGGTTCCAGCTAAGTGAAAGCAATTGCACATTCAGGCTTTGTCACACATTATCTGGTTGATTTTCTCTTTGTTGGTACAAACTATCTCATAATCGGGGCTCGAAATCGACACTGTTCGAGGGCAGGTCCGGGTCCCACAGGTCAAAGTTCAACCACTCACAAGGCAGATTCAACTCTTTTGATTGGCAGGCCAAAAGCCAGTTTAGTTCAAATTCAATCCTTAGTGGGTTCGTTGAATTTTGTGTGTAAAGCAGTTGCGCCGGGGCGTGCGTTTTTACGGCGTATTATTGCACTGACAGTGGGCCTCAAGCAGCTGCATCACAGGGTGCGCCTTTCGCAAGGTGCGAAGCTCGATCTGGTCATGTGGCTGTCATTCTTGCAGCGCTATAACGGTCTTACTACATTCCTGCGGACAAATTGGGATTCAGTTGTTGCTCTTGGATCATTCACTGATGCTGCTGCATCCATCGGCTATATATGGCTTCTTTCCAAGGGAGGTGGGTTCATGGGCGTTGTCCGTCAGTGTGGCTGGCTAGTTCCCTGTCCATTGCTTTAGTGGCGCTCCTCTGTTGGACCCCCTTGTTGGTGAACTGCAGGGTGTTGTTCCGGTACGGTAATATCGCTGTTGTGGGGATCATAAATAAACAAACGTCGCCTTGTATGCGCATTGCAATTAGTGCGGGCAATGGTCATGCAATGCCTCAAATTCAATATAATTTTTAAGGCAGTGCATATACCACGTGTTCATAATAACATAGCTGGTGCACTTTCTCGTTTTCAGATGGGGCACTTTCGGGCCCTAGCTCCAAGGCCCCAGCCGGGCATGACCCCCTTTACCTCAGCTGCCCCACGTGTTTTAGCAGCGGAAATGGGATGGTTGTTAAGTTTGGTGTTCGCTAAGAATACACACACGGTTTACATGTCGGGTGGCACGCCTTTTGCCGTTTTAAAGCACATCAAGCTTCGGCTGTGTCAACTGTTTCTCCGCAAGACATTGCAGGTTTCATCTCATGGCTGTCTTTACTTTACTATTCTCCATCCACAATTAATACATATGTGGCAGGGGTGGGGTGTTTTTGTAAATTTAGAGGATGGGCCGGTCCAACTAATAATTTTATTGTGGCAAAATTGCTGGTAGGTTTACAGGCGGGACGGGGCTAGGCAAGATGAGCGATTGCCGATTTCATTGTCGCTTTTGTGCCGACTTTTAGAGGCGTTGCCCAAGGTATGTGCTTCCCAATTTGAAAGCACCATGTTTCGGGCAGCTTTTTTCGGCTTTTTGCACGTTTGGGAGTTTACCGCTAATTCCACTTACCATATGCAAGAGTCTATGTTACAGTATTCCGGTGTGTGTTTCTGTGGCAATCAATCTAGCATGTCTGTGGTCCTGGCCATACGTCATTCTAAAACTAATCAGGCTGGCCCTCCACAGTGGGTTCATATCGCAAGGCTGCAGGTGATGGCAATCTGTCCAGTTACTGCTTTGCAAGGGTATTTGCAAGCGCGGGAACAATTGTCCGGCCCCTTGTTCTGCCATAAACGTGGTGATCCCCTCACACGGTATCAGTTCACAGTGGTGCTTAGGGCTGCTTTGTTGTTTGTGGGGTGGCGGGTGATCGCTATCGGTCACATCCTTTCCGGATGGGAGCTGCGTCCACAGCTTTTGCACAGGGGGTGCCCGTTGCAGACATAAAGGGGTCTGGTCGCTGGCGCTCGACCCAATCTGGTGTGTTGGAATGGCCGAGGAGGTGCTCACTTGAAGGACCTTCATGGTTTGCTATCAGGGTTTCATACCCCTATCCCTGCTTTGATCATTTTGCATTTAGGGACGAATGATTTGGTGTCTCATGACTTGTTCACTTTGAGACAGCTCATCACTTCGGCCTTGGGCATTTGCCGGCAAAGGTTTCCACAAGCTATTGTAGTTTGGTCAGACATTCTCCTGAGAATGTTCTATTTTGGTGCCACTTCTCAAAAATCCATCGAGAACGCACGTAAAGCAGCCAATTGTTGGGTGAACGCGCAGTGTAAAAAGCTTGGGGCTAGGGTACTGCAGCTCCCGCAGTTTATCTGGTCGGATGCTAGCCTTTATCGTTTCGATTGGGTCCATCTGTCTCCAAAAAGGGCTTTCCATTTTCAAGGCTAATCTGTGTAATTGTATTCTGTCTGTGCTGTAACTGGTGTACTTTTGTGGGTGTTTTTGTTCTGTTCCTTTGGGCGCGCTTCTCGCGTGTGGCAGTTTTGGGCGGAATAGCACATTAACTTCCCACTTTTGGTGCAGCAGTTCTGGCAATTAACAGTTACTGCAGTCCTAGAAAATTAAACTTAATAATATGGAGATTTTAGTCCTCCGTTATTTACATGTTAT
This sequence comes from Zoroaster sp. YZ-2022, assembly GCA_029582265.1. NCBI lineage: Eukaryota > Metazoa > Echinodermata > Asteroidea > Forcipulatida > Zoroasteridae > Zoroaster > Zoroaster sp. YZ-2022. The sequence continues at coordinate 27,405,345 of CM055836.1, forward strand.
CAAGTGTTCATATAGTGCCGGGATCTCCCTCGGGCTAGTTCAGACCGCAGCTTCCTAGGTGGGACGCGAACACTTGGTTGATTCATATTGTATTGATTCATATGATATGCTGTGTATTAGCATATATGTTACACATGTGCATTATACTGTTTGTTATTGTCAACATTTAAATGTATGTTTTAATAACTATCCCCATTGGGGGTTAGTGGTGCCAGGTCTGGGTATACAGAGTCTTGGGTACGCTGTATAGGTGGTCCCAGCTGGTTTTTCTCTGAGGTCTTGGGTATCTCAAGGTGTGTGTTTGTTTGTCTTTATCAAATGCTGTTTAATGACAAATCCGGTTTGCCCATAGTCTGGTATTCCGGTGGTTGATGGTGTCAACCTCTTTGAATAAAAAAGCTTGAAAGCTGTGGCCAAGTGGCATTCAAATGAATTTGTAGTTGGTGCTATTTATTGTGAGTTTGAGTATAATAACTTTTATCCTTTGCACAAATTGTTGTGTCATTGCACAAAGGAACAAACAAAACAAATTGTTTTATAAATAGTTCTTTCTTGAGTAATTTCTTGATAGTGGTGGCGTCTGGGATTGACAATTTTCCCAGATGGAGCTTTTCTACAGATGAGGGGTGTCTTGGAGTGTCATGAAATGGTTAAAAGACGCCGAGGAGTGTTGAAGTGTCTTGGAGCGTGCTGTCATGATGCTAGATGGTAAGAAGATGCAGTGGAGTGCTGAAGTGTCAATTGGAGTGTGATGTCATGATGCTAGATGGTAAGAAAATGCAGTGGAGTGCTGAACTGTCAATTGGAGTGTGATGTCATGATGCTAGATGGTAAGAAGATGCAGTGGAGTGCTGAAGTGTCAATTGGAACGTGATGTGATGCTGGATGGTAAGAAGATGCCAAGTGTTTCTAGTTCTTTCTATTTACAAACGATGTATTATATCATTAATAATGTTATCATCTCTGGATTTGTACTCATCCAGTTATTATAAAGTGTGCATATCCTAAAGTCAAGATCAAGGAAGTCAACATAAGAAACAAGCAATACAAATGAATATAAATAAGCACATTAATAGTTCTGTCTTAGCAGTTTCTTGAAAGTGTTTGGCAACTTTGGCAAGCTAGTGTGGTATTCGTTTCCTTAGTTTAAGATTGGATTGACATTTCATGTACTTATTTTATTTTAAATGTTCTCTGATAATATAAGTTAAATAGACATGATTGTGCCTTCACTGATGTTACTCAGCACTGTATAGTCTGTATGTTTTCGAGTGTCCACTGGTAAACTCTGTGGTCTAGAGGTAAGACATTTGCACTACTATGCAGAAGGTTGTGGGTTCGAATCCCACCTGAGTCACCTGTAGACACTAGGAAGCACTAAGTATGTAGTGCTGAACTATGTTAGTGAAGGGCATAATTATATCAATTGAAATTCTATTAGCTAGAGAACAATTATAATGCTAGAATTCCTCCATTCAGTTTAAAGGGTCATTTCTAATTTAACAAATTGTTCACTTGTCCACTTGTTGTCTGAATCGGTGTCTTGATTAGTATAGGTGGTCAAACGGTGGTCATCGGTATCATACTCACAATAGCAGTTAATTTCTGTTTATAACTTTTATGTTGATGAGAAACTGAAATTCAACTTAAATTATGCATAGAGAAACAAAATGTGCATATCTTTGGATTTGGCCCAAGTCTCAGCTTACACTAACTACATCACACTGAAAATAGAAATTATCATAGAAACATACATGCGCTGCAAATTATTTAGCTGTATGTTAAAGATGCATGTGGTGGACAATGCATCGGATTCCAGGCTACATGCAAACGTTCTGTTACTATAGCTGCTTATGTTTTTGCACTTTGCAAATTTATCTCAACTTGATGTGGGTATCGCGTGTCAGACCAACGGGTCTGACAAACATCTACAGCATGCATTTAACCATAGAGCAATTTTTTCCCCATAACTTGGTATTCATTAAATATTTTACCTATAAAAATGTTATGTAGACCTTGATAGGTCAATACACATATCCCTTGCAATGCATGACAATGTTAGTGGGACATAGCAACAGATGTAGGATAACAATCTAATCAATTGAGTTAAACTTACTGAAATTAGATCATTATACTGCTTGAATTAAAATCACATGTACACACACATTGTACTATTTAGCTGGCATGGCAGACTGTACATCCAATTTTCATACTTATCCAAATGTTCTATTTTGTCATCTTGTAGGTGCTATAGGTATTACTGTATTGTTTGTTTGACAGGCAGTAGGGGTGTATTTATCGACCGAATACATTTTATTTGGTTTCAGAACCACTAGTTGAATTATTTTTAATCTGACCTCACACCATGTGCTTTTTATAGAAAACTATAATGTACACCTGTAACTATTAAAGTTGGAGCATTGCAGCCACATTAAACCTTTGTTCGTAAGCTCGTCTATGTATATTTTTGAAAAATACAGTTTTTTATGAAAAATACAACTTTTGGAGTTTCAGAATACAGTTTTGTGATCCCAAAGGTTGGCAGGTGGTCTGCACTACTATTTACAACTCATTAGAGAAGTTACATGGTGCTACCACAAATTTTTCTTAGGTTATGTACATGTATGATCAGTTTTCAGTTATTTTTTTAAAAAATAATGACTAAGTACTGTATTTTATACTCGGTATACAATTAAATTTGTGTTGGCTGTTAAAGACCGAACAGAAATTATAACAGACATTTATCACGCATGTAGTGGCCATCTTGGTTTTCTGACACATCAAATAAACTGGTAATGCTGTAGAGGGATGGTGCACACTAGAGAAAAATGTTAAGAATTATCCTCACTACTGGTTCTTTTCACATTGATGTGGCAGAGAACCAGATTTCTTAAACATGCCTTTAAAGTCAGGATTCAAACTGCCTACTGTAGGTTGGGGACAAAATCAAAAATGTTAAGCAACAGTTGAATCAATCTCAATAAAATGAATGAAAAGCTCATGCAGTGTTGGACATGCATGTTGTTCTACATTCCACTCATTTTGCATTGGGTCACAATTGCCTTTTTAGTTCCTCTAGCTTACCGGACTCAAGTTCTGGTGTTAGCAGCAGAATGTGGGTTCGAATCCCGGCCGTGACACATGTGTCCTTGAGCAAGATACTTAACCATAATTGCTTATAGGGGCAGAGGCAGTTTAACAACTGCCTTGTTCTGGACTAGTTACCCCTCCCAGTCCTATTCACACCGTGATGAGGCTGGTTATTAACTTGTCTTGTTTCGGTGCGAGGGGCTGGTTTTTCAGTGTGGAGTCGTTGTAACAACTCAATGACTTAGTAGCCCCCACCTTGGAGTGGCCATTGGCCTTGTGTGGGGCGAATTTGCGTTAAAAAAAATTAAAACAAAAAAAATCTAATTTACTGGGAAATGGGCATGGTATGTTGTTAATCTCCAATGAAGAAATTGTATTTATAAATAATATTTGTGACATGCCATCTGAAAATGAGTGGAAATTTTTACAAATGTTTACAGTTGCCATTTCATTTATAGCCACTAGAGGCAGGATGTTCTGCATTCAGTGTTCAATTTGCCTTGTCTCAGGTTTCTTATACCTAGGCCGGGAACATGGCAGACTTAAAACATTTATCAACAGTAAGATATTTTCTGCTATATAAAATGAATGAAAAGTTCAATGTTGGACATGCACAGCTAAATTCCACTCATTTTGCATTGCGTCACATTAAATTTCTCAGATGTGCCATCCTTTGACACAATAAGTTACTATTGAAGTGCTCAAAAAATTTATCATGTGCAAAATTTGTTTACGCTAAGCAATTCTACTAAAGGCATGAATTAAAAGGCCTCCATTATTATAGTCAATTGATGTGTCAACTATTGCCAAAGAAACCTCCTCAGAGAATCAGAGCAGATTCTGAGTGAACATCTTCATAGCACGAAGGAACTTAGCATATTCTTCAGTATAACACTTCAGGATGCTCAGTTATCTTCATCCTGATCCAGACTGATTGACCTTCTCCAAGCCAAAGTCAAAGATACAAGTAAATGTGTCAAACAAAGCTGTGTACTAGTGCTCACACGCATCTTCTCCATCTTCTTCAGTATAGTGCTTCAGGATACTCTGTAATATTATAATATTATAATATTATAATAATTCAGTGGAGTGTCATGGCCGAGCGGTCTTGCTTAACGGACTCAAGTTCTGGTGTTAGCAGCAGAATGTGGGTTCGAATCCCGGCAGTGACACTTGTGTCCTTGATCAAGACACTTATCCGTAATTGCTTATAGGGGCAGAGGCAGTTTGTTCTGGACTAGTTACTCCTCCCAGTCCTATTCGCACCGTGAAGAGGCTGGTTATTAACTTGTCTTGTTTCGGTGTGAGGGGCTGGTTTCTTCAGTGTGGTGTTGTAACAACTCAATGAATTAGTAGCCCCCACCTTGGTTTGGCCATTGGCCTGGGGCGATTTGCTTAAAAAATAAAAAATAAATAAACAAAGGCATCTTCATCCTGTTCCAGACTGATGGAAGTCTGTTTGACCTTCTCCAAGCCAAAGTCAAAGATACAAGTAAAGGTGTCAAACAAGGCTGTGTACTAGTGCTCACACGCATCTTCTCCATCTTCTTCAGTATAGCGCTTCAGGATGCTCAGTAAATAAACAAAGGATGCTCAGTAATAAACAAAGGCATCTTCATCCTGTTCTAGACTGAGGGAAGTCTGTTTGACCTTCTCCAAGTTAAATCAAAGAAATAATGAAATGTGTCAAACAAGGCTGTGTACTAGCGCTCACCCTCAACTTCTCCATCTTCTTCAGTATGATTCTTCAGGATGATCAGTAATAAGCAAAGGCACCTCCATCTTGTTCACTCTCTTCTCCATCTGCTTCAGGATGCTCAGTTAAACAAAGGCATCAGCTTGTTTTGTTCTTCAAACAGAATCTGAAAGAATCCAGGAAAATTTTGGCACTGAGAATAAACCATATTGTGTATCCTGAGAAGCTGTTCCATTGCTGTGTTTCATAGGACACTAATAGTAGAATTGCTTAGCATCAACAATAATTAGAAAAAAGCACTATTTTGTAAATTTAATAGTTTTATTATATACATGTAATTTTAGGCAATTATCAAAATTATACTAATTTCCCAAGAAGGGTCATCAAGAAGGTTGGAGTGACACTTACAATTTTTAACACAAATGCATTTATTATACGACTGTAAAATATGCAGGACTGCTGTCTACAGTGTACCAGCAAAAATGTGCTGTAGTTGAGATGGTGAAGCAAATTTACCAGAGACAAGCCAGAGACAAACATTTGCATTCCTGTAAATAACTTGTGCATGCTGTTAACAACTTCGAATCAGAGATGCTAGTTTCTGGTCATGATGCAGAAAGAGACTTGAATGAGGCAATGGTGCTTGTGAATCAAATACCTACTCTGTGGGGAAACAGCACTGTCTCTGCTAAACCTCTATTTCACTGCTCATTGCCTGTTACGTCATTTGTCCCTTAAGCATCTTAAGAATGGCATTATCATTCTGCTCTGGTGATGAGATGTTGTCTCAAGTTTGTCTACCCTCATTCTGCATCAAGAATGTGATTATTTGATGGCTATGTGATTGCGTATCAGTAGGATATCTTCACAGATTGAAAAAGGTTGCACATATTGGGCTGTATACTCCCCAGAGATCTGAGAAAGATTATATGAATGATGTAATAGATTTATAGATATATATATGTGACCTGTCACCACAAAATGAGCTTCAATTCGGAAATTTAAACAATTGAGTTCTTGGTATTTCTGGATTCAGTAGAACAAGAGCTTTCCAATGATATATAACACTTGGGGTTACAGTGATCCCCCAGACCACCAGAGGGGGATTTGCGGCTTTGTTTCCGTCTTTGTTTGAAGTTGTTTGTCAGAACACGATAAAAGCTACCAACGAAATTGGCCTGAAATTGAGGTTTTTAATTGTCTGATGGAACTAAAAATTTGGAATTCAATATAAGGAGATTTACAAATTGCAAATATAATAACAAAAACAAATTAGACCTCCGCTCCGATTTTCCACTTTTCCCACTGTAGGGCCTACTGTGGAATGGTATAATGCGACTTTACGCTCATTTCGTTGTAACAGGTCACATATATATACATGTATATATGCACTATATAGTAATGATTTATTATTATTACCTTCTCTTTAAAACTACATTGGCTTGCTCATTACAAATGTAAAATCTGTCAATAAGCAGTATAGGCCTACTTACTCGTATGTACCCACGATGTATGTAATTGAATGGCATGCCGTATGTTTTTAAGTGAAAATAAGCTTTTGTGACATGCACTGTACTGAATTGAATTGAAAGTGTTCACTGATTAACAAGTCATCTATCTTGGCTTGAATTATAAACCCCCCCTAAAAAGATTTTTTTTAAATGAAAAAGAACGACAACAAAATATATAATGAAAAAAAGAAAATTAATATAAAAAAAGAGAGAACTCGAAAGAAAAAATAAAAAAGTATTAACTCAACAAAAAAAAGGAAAAGAAACCTAAAAAATGACCACACCCCCAATTTTTTTAAATTAATTTTTCCCCCCCCCCAAAAAAAATCCCAACAAAAAAGAATATTTCATGATATTTCATATTTAGGTCAAGAGGTTATCTGACTAGAAATTTATTTAAAGGGACAGTATCATCACGATCAGAGCAGACTTGGAACAGTCCTAATTTAAGATGAACATAGTGACTGAAAATTTATGATATTGTCCCTTTTAAGTATACCCAAATGGCCAATTGTTTTAAGTCTACAAACATAGTTATGTATAGGACATAAAACACAATAAAGGGGGCCACTTTGCATCCGTCATGTTAGCAGTTTTTCCAATGGTTGTTATTTATTTTTAAGTACCTGAAACCAACCAAAAAGTGTTTCAACATGTGAATGGACATGCAGGCTTATACTAGAACTAATTTGAGTTGATTTATTTCCATAAAAATTGGACGGAAAAAGTTACATCACTTTTCCGTCCATTTGTTGATGGAAATTTTAGGCTAATTAAAAAAAATAATAGTAATAATCAACTCAAATTATCTTTAGGATAAGCATGCATGTCTATTCAAATGTTGAAATTCTTTTTGGGTGGTTTCAGATATTTAAATAAAAAATTACAACCATAAGAAAAACTGCTAACGTGACGGTAGGAAAGTGGCCCCCTTTATTATGTTTTATGTCATAGGCATTATATATTAGGGGTTATCAATCCAGCCTGTCAATCAAACAGCACAAAATTCACCAGTAGCTACACATTACTAATAGACTACAACTGTTGCGATATACTATTATCTCTGTCAAGCTTTCTAGGTTTTTTTTTATCCACATTTCGTGAACAACATCCAACATGACCTCTCTATGATGAATCCTTACTCCATGGTTAAATGCTGCTGTCAGTACTTGTTTGTTGGATAATTCAAGTACATGCCTGCATCCACATTGAGTGTGTAAAGTTATGTTTTCTCCACTTGTTGCCTGCTCGGAATTATGTAATGTGGCCTCAAGCCAAGCCGGTCATTTAAGTGCTTTTGCGCTGTGCTATTTTTTTGTCTCACAGCTTTACATTTTCAAAGAACCATCCATACCATGACCACTTTCACAGCACTGCATTAAGTTCATTAGAGAATGGATTGGAACAAGGGCCAAATCTAGGGGTATGCCTTTGTCACACCATGAGTTTGTTTTCCCATGGCAGACATCGCAGACAAAACAGATTAGACAAAGAAAGACCTAACAGAAGGAGCAGAACAATACAAACTAATAAAACTATACCACCATTTGCTAAACAAAAGTCAAATAATTTAATTAATTAGCAAAAAATACACAAATTATAATGCTAAAATGATTGTGCCTTATAAATAAGTTGGGTCCCTTCCCCACATCATGATGCCGGTTCACGACATAATAATGCCAACACAAAATCCATCAGTTTTAGGGATGTACTTATATTTTACACAACGTCTTGTTGGTGACAACACCTACTGTACTACCTGTTTATCAGTGTTTCTTGTGGTTGAACACTTTTATTTTTTTCCCCAAGTCAATTGTTGTTACTTTATTAAAGGTTCTGGTACAGCCTAGAAATGCTGCACGGTTGCAAATTCAGTGTCAGTAACATGCAACCAAATCTGAGTATCTGCTCACATGTCTATATACAATTGTCTTACACCATAGTCTTACACCATATGTTGTTCTTTGCCAAATATTTACAAACATTTAGTCTATTGACTGGAGCAAAGATGTTTATGGAATTAACCAGATAAATAGTAACACAACATCCTGTTGTTCTTTGCCAACCACTTTCAAGAAAACGCTAAAGACAGTAATTAGAGTTTATATATTTGTATTGTTTTGTTTAACACTTACACCATTTAAGATATTCAGGTCCATAACTTTCAAACCAATCATAATTTACAAACATTTAGTCTGTTGACTGGAGAAAAGATGCAACATATCTAGGCCAGATAAATATTTGATGATTTGTATGAAATAATTTTATGATTAATTTTATCAATGGCATTGAGTCTGTCAGTAAAAAGTTACAGCTCAGTAACTATTGTGTGGTAAATATTATTGTTGGTATTTTGCTCATATTCATTGTTTTGTACCAATTTTGAAAATTAAACATAGATTTTTCTATGTCTTTTGAATGTTAATAAATTTATAGAAATATTTGGTTAACTTAGCAATCAGCTTTGTGCTGAACTAAGTGTTTTGCTTCATTTTCCTGTGTTAAGGTAAACATTAATTAGATATGATGGCTGGTGACAATAAAGCTGTTGTATGAATCTGCCTAGGCAGTGTGAACCGACATTGTTGTGGAAAGCATTAGAAAGTCTGATTCAGTGACATAAATCTAATGTAAATTTTTTCTAGGATGAAAACAAAAGAAAATTTCAATTGTATGAAAAAATGTGCGCTTAAATCCTACAGAAAAAAATCCTAAAGAAAAATTTGCGCATCAATCTTACAAAATTTTATTTTACCAGGAAAAACAACAGAAAAATTCGCTGTTTAATCCTACCAAAAAAAATTAATTGAATCCATTTTTTCGAGGATGAAAAACAGAAAAATTCGCACTTAAATCCTTCAAATAAAAACTGTGATTTGCATACAAAAGAAATTTGCATAATTTATTTTAGCAGGAAAAACAAAAGACAAATTAACGCTTCAATCCCACAGGATGAAAAAGAAAAAAAGAAATTTGCATACATTAATTTTTTCTTCTCCTTCTCAGTGAAACATATCCAGAGACAAAAACATAGTTGCGGAGTTCACAGAACCTTAAAACTTCACACATAGTTAGACCTTAACATGTAGTTGTATCTTAAGTTGTGACGTCATCAGATATCTAATTACACTCAATCAAAGTTTAATATTTCAAAAAATTATATCTCATGAACCACAAAATATATTTTCACAATATCTACACCATGTTATAGATCTTGAATTATGTGATTTTTCGTACACAGACGTGACCCCAATTTGACCTTACTTCCTGTCCAAACCGGAAGTCACAGTTTAATAATTTAAAAAAATCATATCTCAACAACCACAAGAGGTAAATTGACATTTTTGCACCATTGCATAAATTGTTAATTGTCGAAAAATATTTACACAAAGGTGACCCCAATTTGACCTTACTTCCTGTCCAAACCGGAAGTCAAAGTTTAATATTTAAAAAAATCATCTCAACAACCACAAGAGGTAAATTCACAGTTTTTGCACTGTTGTACAGATTGTTAATTGTCAAAAATATTTACAAAAACGTGACCCCAATTTGACCTCTACTTCCTGTCCAAACCGGAAGTCAAAGTTTAATACTAAAAAAATATTTTCAAAATCGTACATTATTAGCGAGGACGACGGTTTCGTCAAAATCACAATTCGTATCTGGAACTACACGAAAACGGGTTGTAAAAACTCGCCAAAGAAATAAATACCTTCTCTCAAAGAATTTCGGTACCAAAATTGACCCTTATGTAGCAGAACAGTTGTTTTTCACATTTGAACTGTTTTTTTCAAGAATAAGTAATGTGATTAAGTTCAAATCATTAAAATGGACTTCAAACAAATCATCGTTGGTAACCACATCATATTTTACAGGGTACTCTTTAATATGAAAAAAAATAATAATGCAAAGTTTCTTTAAAAAACATTCTGACGTCACCATCACTGCCCTGACAAAACTCGAACACCTATGTGTTTGTACAGTGTAATATCACAAACACTTCCATCTCGTTCTTCTTCTTCTCAGTGAAACTTATCCAGAGACAAAAACATAGTTGCGGAGTTCACAGGACCTTAAAACTTCACACATAGTTAGACCTTAACATGTAGTTATACCTTAAGTTGTGACGTCATAGTGAGGTCATCAGATATCGAATTACACTCAATCAAAGTTAATATTTAAAAAAATTATATCTCATGAACCACAAAAGGTATTTTCACAATCTTTGCACCATGTTATAGATCTTGAATTATGTGATTTTTCGTACACATACGTGACCCCAATCTGACCTTACTTCCTCTCCAAACCGTAAGTCAAAGTTTAATATTTAAAAAAATTATATCAACAACCGCAAGGGGTAAATTGACATTTTTTGCACCATTGTATAGATTGTTAATTGTCGAAAAATATTTACACAAAGGTGACCCCAATTTGACCTTACTTCCTGTCCCAACCTGAAGTCACATTTAATATTGAAAAAAATCATATCTCAACAACCACAAGAGGTAAATTCACAGTTTTTGCACCAATGTACAGATTGTTAATTGTCAAAAATATTTACATAAACATGACCCCAATTTGACCTTTACTTCCTGTCCAAACCGGAAGTCAAAGTTTAATATTTAAAAAATCATATCTCAACAACCACAAGGGGTAAATTCACAATCTTTCCACCATTGTATGGATTGTTAATTGTCGAAAAATATTTACACAAAGGTGACCCTAATTTGACCTTACTTCCTGTCCAAACCGGAAGTCAAAGTTTAATATTGAAAAAAATCATATCTCAACAACCACAAGAGGTAAATTCACAGTTTTTGCACCAAAAGGGGTAAATTCACAATCGTTCCACCATTGTATAGATTGTTAATAATTGTCGAAAAATATTTACACAAAGGTGACCCCAATTTGACCTTACTTCCTGTCCCAACCGGAAGTCACATTTAATATTGAAAAACATCATATCTCAACAACCACAAGAGGTAAATTCACAGTTTTTGCACCAATGTACAGATTGTTAATTTTCAAAAATATTTACAAAAACATGACCCTAATTTGACCTTTACTTCCTGTCCAAACCGGAAGTCAAAGTTTAATATTAAAAAAATTCATATCAACAACCACAAGGGGTAAATTCACAATCTTTCCACCATTGTATAGATTGTTAATTGTCGAAAAATATTTACACAAAGGTGACCCCAATTTGACCTTACTTCCTGTCCAAACCGGAAGTCAAAGTTTAATATTTAAAAAAATCATATCTCAACAACCACAAGAGGTAAATTCACAGTTTTTGCACTGTTGTACAGATTGTTAATTGTCAAAAATATTTACAAAAACGTGACCCCAATTTGACCTCTACTTCCTGTCCAAACCGGAAGTCAAAGTTTAATATAAAAAAAATATTTTCAAAATCGTACATTATTAGCGAGGACGACGGTTTCGTCAAAATCACAATTCGTATCTGGAACTACACGAAAACGGGTTGTAAAAACTCGCCAAAGAAATAAATGCCTTCTCTCAAAGAATTTAGGTACCAAAATTGACCCTTATGTAGCAGAACAGTTGTTTTTCACATTTGAACTGTTTTTTCAAGAATAAATAATGTGATTAAGTTCAAATCATTGAAATGGACTTCAAACAAATCATCGTTGGTAACCACATCATATTTTACAGGGTACTCTTTAATATGAAAAAAAATAATAATGCAAAGTTTCTTTAAAAAACATTCTGACGTCATCATCACTGCCCTGACAAAACTCGAACACCTATGTGTTTGTAATATCACAAACACTTCCGTCTAGTTCGTTTTTTTTGCTTTTTCTACTCCTGCTCAGTGAAACATATCCAGAGACAAAAACATAGTTGCGGAGTTCACAGAACCTTAAAACTTCACACATAGTTAGACCTTAACATGTATAGTTGTACCTTAAGTTGTGACGTCATAGTGAGGTCATCAGATATCGAATTATAATATTTCAAAAAAATGGAGCTCCTGATATGGATGATTTTGTAGCCGTGCTATTTGTACACGTTGTATAGGGCGAGTTGAACCTACAATACTATCCATTTTGCGGATTCACCTGGCGCAATACTTTGTGTACAGTACGAGCTGGTTAAAAAACCATTCATATCGGAGATTCACCCAGCGTAATACTTTGCTGTACAATACGAGCTGGTTAAAAGCATTCATATCGGAGATTCACCCAGCGCAATACTTTGCTGTACAATACGAGCTTGTTAAAAAAGCATTTATATCGGAGATTCACCAGGCGCTTTGCTCTACAATACGAGCTGGTTAAAAAAACATTCATATCGGAGATTCGCCCAGCGCAATACTTTGCTGTACAATACGAGCTGGTTAAAAAAGCATTCATATCGGAGATTCACCCAGCGCAATACTTTGCTGTACAAAATACTACAATCCTCGAACGAGCAGGCATCGATGTGTTCCACTCAACCCCCAGCAAACTCCAAGGACTACTACACGCCCACAAGGACAAACCGGACCCAAACAACAGAGCGGGAGTCTACCGGATCCCCTGTGAGTGCGGTAAGGTGTACATCGGCGAAACAGGACGCAACCTCCCCATCAGATTGAAGGAACACCGAGCACACGGCCGCAGAGGAGATTTCGAGAAGTCCGCCATCGTCAAGCACTCGCACATCAAGGACCACCAAATCGACTGGCAGGCAGCCCAACTCATCACACCCATCGACACATAGCACCCCAGACTCATATCAGAGAGGCCATAGAGATCATCAAACACGACACCGTGCCACAGGACATCGGCTTCTACATCAGCGACATTTGGCGACCACTACTACGGACTGAAGGATCTTCTATATCCAAAGTCCAAAACCCACCCCAGACTGAGGGATCTCCTATATCCTAAGTCAACCACCCTCCATCCCCCTGTGCTTCAGTTCAGTGAGCACACACTCCTCTCCCCCAACCCCTAGGATCCTAGTCTCAACAGTTCCCGCCTGCGCGCCTCAACGATCTAATCCTCCAGCATCCATTCAAGGGATGATCCTCCAGCAGTCTACTTAAGCAGCAGCATTTTCCAGAGTCCGGCATTCTCCTGAGGACGATCAGAGCATACTGATCGAAACGTCGAGTTGTACCTCCAGTTCTTTTCAGAACTAATTACTACTCAATTGAGATTCCACATGTTGTCACCGCAATTAGTCTTACTTACAATATCTGATATTTTAATTACATATTATGAAAACTCATATCTCCTGAAGTACGTCATCACGTACATATGATGCACACTCGAACACCCTGAGTTTGTTTTTAACAAACTCAATACCTCTAGTTATTAATACAATGGTTATTTGGCAACCAATTATCTTGGTCGAAGAATGTTGGTAATTTTAACCAATATCTTGGTTGTTTTATAAATATGCAAACAAGGTAGGCGGGGCTAGAAGTTGTGCAATTTCTTTGAAAACATAGTGATACATTTTTAAAATTTAACATTTAATGTAAATTGCTTGTGTTTTTTCTTGTGTAAATTATCGAAGAATTTGTGAAAATATGTAAACAACTTTTTATTTTGAACACAAAAATGAAACAAAATGGAAAAATCTACAGTAAAATTCAGTAACTATGACTGAAAAGATGATTGAACTTGAAATATATATATAGTACATAATGTGTCTCATACTGTGTGTCATAAAGTATACAGGAGTCAAGCTACGGGTAACAGTACTTCAATTGACACGGTAGTATGTATATTGTATATGTATTTAATCGTTAATAACATTAATGCAATTTAAGCATTATTACAGTTGTGCAAAGGTACAACAGTTGTATAAATGCAGAAGGATCTACCAAAGGAAATTGGTTATATTTCAAACGATAAATATTGGTTGTGATCTTGGTCACAACCGTAATATTGGTTAAAATGACCAACTCTATATTGGTTAGAATTTTAACCAAAAATTATTGGTTAAAAAGGTAAACAAATTTAGATTGGTTAATTTGACCAAGATCTTGGTTGGACACATATCTACCAACAACAATGGTTAAAATTAAACATTTTATTGGTTATTTTAACCAATCTGTTTTCAGAGTGATAAAGGTACACAGTAAGGGATGTTATTTTGGAAAAGAAAGAAAGATAATTTTCAGTTGGAGTTTCAAATTTGTAACCAAAATTGGAATTTGTTAAAAGACTTATTGGGCTCACTATAACTGTAATGTCAGAAATTGTTGTCGCAGAAATTAAGTCTGCATAAAGGTGATGTGTACAATATGTATATAGAATTCAAAGCATTTTTTCCAAATAAGGGGAATTTATTTATATTTATTTATTATATTATTATTAATGAATTTATTATTCATTTACAGTGTAATGTGCCTATATCTCTTAGGTTTCATCAATTCTTCATATTTTTAATTTGAAGTGCCTTGTGCATTTTAATTTCACTTCAGTTTTTATCAGTATTCCTTTTTCTTTTTCCTTTTTTCTACTTTTAAAAACTGGTTTATTATACAAATATAACATGGTTTGAGGGTGGACAGTCTCACATATTTCATGCTTTTTAATGTTATATTTAAATTTAAAACCCTTTGAAGTACATGTATTTATTTATATATTTTTGATTATTTGTTTATTTTATTTACATAAATTATTCTAAATCAATATATATTTTATCTACTCCTTGTATTACAACCAGATGTGGGGCAGCAGGTCCACAGTAATTTGCTTTGCTTTTGTTGCTCCAAGCCCATCTGGAAGTATTGTTTTGTATTGTTGTATAGTTTTGTTTGTTGTGATGGCTGAATAAATAATAATAATAATAATAATAATAATAATAATAATAATAATACCAAATAAGAGGAAAATCAATTTAAAAATACAACAACAGATAACATTGAAAGTATCCTTTTTGCACACTTATATAATATACCAAGAAACTGTTGCCATTAATTAATGGGACAGTCTTTACGATGGAACACTTTCGGTCAAAGATAGGCATGCTGTTGGTACATTGTACATATGGAGATCCCGATCGGATAATTGTATACATTTTAATTAGTTGGGCTGAACTCATTAGTGGATCGATTAATTGGGGGAGCGCTAATAGATTATATGTAGAGATGTGATGAACACATCTATGAAGAAACAAAATACAATCCTGTTCGGACATTGTACATATACATTATACGATTGAATAATTGTATGCATTTTTAGGTGTTCGAGCGACAGCGCGAACACCTCTTGTTATTAGGTGTTCGAGAGCGCAGCGCGAACACCTATTGTTAGGTGTTCGAGAGCGCAGCGCGAACACCTATTGTTTTTGTACTGTTTTTTTTTTTACTTCTCCTTCTTCTCAGTGGCGATCTGTCCGGTAACAAAGGCATCCTTGCTAAGCATATACAGCCTTCAAACTTAACACATAAACAGAACATATCAAGCAGACGAAACCGTTTTTTGTGACGTCATGATTACGTCATCAGGTGTCGAATTACGCTAAATCAAAGTTTAATATTTCGAAAAATCATATCTCATGAACCACAAAAGATATTTTCACAATCTTTACATCATCTGAAAGATCTTGAATTATGTAATTTTCGTTTTAGACGTGACCCCAATCTGACCTTTCCTTCCGGTCAAAACGGAAGTTGAAAATTTCAAAATTTCAAAAATCATATCTCATGAACCATATAAGATATTTTCACAATCTTTTATCATCTTAAAGATCTTGAACTATGTCACATTTCGTTTTCAGACGTGACCCCAATCTGACCTTTCCTTTCGGTCGAAACCGGAAGGTTAAGTGAAACAATATGCTGAATTACTATTCCCTGTATGTACGAATAGACATATCGCGCGTGCACAGAATACGTACACACAGCAATATACGGAGTTTAATATTGGCCTACAACGTAAAGGCCTTGTCACACGGGGCAATTTTCAGGCAATAAAAGTTGCTGGCAATGAGATTGCTCGGAGATTGCCCTGTGTGGCATTTCATGCAATCCAGTGGCAATGAGTAGACTAGCTGGCTTTCTACTTTGAGGCAATCTGTCGAGGCAATCTCCAATCACATTGCGTATCAGTGATCACGTGACATTTTATCACAAGCAAAACATTTTCAGCGGCGGCCATTTAATTCTCGTTTACATGAAAATACTGAGTATTTTTGCCGTTCTTATTAACTCCAAAGCAAAATACAAGAAAATAAAATGGGTTACCGAGAAAGAGGAAAATATAATTGCTTTATTAAGAGGTAAGTAGACATTATTTAGAGGTTTATTGGCCTAGAATGTGCGTTTGTAAAAGTAGGCCTATCGTAAACATAATTATTGCATGCACAATCCAATGGAGGTTCGTGACGGACGAAACTGTTGTACTGCATCTATTTCATGATTTCGTAAAAACTATACTGAGTCTACTCTTTCGCTGTTTTTGCAGTGTACCTACATGATTTTAAGTTTGCATTTTAACTAAGGATAATGACTGAGCATGGATAGATTATTGTCCAGAAAAAGTTTAAAACTGCCATGCAGTCAAAGTCAAAAGAGCATCGTAACTCGCCTACATATAATGTACAGTACATACATGTATGCAAATCCATGTAAATATATACATGTTCGTGTGCTGTTGTCTCATCTGCAATTCTGCATGTTCTTTGTGTCAGCGAAATATATCCCGAACTCAACCTAAAGAGATGCTTTTACTTGATTAGTCTGCTAGTTGTAGCCACAAAATTGTCATAGGGGCACCTGTTTTCTGAGCTAGGTTACATTTTTTGTTTTTTTATTATTAAGCATAAAAAGTCTGTTCCTCTATGCTTTAAAGAAAGGTCAGGTCTTATAACATAAAACAAAGATGAAGAGCCTGCATAAAAAAAGAAAACTAATACCGGTAAATGAAGAAAAAGCTGCAGAGGGATGAGTTAATATGAGTTTTAGTTGGAAAATAAACATGCAGGTGTGTTGGTGGACAACATGTGTACACCAATTATAGAGGGCATTCTCTTACTGGAGTAATACATGTTGGCCTTTCCCCATTCAGAATTAATTTTTTCACAGAATCATTTGAACATTTATTTATATTTTGTATTTTAGCTCTCCAGTATGCCGAGTAATTGGAATTAGATGCAATGGCTGGCATCAGTGAGAATCAGTTCAACAGCCTAGAAAGCATCTAAAACACAAGCCCCAAGGTAACCAATAAATCTGTGGTTCAATTTTTTTTAATGTGTGTGTGTGTGTGTGTGGATGATTGCATTCCTCCTGACTACCCTATGATCCACTCACATGACCCCACCAACCTACATTGAAGATTGTGATTTTATTTTCAAAAGCAATTCTTTAAACTTTATCCACAATGTTGTATTCTTTCCCAGTGAAAACAGGTCAACTCGTATGCGTGCCAACTCGTAATATTACCAACTCGTACTCATTTTGGTCAACTCGACCGTAAAATATATTTATTACTGAATATTTACTGGCATGTGTATGGGTTGACATCCGGTTAATTTAGCTACACTATAGTGTCTATAGTTCCTCATAATACTAGTAGTGCTTATGTCTTGTGTGGTGATGGATGCATTGCAGTTTACTTGATACTAGCACTTAATTTTTTCTCACTAAAGTAGTCCAGAAACAAATATCAGCACATTTATTGAGATAATGAAACAGTCACATCATGGAGAAGGAAGACGTCACATGTAACTTTCTATTCCATTGTAAACATAACTTAAAGGCATATTGTTCTGAAGGGATCATTTTTCTAAAGTTGCATAAGTTTTCTGATAATAACATATGAGGGCATTCTAAGTTATGTGTGTTTTGTTAGCATGACCCATTATTCTTCGTCCCTCTTTGAAAACATTTAATATTGTTTTTACATGATTAGTTTATATTTCAGATCATCGGTATCCATTTGTGCTACTGCTACAAGGTGTGTCAGAGTCTGTGTAACTTTGTGATCCAATGGCCAGCATTTGAAGTTTATCCATTCATCAAAGGAGTTAATGTATGATTCAAATTATTTTATATGGACTTATCCTATCTGTGGCAGTCTTTACCCTCAAGAGAATTGATTTTTAGGACCTCAAGACATATCTAGGTCTTTCTAGGAATTTCTTTAACATGTTAGAACAAAATTAGTACTGAGGAATTCTTATTATATTTTTGACTGGACCCAAACATCCTCACAAAATGTAGTTATTAAGCAATATCTGTTGGTGATCTAGTAAAATGTATATTGCCGACAGTGAATCCCTGGCAGTTGGGCCATATAAACATGTAAACATAACCCCCAATCTTCATTGCATGGGTGTGTCAGCCTTGGAATACCTTTTGCCAGATCACCCAATTAAAGCACTAGTATAAGGGGCCCCCTTATATTTGTATTGCTTGTTTGCCCCTCCCCTTCCCTAGTTCTTGGATTCTATAGTGCTGCAATGATAGACCAAAGAATTTTAGAAAACAAATGTGTTGGTTCATCACCAGTGGCAGTACATGCCATCACTAAGAACTTGGGGAGGGAAGGGCATTTTATTCCAAAATTACCGATTCCAATGACAACCCCTGAATGTCACCCATTCTGAACTCACTAAATCGTACATACAGAGTGTACATTTATTTTAAATGCAGATTGTTTCTGTTTTCTTGTCAACAAAGGATCATGGTTGGGTTCATTTACACTGAAGTCATTTCACGTGTTGCATGTGTAAGACCATGTACACTCATTTCTAGATTGGTTACAAGTAGGTTAAACAGGTCAACAAAGTGGTTTCAATTGATTGTGGGGAGGGAAATGTGGAACCACAAGTCAAGTCAAGTCATGAAACCCAACAGACAGTTAAAATAAATATGTATTTCATTGTTTTATTAGCAATTTACAAGCACCCATACAACTCTTTGATTATTTCAGTGTCTAACAATTTATGTACAAAATGGCATCTGATCTTTATGTTGTAAATCTATAGTATGGACAGACATTTTGCCAATCATGTGTACAACCTTGAAAATGTAAAAATCAATGTAGAATTTGTTTTCAAATTTTATAAATTATTTTGTAATTATTTGCAGATTAGGTGAAAACAAAGACAATTTATAAGCATGTCACAATAAGGAGATGCTTGATTACAGTGTCACTATCATTGTCAATTTATCATTACACTTTTTTTATAAACTTGACCTGAAAGTGAAGGTATATTATAAATAAAGATCACTCTCAGTATAAAAACATGCAGTCCATCAATTAAATAAATTTTTATACAAGACTTAATACCAATGTTGGCTTCATTTAAATCTAGAATTGAAAGGTTTTCCATAAAAATCAAAAGGGCAAGCAATTATCAAATTTGATCTAGTGGATATAATTACATTTAATTTGTTTGAATTGGGAATTATTTACTTTTGTGGGGGCAGGGAAGATGGAAAGCACGGATGCAAGCTTTCTTCCAACTTGATCATGTAGTAGTTATAAACTTGTTTTCTAATGAAAGGCTAATTAGCTGATATCCATACAAGCAACCCCAGCCAATTTTAATCCAGTTACTATACATGTAGTCCCCTTCTACGCTAAATAAACTTTTGTGACTTTATGCCCATAATAATGCTGAATAGGTTGATCTGGCTGCCTACAACCCTGGCAAACTATTTTCATATGAGTGATTTTAATGTTGATTTGTCATCGAGCATGGTTTTTGAAAAGTATGTGTTGGGCTAGTGTCAATATTTAAAATAAAAACAGTGTTCCAAGTCACACTTGTTAATTTCTAATTTATTGCTTAAATCTCACAACTTTTTCAAGTTCAACAGCCAATATCTCAAGAACTAAATGACATATTAGAAAACAAAAAACACAATTGAATTCCTTACATTAATAGCTTGTAATTCTTGTGAAGTGACTTATCATAAATGCTTTGCCAATGGTCCAATTAGTGGCACACGAAGTAACGATTTTACAAATTTTAAAAGTTCATATCTCATAGCTTTAATTTGATGTATAAGTTGACAATTTTTTTTTTCATAATCATGAGGTCATATATGACCTTCAAACCACCTAATCTGACCTTTACTTCCTGTCCAAACAGTAAGTTCAAATTCAACACATTCTAACGCAAAATTGATATGTCTTTTGAATATGAAATTGATAGTTATTATAAAGATGACAAACCCTTGCACAATATGATATTTACATCATCGTTGAAAATTTGATTGAACCGGAAGTGGACTCGAACACCGTGTGTTTGTTCTAACAAACACTTAAGCTCTAGTTAGGTGTTCGAGAGCGCAGCGCGAACACCTATTGTTTTTGTACTGTTTTTTTTTTTTTTTTACTTCCTTCTTCTCAGTGGCGATCTGTCCGGTAACAAAGGCATCCTTGCTAAGCATATACAGCCTTCAAACTTAACACATAAACAGAACATATCAAGCAGACGAAACCGTTTTCTGTGACGTCATGATTACGTCATCAGGTGTCGAATTACGCTAAATCAAAGTTTAATATTTTGAAAATCATATCTCATGAACCACAAAGATATTTTCACAATCTTTGCATCATCTGAAAGATCTTGAATTATGTAATTTTCGTTTTAGACGTAACCCCAATTCGACCCTTTTCCTTCCGGTCAAAACCGAAGTTGAAAATTTCAAAATTTCAAAAATCATATCTCATGAACCATATAAGATATTTTCACAATCTTTTTTATCATCTTAAGATCTTGAACTCTGTCACATTTCGTTTTTGGACGTGACCCCAATCTGACCTTTCCTTCCGGTCGAAACCGGAAGGTTATGAAACAATATGCTGAATTACTATTCCTGTATGTACGATCTATAGCCCATGTCGCGCGTGCACAGAATACGTAAACACAGGAATATACTGAGTTTAATATAGGCCTACAACGTAACGGAATGAAACGAGTGTGGAAAATTTCTCCTTTTACATGATATTGGGTCACAAATGTTCCTTCCTCAAGTCATCACCTCTCAATATAACAAACCTGAAGAATTTTTGGGAAAATGCATGGAAAATTTACACCATTCTCATTCAATGCGGCATTTGTA
Source organism: Zoroaster sp. YZ-2022 (assembly GCA_029582265.1). Lineage (NCBI taxonomy): Eukaryota > Metazoa > Echinodermata > Asteroidea > Forcipulatida > Zoroasteridae > Zoroaster > Zoroaster sp. YZ-2022. The sequence continues at coordinate 27,426,688 of CM055836.1, forward strand.
CGGTACATGTCCCGCAGTGTAACATGAGTATGTGTGTTGTGTATGAAGCGTCAGTGAAATTTGTGCTTTGTTCAGACTGCTTCGCAGAATCGTGCTTTGAAATAGAACGGGTCAAACGGCAGTTACAAGGCTCAGACTGTCACAGCAGATGTTGTGCCTACAATATAAGACTTTCCAGTACATCTACAAAAGGTAACTTTTCTTATAATTATGGTGATTTAGGTTTTTAAGGGTATTATTTTAATATTGCGTTAGTTTCATTTAATTTGGGACGATTGAGGGCGCATTTCATGATGTACGGTCCTCGGATGCTGATTATAATGAGTGATGACGAAACAAGTAGTCCAAACAAATTTCTGAACGGGTATGATATTCTTTAAGTACTTCGATTGAAGGATGTTTATTACATCACACTAATTATTGTAACATTATTTAAAGCCAAAGCCAGTGTAGATTTTATATTTGAATTAGATTTAACCTATAATTTAGTGCCGCATGGGTTTTGTTTACTTGTTTTGGAGGAAGCGGCCGGGAGGTTTTTCCACGTCAGACTGCCACATTTTCTGGTAGACAGCGTTAAGTGTAAACTTTTGGGAGTTTTGTCATCAAACCTTTGAAGTTAAGTGTCATCGACTGGTGAGTAGATCATATATAGTAATAGTGTAAAATGAGTAGGATTTATTGACATAAAACATGTAGGTTTCAGGCCATGGCAATATTTAAAATTAAATGTTTTCCTGTACATGTAACACAGTTACTGTTATGATGTATTGAATTATGCCTATGCTAATAATGGGTTAGGTTGAATTGTACACACATGTATCTAATATAATTTTATGTATTGTGTTTACTAGGTTTTCTTGGATGTCAGAACAATATAAATGCCATATAAAAGCGCAGGTTAAACCTCATATTTTCTGTCTCATCAAGCTGTTTATTTTATCCATCTCTGGATCATCTTACTACATAATTTTAAGATTAAAATTAGTTGATACCTATACTTTTACAGTGTCACATAAAGTAGGTGATGTATGGTCCATGTATTTGTTTCTTCCATGGCTACTTGTATTCCCCTTGTAGTGAGTAAGTTAATCACCTTAAAATCAAACATTTCACAAATTGATTGTTAGAAGTATGCCAGAAGTTCCAGAATAAGTGTTACTGATGGGCTCATAATTCTACTTTTGGCAATACATAGATCTGTGTTTTATTGAAAGAGTAGATGTAAACAAAGCATTTGAAATTGAAATCATTTATTTATTATCTTCCAGCGAAGAAGAAACGAAAACCACTCAAAGTACAACATGACTCACAAGATATGTGGTGAATAGAGGAACCCAACACACTAGAAGTTACTACTGCAGTGAAATACCCTGATGTGTCCATTATTCAGAAAGAACAGTCGTACTTTTAACAAAATGGTCAGAGCACAGACCAGATTAGAAGTTTAAGATTGTCAACACTCAGCATTGCACCTTTGGTAAAAATTATTCTGAGACACCCAAGCATATTTTTTGGTAAATTTAATTGTTTACAATGTGGCTTGAATTTGAAATCGGGTGAAAAAGGTTTTCAGGCACAGCAGTTTAAATACAAAATGAATTACTTTTGATTTTGAGGCAAGAGATCCAGATTGTGCAAATGGAATAATGTGTATAAATTTGTAATCGAAAAGCATCAATGAACTTCCCACAATGATTGTTTAACAACCAAAAGAGTCTAGAAAAAGAGTCTAGAACAACAAAATGGTAAGTATTGTTTTCCCAAATTGTTGGGTGTTTACTTAAATATTGGTTTTGGTTAGCCGGTTAGCAAATTTCTAAATGGTCAGTGAATTTTGTTTCATTTAATTAATGTAATAACCAAATTATATGTTTCATTATCATTAATAAATTAATTAATTAAAAAGATTAAGGCCTACACGTTTTAAGCATTATTCTGATACAGAACCTTAAAACTTAACACATAGACCTTAACATGTAGTTGTATCCTCGGTTGTGACATCATGGTTAAGGCATCAGATATCAAATTACACTAAATCAAAGTTTAATATTTCAAAATATATCTCGTGAACCACAAAAGATATTTTCACATTACTCTTCTCGATGAGACTTATTGAACAAAAAAACAGTTCCAAAATTCACACAGCCTTCAAATTTAACACATACTTATACCATAACATGTAGTTGTCAATAAATTTATGACATAGTTTCAGGTAAAGTTGTGATGTCATGTTGACATCAGATAGCGAAATACACTAAAATTTTAATATTTCCAAAAATCATATCTCATGAACCACAAAAGATATTTACACAATCTTTGCATCATCTTACAGATCTTGAATTATGTGACATTTCGTACACAGACATGATCCAATCAGACTTCTCTTTCGGTCGAAACTGGATATGGTATATGCCTTCAGTGGACGAAATTACTATTGACATGTGACCTTTTAAAATATGACTGATGACGTCATCACATATCATTGCCCTTTGTGGCAAACATAATCTCAAAAGTCATAGGAAATTTGAATATGACTTGCGAATAAAGTGATAGTGACATCTTATATTCTCAAAAATTGTTTGATAACATCATAAGTTCAGAGCGCCCCTAGTGGCATTTTTAAAGGGATTATTTTCCAATCTCAGAGAATTGAACCAAAGCAAGTACTAACGTTGTTTTTCATGATCATGAGAAGTTTCATTGTGTCATATAATTATATGACCTTCAAATCACCTGTTCTGACCTTTACTTCCGGTCCAAACAATTAGACCAAAGTCAACACATTCTAATGCAAAATTGATATATTTTTGAATATGAAATTGATATTGAAATAATAAAATATGATACACCTTTGCAAAATATGATATTGACATCATCGTTGATAATTTGATTGAACCGGAAGTTGACTCGAAACTAGCGTGTGTTTGTTCAAACAAACACTTAGCTCTAGTTGTTCGTGTTTTGCTTTTTCTTCTCCTTCTCAGTGAGACATATCCAGAGATAAAAACGTAGTTGCAGAGTTCTGAGACGTCATAGTGAAGTCATCAGATATCGAATTACACTAAATCAAAGTTTAATATTTCAACAAATTATATCTCATGAACCACAAAGATATTTTCACAATCTTTGCATCATCTGAAAGATCTTGAAATGAAAGTAGTCTAGGACTAACGTTAGGTATGTACATGTATCGCTTCATAAGCAAATTGCATTTTGTTTAGATGACGTCTGAATGTTGTCCCATCTAATTACATAATTATAGCCTATCCGCTTTTATATAACCGATGTAATTGAGCTGAACTGGTTTGTAAAGCCGTGACAAAATTGTATGTTATTACTTTTTGGGGTTCAGAATGTTCATTGCCTGTATGTCCATACAGATCTACCATGGGCATTCACCACAGCGCTACTACCGTCTGTTAATGACAGAAGTTGTAAAGTCGGGTAGTAGGCCTGCGGTCACCACAGCTATTATACAAATATAACATGGTTTGAGGGTGGACAGTCGATATTAGCTCCCCGAGGTATTGGAAGTTGACAAACTAGTTCCCGAGGCGACTGTTCCCTGATTGCTTCGTAAAGTGCATGCGTAGTAGACCGAGCATATGTGACGATCTATTACGCATGCGTATTTACCCTGTGCGTGAATACTCGCAGGCGCTTGGTAAACAGCTAAAATAGCATCTGGCACGTGATGGTGAATGGACCAGTGAGAATTCGGCTCTCGATCATGAATATGTATGAGGTATAGTAATACTGAATATAATATTAACAATTCATTCCTCCTGCACTCTATCAATTGTTTGCAGAATTGCAGATTATCTTACTCCTATATGTACTTGATAACTCCCTTTGGTTTGGTGGCATGCTCTATACTGACTACAGAGAACAGTGGGAAACTGGTAAGATATATCCTTTCACAACATTTCATCTGAGTAGACATTCTTGTTCATTTGAAGACTAGGTACAAGAAGACGGTCATCAACCTTGATGACCTAAATTGTCGATTCAAGATACATGTATTTTATTATTTTTCTTATTTTTTTTGTGTGCTGTAATTAAATTGGGGCACAGCTAGTGTGCATCCTTTACGAATGCTCGACAAACCTGACTCATTCATGCGGCTTTGAACGGTGGGAAAGAATGTCAAACCCAACGCCACTTGTGCACAAATTGAAAAGCATGTATTTTTAGCAGACAACAAAATGGCCAACATCTGACTAGATGTGCATACATTCAATCATTGCTCAAAATCTATTTTAAAAACACCAAATATTATTTCCAATCCTCACTTGACTACACTTTGTAAGTAAGTGTAACTGTATCCTCTATCGTCTTTAAAAGGAAAATCTGTGATATTGTCATTTTGGATGAGAAAGTGTTTTTTTAACCACTCTGGGTCCAATGTCCAATCTTTGGGCATTTCTTTTTTACTTTTCTCAGGAACACTGGACAAATGTTAGTTTCTAATCCCACAATATTCATCTTCACCCTCGTTGGATTATGTCTTGTTGCAAGATCCTAGAGGAAGTCACTCTGGGTTTTCTCACCCCGATCCAATCCTTGGGCATTGCTTATTTTCCTGGGAACACTGGCAAATTTTTAGTTTCTAATTCTCCAATTTCTTCTTCACCCTCGTTGGATTATATCTTGTTTGTGATATCCTAGAGGAAGTCACCGGGCTACACTTTTGAACCTCTCTGGGTTTTTCTCACCCGCCTCCAATCCTTGGGCATTTCTTGTTTTCCTACTTTCCACATATCCTTCCCACAGTATCCTTTTTCTTCTCACCGCTCCAAAACTTGGGTATTCCCCATACATGTACCAGAAACACTGGACAAATTTTAGTTTCTAATCCCACAAAATCCTCTACCAATCCTTGGTCATTTGTTATATTTTCCTACATGCATCAAGAACACTGGACAAATTCAAGTTTCTAATCCCACAATATCCATCTTCACCCTCGTTGGATTATTTCTTGTTTGCAAGATCCTAGAGGAAGTCACCAGGCTAGACTTTTTGAACCGCTCTGGGTCCAATGTCCAATCCTTGGGCATTTCTTGTCCTTTTCCTCAGGAATACTGGGCAAATTTAACTTTCTAATCCGACCCCAATCATTGATTTGTTTTTGAAGCTCTTGCTGTTTGATCATAAATCTTGAGAATACCTTGTTTGCAAACCTGTTACTATGAGTGTGTTCACTTTTTGTGAATCAAAATTACAAATATTTAACCATTAACTTGTGAAAATGTACGTTCATTACATCACCGAGGTCATGAGAAAATAAGGAAAAAGCATTCTTGTTTTTATGTAAAAAGATAAAGATTTGTATTGGTGATTTGTACTGGCATTGCACAATATTGAATTATTTGTGGAATTATTTGTATTACACCAAGTAAGTTTAGGATAAACTTGGATCAGTAATATGTAGTTTTGTTAATGACTATCAATGTTCTATAGAGTCTTTAACCCTAACTCCCTAGGCCCATTTGCTTTCAGATATCCTGAATCCTTCCTAACTCCCTAGCCCCATTTGCTTACACATAACCTGAATGCTTCTTAACTCCCTAGGCCCATTTGCTTACACATATGTAACCTGAATCCTTCCAAACTCCCTAGGCCCATTTGCTTACACATAACCTGAATCCTTCTTAACTCACAAGGCCCATTTGCTTAACACATAACCTGAATCCTCCAAAATCCTTCAGTAGTAAAAGCAAGCACATGACATGTATGCACACATGTGTTTCTAATCTGTGATACATGTACATGGCCAGGGACCCTCCCTGCATGCATGGAGCAATAAACAGTGTCCACTGACCCAAGCACTGACCTTGCAATCACTACCACAAACATGGATGTACATGTACCATGGAAAGGCAAGTATGCCTAATAACCTCAAACCTCCAAAATCCTTCACTTTAGCAAAGAGCATGTAGCATGTAACCTCAATCCTTCAAAATCCTTCACTCTAGCAAAGAGGATTTTGGAGGATTTGGGAGGGTTAGGGATAAGGAAGGATTTTATGTGGAAAGATTTTCTACATGTACAATGTATTAGATTTTTTTAAAGGAAAAATTCAAGTTTGAAAGTTACAAATACAGCTGCTTGTAATTTCTGTTTGGGCAGTTTTTCAATTTTTAGCTAACTGGTTTACTGCTGGAAAAAAATGTGGTTTTCAAATTATTGTTTGAAGAACAGAGAAGCAATTTAAAAGTCCTTACATGTACATAACATGTTACTGATGTTTTTTCACCGTATAATCGGAGGGCAATTCCAAAACAACTACATGTATTATTTATTCCATTGTTATTTTTTTGTACGAGTACGATTTTATTTATTTATTTTACGAAGCCACAATTACAATTTGGCTAATTGGCAAATATTTTAAAGAGGGTTTTAAAGTTGTGTCTTTAGTATTGAAGCATACATACATGTATGTCACTACCATGTTGAACCCTTATAACTAAGCAGTGTTCATCATGCCAAAAATAAATTTAAAAAAATACAAAAATTGGCCTACTAAATAAACCTGATAGCAATCAAGAAAATCAAAGATATTCTATTTTGGTTAGAAGTAACCAATTAAGAATACAAAAAGTACTCAATTGTAGGCTATTTTGGTTAGAAGTAACCAATTAAGAATGCATAATAGTACTCATTGGTAGACGATTTTGGCTAGAAGTGGCCAATTGAGAATGCCGCCAAACATGACTTGAAATGGATGCTATTTTGGTTAGCAGTAATTTAAATTATACTTCAAAATGATATCACGAACTGGAAAGGTATAAACAGTAAACCACTGTGGGCCGAGCACAGAGCCTTGGGGTACAGAATAGTCAAGAGTAACAGGCTCGGAGATAGCGTTACCAATACAAACATGCTGAGGCCTATTTAAAAGGTAGGACTTACACCAATCCAGGGCTGTGTCATGTATTCCAAGATGATATTGAAGGCGGAGAGAATGATTTTATGATCGACAGTGTCAAAAGCGGCGCTTAAGTCTAACAAAACTAATGCAGTGATTTTCCCTCATCCATGGCAGATAAAATGTCATTGTTGACGCGAAGAAGAGCAGTTTCCGTTCCATGAAATGGTTTGTAGGCTGACTGAAATGTGTCCGACAGGTTATTAGCACGAACATGGTCGGAGATCCGTGATGAAACAACTCGCTCGATTGTTTTTCCAAGGTACTTTAAATTCGCTACTGGTCGGTAATTTTTGAAAACTTCTTTAGGAGTGGTTTAACATGAGCAACCTTCTGGCTATTAGGGAAACAACCGGAAGAAAGAGATCTGTTTACAATAATTGTGATATACTTAGCAAACACATCAATATTTTGTTTTATTAGCGAAGTTGGCACTGGATCAAGTTCACATGATTTTGATGGCGATTTCATGATGAGTTTCATGATCTTCCGTAACACTAGTAGGCTCAAACATGGACAGTCTACATTGTGGATCCTTGCGTGATGGTGTTTGTGATAGAATGGCAGGTACTGAGGAAAAGAACAACGGATATTCTCAATTTGTGACAAAAAGTTTGAAAAAGTATTTGCGAGGTCCTGATCGGTGTGTAGATGGAAGCACTGGAGCTTTGGGTTTATGAAGCAGCTTTTCAACAATGTTAAAGAGTTTTTTCTGATCACCAGAGCTATCTTCCACAAGAGATGAGTAGTGAGTTATTTTTGCCTGGTTAATCATGTTCTTCACAATATCACGTTGGTTACAGTATTCTTGCCGATGTACTCCAAGTTTCCCATTGTCACGCCATCTTCGCTCAAGTTGACGGCGGATTTTCCTTGCAGCACGGATATCATCATTGAACCAGGGGGATTCAGATTGTAGTTTAACAGTTCGAGTTTTTTGCGGAGCATGATCATCCAAGATGTTACGGACAGTAGATTCAAATAGACTGACACAAGAATCCAGCTCACCATCTTCAAGGTTTACATTTTCCAGTTGAGATTCAATATCATGACATAAATCTTTAATATTTACTTTTTTCCAGTGGCGAGTAGTTACAGAAATGGTAGGTATGGGAGGTTTTTTATGGGAGTGTAGGCCTAGTGACTGCGATTTCTTTTTATGAATTTGATGTTGAAGGGAGCAGGTACGATACATTCTATTCAAAATGAATGTTGTTCCTTTAATTAATCAGTTTGGTTATATTTATTAATTGTTTAATGGCACGAGATGATTTTAAGAAGAAAAGTTCTAAATGGGCTTATGCGGAGGGTGGATTGCTTTATTGTAAATAATACAATGGAATAATGTAATGATCTCTGTGTTCTATAATAAATGTGTTTAGTGGGGAAGGGATATGTCCCAGAGGGTATTCACCATTGTAATAACCCGAATTAGAGAGCTTATTTCGCACTGCGTGCTGTTTCAAACATCTTACTCCGTCTGACACAATTTTCAAGAAAACTTGAATGAAAATTTAAATCTGAAATGGAAAGATCATCAGCTGATATGATGATCAGTTATGCCATATATATGAATGCAACTTATTTTCTAATTTTTCAAAACGAAAAGTTTGAAACTTTCTATGGTCGTCTATATACATATATTTTTTGATTCTTTAAAATTATAATCGTGTACAGGAATTTAGCAAAAGTACTGCCTTGGGTTTCTGGGCTAAGTATCCGGCCAACATCATTTGCCTCCCATCACGCTCCCAGGTTGGTCTGCATATCATAGGCAATTTATCATCTGAGATAATTGTTACGTTAAAAAGACAGGCTTCAATTAACAGGTCAACTCTTTCTGGGATCTGCTTGACAGATGCAGTTAAAAACCGCAAAAGTGAATAATAACAACAGCCAAATTGTCGCCCTGACCCTTTTGATGATGGGATCTGCCTTCATTAACGGCCACATACATTACAGATTACTAAGTGATTAACCAGTTGCCTCCATGTGTTGGGTTATTTTCCAAACCACTTGTGTTAGAAATGCTATCCTGTTACAGTTAGATTATAAACCCACTCGACCTATCATTAATATCCTCTCTAAGTTACTGTGAACAAAACCAGCATATACTAATGACAATGCATGACGAAGCTTTTTTTACGTGACACTAAATCACTTTTGGTACCATAGAATAAAGTTTTCGATGAATTAAGTTGATACACACTTCGAATATTTGTCCCTTTAAACACGGTCCAATTTAGACTAATAATAGGCCAAATTTGCCTGCCTGAAAAATAAGAAAATGCCAGAAAAGCAGACATGACCTAACAACGGAATGACTGAAAAATTAACGGAAATTAAGGTGGGTACATTGACATCTGTTCTTTATACATTATTAAATACAAAATTAATATTTTCTAAAGATTTTTGGTACATTTTTGTTTTAGTGAACCCCTTTTGTAGAGAAAAATAAGAAAATGCCAGAAAAAAGTGCAGCACACATTCCAATATTTGTCCTTTAAACATTTGGTCTAATTAGACACTAATTAATGGGCCAAATTGGCCTTAAACGAAATTAAGGTGGACAATGACATGTTCTTTATGATTATCAAATAAAAAATTAATATTTCTAAGAGATGTTTAGTACATTTTGTTTTTAGTGAACCCCTTTCACACAAAAGAAAAGAAAATGCGTGAAAAGTGCAGACACCTTCGAATTTTGTCCCTTTAAACACGGTCTCCAATTAGACACTAATTAATGTGCCAAATTTGTCTTAACGGAAATAAGTGTAAGGGGACATGACATTTCTTTATGATTATTAAATAAAAAATTAATATTTCTAAAAGATTGTTTGGTACATTTTGTTTTTAGTGAACCCCTTTTTGTAGAAAAAAAAAAGAAAATGCTGTAGTGCAAGATACACACATTCCAATATTTGTCCCTTTAAACCACGATTTCAATTAGGACACTAAATAATGCGCCATAAATTGGCCTTAACGGAAATTAAGTGTGGACAGTGACATGTTCTTTATGATTATCAAATAAAATTAATATTTCCTAAGAGATGTTTTGGTACATTTTGTGTTTTAGTGAACCCTTTTGCACAAAAAGGAGTAAATGCGTGAAAATTTTTAGCAAATTTCGAAATTGCCTTCTTTTAAACATGGTCTAATTAGATACTAATTAATGGGCCAAATTGCCTTTAACGAAATTAATTATGTGGACAAATGACATGTTCTTTATGATTATCAAATAAAAATTAATATTTCTAAGAGATGTTTGGTACATTTGTGTTTTAGTGAACCCCTTTTCTACAAAAAAGAAGAAATGCGTGAAAAAGTGCAGACACCAATGAAATATCTCCTTTAAACACGGTCTAATTAGACACTCAATTAACTCACGCCAAATTTGCCTTTAACGGAAATTAAGTGTAAGAGTTTGCATTGACATGTTCTTTATGATTATTAACAAAAATTATTATATTTCTAAAAGATGTTTGGTACATTTTGTTTTAGTAGAACCCTCTTTTTGTAGAAAAATAAGAAAATGCCAGAAAGTGCACACACATTCAATATGTTTTGTCCCTTTTAACACGGGTCTAATTAGACACTAATTAATGCGCGCCAAATTGGCCTTAACGGAAATTAAGTGTGGACAATGACATGTTCTTTATGATTATCAAATAAAAATTTAAATATTTATAAGAGATGTTTGGTACATTTTCTTTTTAGTGAACCCCTTTTTTAGAAAAATTAAGAATAGGCAAAAAAAAGTGTAGAGACACATTCCAATATTTGTCCTTTATCATCACGGTCTAATTAGCCACTAATTAATCGGTCCAAATTTATGTTAATGGAAATTTAAAGTGTGGACAGTGACATGTTCTCTTATGATTATCAATATAAAAATTAATATTTCTAAGAGATGTTTGGTACATTTTGTTTTAGTGAACCCCTTTTTCAAAAAAGGGAGAAATGTGAAAAAACTTTTAGCAAATTTCAGAAATTGTCCTTTAAACATGGTCTAATTAGATACTAATTAATGGGCCAAATGGCCTTAACGGAAATTAAGTGTGGACAATGACATGTTTCTTTTATGATTATCAAATACACAAATTAATATTTCTAAGAGATGTTTGGGTACATTTCTTTTTTAGTGAACCCCCTTTTTTGTAAAAAAAATTAAGAAAAGGACAGAAAAAGTGCAGACACATTCCAATATTTGTCCCTTTAAACACGGTCTAAATTAGACACTAATTAATGGTCCCAAATTTGCCTTAACGGAAAATTATGTGGACAATGACATGTTCTTTATGATTATCAACAATAAAAAATTATATTTCTAAGAGATGTTTAGGTACATTTTGTTTTTAGTGGAACCCCTTTTTGTAAGCAAAAAAAGAAGAAATGCGTGAAAAGTGCAGACACCTTCGAAAATTTTCCCTTTAAACACGGTCTAATTGAGACACTAATTAATGCCAAATTTGCCTTAACGGAAATTAAGTGTGGGCATTGGACATGTTCTTTATGATTATTAAATAAAAAATTAATATTTCTAAAAGATGTTTGGTACATTTTGTTTTAGTGAACCCTTTTTGTAGAAAAATAAGAAAATTTGCCAGAAAAAGTGCACACAATATTCCAATATTTGTCCTTTAAACACGGTCTAATTAGACTTCCAATTAATTAATGGGCCAAATTGGCCTTAACGGAAATTAGTGTGATTAGTGACATGTTCTTTATGATTATCAAATAAAAATTAATATTTCTAAGAGATGTTTGGTACATTTTGTTTTTAGTGAACCCCTTTTTGTAGAAAAATAAGAAAATGCCAGAAAGTGCATACACATATTCCAATATTTGTCCCTTCAAACACGGTCTAATTAGACTCTAATTAATGGGCCAAATGATCTGCCTTTTAACGGAGTTAAGTGTGACAGTGACATATTCTTATGATTATCAAATAAAAATTCATATTTCTAAGAGATGTTTGGTACATTTTGTTTTAGTGAACCCCTTTTTGCACAAAAAGGAGAAATGCGTGAAAACTTTTAGCAATTTCGAAAATTTGTCCTTTAGAACATGGTCTAATTAGATACTAATTAATAGGCCAAATTATGCCTTAACGGAAATTAAGTGGACAGTGACATATTCTTTATGATTATCAAATAAAAATTAATATTTCTAAGAGATGTTTTTGGTGACATTTTGTTTTAGTGAACCCATTTTGCACAAAAATTAAAGGAGAATGTGCGTAAACTTTAGCAAATTTCAAATTTAATTGTCACTTTAAACATGGTCTAATTAGATACTAATTAATGGTCCAAATTTGCCTTTTAACGGAAATTAAGTGTGGACAATGACATGTTCTTTATGAGTTATCAAAATAAAAAATTAATTATTTATAAGAGATGTTTGGTACATTTTTCTTTTAGTGAACCCGGTCGTGACACTTGTATCCTTGAGCAAGGTACTTAACCATAATTGCTTCGTCCTTCGGATGGGACGTAAAGCCGTAGGTCCCGTGTGTTGTATAATGCACGTAAGTGGATTGTCGTGGTCTAGCGCACTGAACTCAAGTTCTGGGTGTTGCCAGCAGCAGAGTGTGGGTTCGAGCCCAGCCGTGACACCTATGTCCTTGAGCAAGACACTTAACCATAATTGCTTCTCTCCACCCAGGGGTTAAATGGGTACCTGTGAAGGCAGAGATGGTTTGCTTCTATGCGCTAGAAATGGCAGCAATTGAGCTGATACTCCCAGGAGCTGAGATGGTTTCAGGAATGATTTATGAGCCTTGAGGAGCAGGGATAATAATATATGCGCCTGAGCGCCACTTTGGTTGGATACGTGCGCATATAACTATACATTATTATTATTATTATTATTATTAAAAAAAAAAAGGGTAAAAAGTGAAAAATTTAAATTTTGCCCTTTTAAACAGGTCTAATTAGACTTTAATTTAGGGGTTGTTTTAAGGGGAAAAAT